>OZ010586.1:79369264-79431764 GCA_963932145.1 Acanthosepion lycidas
TTGGAAAAAAAGGGACAATTATTTTAAGTATTATCTTAGGTTTCCTTTACTTTTGCACGACACTATATAAATTTGTTAATTTTGGCACTCCAACATTGGTGCACACATACATATATGACGTCACACATTATGAAATGGACAAAGTCCGACAATTATTTTAAGACGTTTTATGTTTATACATTCTTTTTATGGATACAAATATTTAAGTAAATGCTCTGCTTATAATAAACAGTATCAAACAACATTTACCTGAATGTCCGAGAAATTTTCATAGAAAATATTCGTCCTCCGACAGAATTTGAACCTGTATCCTATACGGAATCGTCATTTAGCTTGACGTGCCTTTAACCGAGTTGGCCACAGTGGCGCGTTCGGTTAGCAAGGTCGAATTTACTGTATTTGAACTTCAATCTTCCATGAATCTCTCACGTACATTCATATCTGCTCATGGCGTATCAAATGTAAACAAATGACGTCCAACATTATGAAATGGACATATATATATATATATATATATATATATATATATATATATATATATATATATATATATGTGTGTGTGTGTGTGTGTGTGTGTGTGTGTGTGTGTGTGTGTGTGTAATTAATTTGTGTATGTAATAACAGTGTTATAAGTTATTGACATTTGGAAAAATGTTCATGAAAATGTGTTTTGAAAATAATATCCGTTCATACATTTCGCCTCTAATGGCTTCATCAGATGCATAAAGAAAATGTTCTGTATATATGCATTTGCATGTGTTTAAAATAATTAAATTTTATATTTCCCATAGTTGCTCGAGGGTCATTGTCTTTCTCTTTTCGTCTCAAGATTTTAGACAGGTTTTGCCAATATCAATTTCATTTTGTTTTAGTTGATTTTTTTATTTATTTTAAGCCTCAGTTTGCTATCCATGTGTTTTCGTAGAATCCGCACCATCCTTCGCATATGTTAAATAAATGTTCAGTCTCAAAGAAATAAATGTGAAATATATTTTTTGAAATAGACAATATGTTTGTATTGTAGCCGAGCCATGGTTTCAATAGCGTGGGTGTTTTTTGCGGCTGATGCTTCTTACTTTCCAGCTGCCCGCTGAAGAGACGAGAGATTCAGTGTCCCCACACACGCTCAGACATAACGTTATAGCAAGATTCATAACAAAATTCATTTTTTACTCGAAGAAGCTATGGAAATTACCCGGATATTCACAACAACGATATCCCTTTATTACGCTATTTTTTCTACTCAAGTTTATGATGTTCGAATAACATTTATCGTACGATCACTGAAGCAACGTCGGACCTGATCAGTATCTAGATGGGTAACCGCTTGTGAATACCATGTTCTGTAAGTTGGGATGTGCATGTGGCGTAATGGATAATGGCTCGGAATTCAAAATCTGATGATACGAGTTCTAATTCCAGTCGGGTTTGTTATAATTACTTACACACTAATACCATTGGAAAAGGTATGAATCCTCTTTTTCTTACCCAGCTATGGGCTAATTAGTAGAACTTGTGCCAGCAAAAGTCATCTACAAAGGGAATATAAAATCTATAAATATTTTCTGGTTTTAAATAACCTGCAATGGGTTGATAAATCGTAAAAAAAAAACAATTCAATCAAAAAATCATATTCTTCTCCCACCCTTAGTTTGTATCTTCTCATTCTTTTTTTTATGTCAACGAACACTCGTTGCCACTTTTGCGATGAAACGAATACTCATTGTCACTTTCGTAATGCTCGTTGTAGTAGAAACTTTTTAATCGCCGATACAACTATAGTACGCCGTTGAACAATACTGGTGTCAGACGCCCTCGAATATCACTCGCACTAATAGTAATTGCTCGATAATACTTGCTCGAAATGTAATCTGTATAGCGATCCGAAAAGAGAAATAGTAGAGTGAATAGAGTAGAGAATAGCCGTCCGTATAGTAATAGAGGATAGAATAGAAATAGTGATCAGAAAAGTAATAGAGGTTAGACTAGAAATGTCGATGAATTAGACGTCAAGCGACTTCCTAATTATACGTTTCTTCTATGGTCACGTGGTTTGCTTAATTTAATAATGGGATCGCCTGTGTTTGCTCACTGGCGATCTATGTTCAAACTCAAGTGTCGGCAGCGACACTTTATTCTTATATAACACATTCTCTCTCTTATCCCTTCCAATCTTTGTTGCTGGTCCATGTTCTTATTTACATCTCATACAAACATGGAAGAGTTTAATTTGTCAAAATGAGTATGAAGTAAATAAAGATTTTCTACTACGTCCGCTTTTATAACTTTGATTTGTCAAATACGCACAAATATACACAGACACATATATACAGTGTGTTTCACAATTTTTGAAACAAAATCATCTGCCACAAATCAAACACCAAAGATGATAGAGTACTGAAAATTAAATTTATTGAAAGGTAAAAAGATAGCATTTTAGGATTTGCAACCATTTTATTCTCAAACATGAGCCAAAAATGTCAAGAAGAGCCTTAGTGTACATACTCCAGATATCCGCTGTTCAGTTGAAGGCCCTGTTGAATGCAAAGTTATTGACAGTTTGTGCATATTCCTCCTAGGTGATCATCAGTGATGGCTGTCTTCAATGCAGCAATGGTGTGACGGCTGCCATAGATTTTGTCCTTGAACAACTCTCAGAGGAAGAAATCTGAGGAAGTCCAGGTCTGACGAGTGAGGTACCTATTTCACGGAGCCATGTCATAGTAATATGTGTATTGTGGGGAGGAGCACCATCTTGCTGGAACTACTGTTCTTCCTCATCAAGGCCCTCCTGCTCTTCAAGAGGCCACTGCTTTGTTTCAACAATCGTGAAGCACCCTGCATGACTCTTAGTGTTAGATATTATTATATACCGCACCTATGAACACTAATGGGTATGTCCCAATTCTCATAAATTCATTGGACACTATTGTAAGTGGGGGTAATATGCTAAGTACTTCACAACTAGCAGTGGTTTACCTATTTTGCGTCGCTGGCGAGTATTGTATTTTGTTGATGTTACACAGATTACCATTCCTTTTCTAACCTCCGTTTTGGTTATTCCACATTTAGTAAGCCTTTCTAGATTATAACAGATATATAGATAAATATATAGATAAAGGTCACTGTTTTTCAAACAGATTAATTGACGTATATTGGCCTGTGCAATCAAAAACTTTAATGAAAAATAGGCTCATTTTTTTTGTGGAAAACAAACAGCGCTTACGCGGCCTCCAGGGTGGGTGATTGATTATTCTCCAACCTGCAGCTCTAAATCCCTCAGATGAAACGTTTGCCGCTTCTCTCCATTATATCACCTTAAACGTTATAAAAATAATATGAATACAAAAATGGGTATCTATTCAAAGATGTGTACCCATTAAATGCAGCGTCTTTCCCACTGTATTCCTTTGGTGAGAAGTAAGTTCCACTTGAGCAGCTTCTTCCCGCGAAGCACTGCCCTGTGGAACCGACCCCAAACAGGATGTTTCCCTGATCACTACAATCTTAACCTGTTCAAGGGTATGATTAACCATTAATTTTTACTCCTATACACACAACTGGCCTTCAGAAGTAATCCTCTACCTCGAGTGACCCCTGGGCCTTTTAATGGGTGAACCTCATTTAAAAAAAAAATAGTAATAAATGGTAATTTTTCTGATAATATCGCTATGGTATTTAGACATCATGAAATTAAAAAAAATTGAAGGTCAAAGTTGGTTGGAAAGTATAGAGAGTTCCACAAGCAAAACGTTTATAGAAGAAACTGTTATCATAGAACTTACGGTTACGTCAAGCCAACTTCGAATTGATGTAACCCTGCCGCCAATCTAGTGCTGCGCTTATATTACTGAACTCTATGTCGATTGTGCTCTGACACCTGGTGAGTCAGTATGAGCATTGGCTAGTCAGAGCATGGTAAGTTGGTATGAATTATCAGAGCTAGAATAAGGCATGGTTGTGGTTACTAGACGAATGGAAAAGTCCATCCTCTTTCACTGTGTTAATTGTATGCTCGGAATGTTTGATATGAGACATTTGATGCTTTCTGTTACTAAATGTCCCACAATGTTTTATTCATTATTTCTTGATACTTCTTCCACCATCATAGCTTATCGTAATCTCCAGGAGAGAGACTCCTTGCAGCTTCTGGGACTAATGTTTTCTGCCAACATAAAGTGGCAAGATTATATTTAATCAATCGCTAGGTCTGCTGCTAGGAAAGTTGGTTCACTGTGTCATGCAATGTCAATGTTTTTAAATGCAATGTCAATTGCTATCTACCGTCCTCCTGATAATTCTTCTTTTGTTCTTGATTCTTAGCTATATTTCGGTTTCTAACTCTTCCATACCCAGTAACTCCTTATGTCTTAGTGGCTTTACTGCCTTGCTTGGGGTGAAATTAATTAAAAAAAAACGTACTGAATATTGCTGCCACATCTAGTCTGATACTTCTATGTATTAAGTTGGTGCAAAAATAATGACGTAATAATGTCGTTTTTTGACGTTAAAAAACGAAATTATTACGTCATTATTTTTGCACCAACATAATATTTAGAGATTCTTAATAAAATGCAAAAAAGAATCATAAAGTTATCAGCCTTGACTTGTTATTATTGCTGACACTTGGGTTTGAACACGGATCGCCAGCGGGCAAGCACAGTCGACCTCATCTTGAAATAATTAGATCATTTATTAGGTAAAGGATATATATATATATATATATATATATATATATATATATATATATATATATATATATATATATATATATATATATATATATATATATATATATATATATATATATATATATATATATATATATATATGGGAATTAACGATGTCTGACCGAGTATTGTTCAAAGGCGTTACTGTTGTATCTGTGATTTACAAAGACTTTCCTACAAATGGGCATTGCAAAAACCTGGCATCTCAGCTTTAGTCAAATTCCCACAGCCATAACGTAGCTTCCTTTGTCTCTTCTATAGATATTTTCACGGTAAACTTTCTAATTACCTTTCTTCTGCGGGACCTAGATTTTATGAATTTAAACATACTACTAGACTGGCGGCTGGGTCTCATCTTTTTACAGTTGAAATGTCTATATGCAACCGTAAGTTCTATGTTAATAGTTTCATTTATCACTTGTAGAACTCAATTTCGGCTTCTTGCTTCACGGTCAACTTGGATCGTCGAAAAATTCAAATGAAGTGTCAATCTTTATCGTCAGTCTTCCTGTTCGTTTGTTGTTATATATCCTTAACAATGTTTTCTTTTTTCATATATTTTCTGACACTCAGTAAATCCTTGCATCTTCCTGGCTTTATTGATTTTCAACGTGTGAAATGAGTAACATCTTTAGTCCTCAAGAGAAATTTGTAAAAAAAAAAAAACGAACTCAAACCAAGCTTGTATATATCAATCTTTTGTGTCCATCATTATTTATATACGTTTATATACTGGGTGCGATGGATAAATTGTCGTTTAAATTACATGAAAATAAGTGGCATCTAATTTTAAAAGATATATTAAAATTACACCAAAATATCTTGAAATCCTAAAAAGTAAACTTATTCAATAAAATCACCATTGGCTTCAACCACGCCCTCCAGGCGACTTCGGAAACTCCTGCAACGCTTCTAGACGGTCTCCTTGTTTAAGTTGGTGAATGCTGCCATAATTCTGGCCTTTAGATCATCTTTGGTTTTACAATAAGTTTTGTTGGTCTCTCACTCAACTTTGACCCGCACATAATAATCAAGGGGGTTGAGGCTGGAGAGATAGGTGTCCAAATGTAAAGGGTGATGCAGAAATTGTCTAACAGCCATGACTGGGTTCTCCTGATTGTGTGGCATGGTGCAGTCTTCTTGCTAGACACAAGATCTTCCAGCTGCCATCCTCTTGACCCAGGGCAGCAGTACCTCCTAAATACAGGCCTCGGTGTTGAGTTTAAGGCGCTGTGGGAATATAAAGGGAAGCATAACGTCACCATCATTATTAATCACTCCACACATCATGATGTTGACTGGATATATCATCCAACACTTTCCGATTCCTTTACACTGTCCTTAGATTGGCTTCAAGCACACTGAAATGTTCGTATTGGCGCTTCCGGAGCGAATGCTAAGTAGTACAGAATACCGTTTTCAAATTTCTGGCGGACTGAATTGGGCTGTGGTGCTCTTTGGTGCTCAAAAACGGTGCCTAACGGACCCTACTTTACCGTGCAGTTAACAAAATTCAAAACCAACATGCGCGAAATTAAAAATATAAAATGGTGACAATTTACCCATCGCAACCTGTATTTACCTTACACCTGGTTTTCTTCGTGTTTTCTATAGCTTTATTTAATGACACCTGTAGTTCTTAACGAGTAACATCGTTCCTTTTAACCTTGTGGACAAATGTTACTGAACCGCAAAGAATTGGACCAAATAATAGAAACTGGTCACCTGAGCAGTTTTAACAACAGAAACATCTAAAAGGGATAACACACGTAACTCATAGAAAAAATAATATTATAATCAAAGTGTTGGCAAAACTTCGGAAGGAAGTCTTTCTTCAATACAGAAAGAGTGATAACAGCTACTGGACTTGAGAAACCAATTTATTTAAATAATTGTTTTCATATAAATATTTTATACATTTCTACCGACAGTAGCACTGGCTGCTCGGCCAATGATACCGAATGTTTCCTTATAAGGAAAAGGTTTGTATAACAATTGCCATTATCATTATTACCCTTCATCCTTTAAACAGATATTTTTTACTACTCCCCGACTTGCTTCTTACCATTATATTATTATTTATGGTTCTAGGTCAGAAAGAGTAAATTGTTCCAGCTGAGAAGTAGAAGTGATCAGGCAGATACTACACTCTGATCCTAGTAAGAAAATCACCCAGAATGTAGTGATTTACCCCAGCCTCTCCACTGAGATAAGACGTGAAACAAGGTCGGGTTTAAAGTGGGGAACCCGAGCGCGTACACTCGAACCAAGGACAAAAATTGTCCAGCCCCCGCAACCGATCTCCTCTCTCTCTAGTGCAATGGTGGTACAGACCGGGTAACTCACAGTTTTTATCTTCCCTAACTGTGTCTCTGTCCGCACTCTGCCCGAGACGCAACTAAGAGATGATAAACCCTACCCGGCATGGGCCGCGGAATGTGTATTCAAGGATGGATATAAGAAACGTTATGTGCCGTGTTTGATAGTTCACTTGCACTATTCGCCCGCCAAGTCAATGTTCAGGAGGAAATGTGAGTGGAATCTTGGAAATATTAGTGCAATATAATTCAATGTCCGTCCTTTTGATTTTAGGACGGGCACGTAGCGCAGCAGTTATCCGACCGACTGGTGTATCCAAAGTCAAATTTTAGGCGAGATCGTCGTTTTCGCATAAATACTTTTGGGTAATGTATAAATCCATTAACAGTGGTGAAATCTAGGCTCGCCTGCTTTGGTTGGCACCCTGTCAACTAGAATGACATCCCTGAGTTCGAAACCGGTTGAGCGATGGCATCTCCATCCATTAAACAGCATACCGGCAACATCTAGCATGCTGAGGATTGATCCTATAGTCAGCAGGAGAATATATAGCGTTAACAAGAAAGTCTTTATTTTGAAATATTAATCTTTGATGTGGGTTCAGTTAAGTTCGTATTATTAAAAAAAATTCAAAATATTAATAAATCCTATTCACGGCAGTTTTATTTTATTTTTACGATTAGACAACGGTCATGTGCAGAATTTGTGCATCATCTATCTGCCGGCAGGGAGAAGATCTGTTTGCCTTACAAATTAGCTTTCGACTTGTTTTCAATATTGCCGGGGGCGAACTTGCAAATATTTCGGAAACCAAGTAAGGCCTGTGGAGAGATAATTAATTTCGTCTATTCTGGAAAACTTTGAACTCCTATCTTAAAACAGATTATGATAGTACCAAGGGTCCATAATCAAACGCTCAGCATAATTATTGATACATTTCATTATTATTATCTTACTGCGTTAGGTAGCCACCACTTTGTAGTAAAAATATTCGACTACTATGTCAGATTGAAACTAAATGTCAACCTATAAAAAGCATTTCACTGCTTAAAGTCGATATTATATGAACATTTTTCTGGTCAATCAGAAAACCTAAAAATATCTATTCTCTAAACAATCAAATTTCACTATGTCCAGCTTGCTTGTAGATTGTAAAATATATACACAAGTTTATACACCACAATTCATTCAATATTCTTTTCTTTTATAAAGCTATTGTAACTAATGGATGGATCAAAACTAGGATTTAAAAAAGGTACAACTATCCTAACGGGAAGTATGAGACTGTAGTTGAAGTGAAAATAAGGTTTAGAAAGAATTTTAAAACATATTCACCTCTACTGCTCATTATTGTTCTCATTTGAGATTAATTTTAATTTTAAAGAAGTGTAAATTCACTTCTATATTCACCAGACTATATGGGGACTTCTAAAAGATAATGTGTATCGCACAAGCCCTGCAACAAATACTGAAGTAAAAGTAGTCAATGAAAGCGGATTTGTCCAAATTCCAAATTGTTTAATGCAAGTCGCTGGAACTTCGTCATTGTCTGGACTACAACAGATTAAACATGTACTGATCAAATTTGAAAAAGATGCACACAAATTAATTACACTTTATTATAAATATTTTGATGTAGTTTAATTGTAATTGCGTTAGTAGATATTCCAAATACGCATATATATTTAAGACGTCCAGTATTATTCTGAATTCATCAAGCATCAGTTAGCTTTGTCTTCTACAAATACTTTTCATTTTGGGCTGGCTCGATCCACGACTCCTATACGACTTGTGCTGAACTGCGTTGTATACATTGATGATTTCTGTTGACTTTTCATCCAAGCAACACAGTTAATGACAATTTGTATTATTGTCAAGGCGGATAGAAATATCAATTATATAAAGCTAATTTATTATTCAATTATATATCTTATTTCTATCAGTTATATAAAAATTCTTGTGGATGGCGAAGCCGTTATTGACGCAAAAACTAAAATCGGTCTGCGACGTATAAATTTCAATCGATTCTCCTTCATTCACTTTGTGCTAATACCCATGGAAATGTTGTGGATCCATCTTGCTCCAACTACGGATTAAATAGTAGAGAAAGCTAGGCTTTGGTTGCCAAGGAATTACGGAATTTAGAGAATATGATGAAGCAAAATTACTACTAAGGAGCGAGAACAATAAATTAATAGAATTTAAGAGGACAAAAGGTGCGATTGATATTGCTTTTAAATTTTTGAAGATCAAATTGACTGGGAAGCAAGAAACCAGAATAGAGTTTCGACAAGCCTATAGTGCGATAGAGGAAACTGTTACCATAGAACTTACGGTTATATCTAGCCATTCCAACTGTATAATTATGAAACTTTGCTGACAATCTAGTATTGTGCTTAAATTCATGAAGTTTAGGTACCATAAAAATACGTTCATAAGAACAATTACCATGAAAGTATTTATAGAAAAGGCACAGTGAAGCTACGTTACGGCGGTAGAAAAATAACAGAAGAAGAGATGCCAGATCGGCACCAATATCACTGCAGATTCTTCTTTGGATTTTATCAAGAATCATTAATTATATCGCAACAGACCATATGTGTGAGCAATATTAAAAAAAAAAAGAAGACGAATATTGGCAATAAATTTAAGATTATAACCATTTTGGAAGAAACAGCTATAAAAATTTTAATAGCCCACCAGATTATTGCTGTTTTTATTTCGAAATTTTGCAACAAAATGTCTCTTTCACGCTTTCTTGCTGTTTTTTTTCTAGTATGCCAGTAACAACACTCTGGTCAGTGAGAATAACCATCAAACAGAACATAGGACCAGTTGTATTGATTCAGAATTTCTTTTGTTCTTCTATTTTTCAAGTTCAAACCGTTACGTCAAAATGATTTCGTCGGCAGTTGTTCTAATGAGTTCTCCTGCTTGTACCTTGATTTCTGCTTGTACCATGAATTTAAGCGAACAACTAACTTGGCTAAAAGTCTCATCATTTAACTCTTCCACTGCCAGTAACCCTTTGCGTCTTAGTGGCATTGTCGCCTTACTTGGAACAAAATGATTAAGAAATATATACATATATACGTAAATATATATATATATATATATATATATATATATATATATATATATATATATATATACACAAATATAATTAACTCTTCTGTCTGATATATATATATATGTATATATATATATATATATATATATATATATATACACACAAATATAATTAACTCTTATGTCTGGTGTATATATATATATATATATATATATATATATATATATATATATATATATACCAGACAGCAGAGATTTTATCTCCAACGAATTAAATAATATTTATGTTGGTCACACCACAAACTCGCTTTCACGACGCTTGACACTACATTTGAATGAAAACTCTAACCTTTTTAGGCATTTAAAACAACATGCCTGGCTGCATACACAATTCCGTAATATCCTTGTCGAAAACACAATTATACTTAATCATGAAAACAATAAACAAAAACTAAACATTCTTGAAGCTATATACATAAAACAGTTGAAACCTAACCTAAACAAAATAAACTATGAAATCTCCACAAATATCCTTAAATGTCTCTAATTGGTAACAGAAGCCATTGGTTTATACCAACGGCTCCCCATACTTAATACTTCTCGAAATCACTGTCGCGTGGTCATGTGTGACGTCATGAGCTGCGGTGCGATTTTCGCTTCCAGCGTCTTATATGCACGTGTTTATCGTTGCTTGGAAATCATCCATGTAAACAGAAACAGGCTACCATCACATTCTTATCCGTGTATTGCTTAATATATTGTACAGTAATAATGGCTCATGTAAGCCGAAAGCTTAGATTGGATTAAAAAAAATCAATATTGTGGTTTTCTTTCTTCGTTTATTGATAATGTTATTAAGCTTATCAGACGTTATGAAAAGAATTTACATAAAATATATAGACAACACTTGTCTATATTATTTAATGAAACATGTATGAATATATATATATATATATATATATATATATATATATATAGAGAGAGAGAGAGAGAGAGAGAGAGAGTAAAATAAATAATATTTATCTCTACTCTGTATTGAGTCATCTTTTAAATTAAATGTTACGAATAGTGGAATTATACTCCATTTGTTCTCCTTTTACCTATATATATATATATATATATATATATATATATATATATATATATATATACTGGAGTCTCTTGTCTTTTTCGACATATGAGGACAGAATAGGACAGCTAGATTAATCGCACATATGATTTCATCATAGTGATTTTCCAAGCGTGGCTTAGATGTGCCAAAATGCCGAAAGTATCGGGGCATCCAGTGAGGAACGAACTCACACTCTAGTCGAAAGTGTTTTAGCTAGATAAGCTTGCTAACAATTACATTCCCTCATGATTTGATTATAGTGGTGTAAGCTGGTGCAGAACCATCCACACCTTTTGGGAGATCCGAATAGAGACAACTTGTGCACATAGCGTGCCATAAGGTCCCTGAACGACCCATAACCTATTTTCCCATAACTGGGGCGTGGGGAGAAGAGATGGATTTATACCTTTCCCAGTCTACTCTGTCACACCACTTACCCATAGCTAGTAGGATGAGGAGATGAGATGGATAAATACCATTCTCAAGAATATTTGCACGTATATGATGGTGGCGAATTCAGCTCTCTGATTTCTCTATCCGAGCTGATATTCATTACTTCACCTTGTCTCCATGGTAGATCTTCGAATATGCTCCTTACAAGATGAAGAAATTCAAAAGTGGCGAACCATCTAATCGGAATTGCCTACTTGCACGTTACAGTGTGCTAAATTAGCTTGAAATTGGATAGATTAGTGGGTTTTTATTTTCTATTATTAGGTCGGTGCAAAAATGATGTCGGTTTTTGACGTATTTTTAACGTCAAAAACCGACATTATTTTTGCACCAACATAATATTTACGTGATGGCTGATTAATTGGTGTTATACTCAGAGAAAATGTGTAGAAATCTACATGGGTCAAACACAGGTATATGAAGAGTTCGTGAGTTCGAAACGTGAAATGTTACTTGAAAGTGGGGCACTCATTTCCTCGTTTATGGCTAGTGAGCTCTGAAATGTACAAGAAGCAACAGAAACATACCATTTAAACAAACCACGACTTGGACGATCTCCGACAAACAGAAAGGAAGCAATTCCTGAAAATAAGTATATGTGACGCTTACTCAGAGCATAAAAAACAGAAGCCTGTGGAAAACCGAAATTCTCCATGACCGGAAAGGAACTGGTCCTTAAAAAAATTAAAAGTTTTTGTGATCTTATTCCAATTTCTTGAATGATACATTGCCTACATACTTCATTTTACTCTCTGAGTGGTATTCATCTTATTTCTGATGTGTTTTTTTTTTTTGTATATTTCAGGAGTACGATAAAGAGATGAGAGGCTCAGTTTATTTTTCTCTTTCTACACTATTCCATGCACATTTACAAACGTATTAGGTTGGTGCAAAAATAATGACGTACTAATGTCGTTTTTTACGTTAAAAAATAAGTCAGAAAACGACATTATTACGTCATTATTTTGCACCAACCTAATAGATATGAGGAAATGGTCACTGACAATATACGCATTCATTACCGAATTCCAAACGAGCCTATCAATTAAAAACAACTATCTTGTTCACCTCCACACCGCCTGTGGCTAATATACTGATGATGAGGCGTGCGCTATGCTGATGACATAGGTGTTCATAGTTGGGATAAAAATGAACTTGAACAGAAAAGCAGCCTGCACTACCAAGTGTTCCAAGAAATGGAACTCAATGTAAAACTTTCCAAAGCAGAAAATATGATTTGGAATTGAAATGAAAGTAGTGATGGCACATGCTTTGAATCAATCATAAAAATTAAGATGTGGTATTAGTAAATATTAAACACTTCAGATAGCTCGGTGTATGGATCTGTTATAGCAAATTAAGTATAGGAGAAAAAGAAATCGAACATAAAACAGACTGTTCCATTGATATCTACGCCCAACACCGCAAAATGAAACCAAAGGAACATCCTGAAAACTCAAATCATCTTCTTAAATAGCCTCATCAGACTGAGATTTTCAGATCGATATAATGCATGATGGCAAACCGGGTCAGAAATATCTTAACTGTCAGCTGTTTATAACCGTTTTCTAAGATAAGTAATGAAAAAAAAAAGACTTTGAGCGAGTGGAACTTGCGTGTCTTGACAAAGGAGATCATTTTTTGAAAATTGTGAACTTTATTTACAGAATCAAAAGCAAAGAATACTATCAAATAAAAGGCCCTACATCGTTTCTGGACTACCAACAGCAGCAACAACTAAATTGTATAGCACATTTAATTCGGAGAGAAAACGATATCATAATCAAGACGTGAACATTTAACACTATTTCAAATAAAATGTCAAGAAGAAAACACCTGTCAATATAGGAAAGAGTGATAACAGCTACTGGACTTGAGAAGCCTATTTTCCTAAAAAACATTTAAGAGAAAACATTATAAATTTCAACCGAAAAAGGTACGAGCTGCTCGTCAATGAATATCGTGTTTCCTTGTAGGGAAACGGCTAATATTATCATTCACTTAGTCAGTTATATGTCATGCGTGATACACACTGATGCGATCATGTATCTTCCGATACATGACTGACGAGGCATTTCTTTTCCTGTAATAGGTTGGCATTTCTTTCTGCAGTTGATCAGTTACCACTCAATGCTATAGAACCCGTTCTGCCCTGCTATTTAACCATAGCTTGAGGGAGAAGTGGATACATCTCTTTCCCAAGGGTATTATCACGTAAGCGAATGTAATGGATCCGACTGGAATTCGAACTCAGCTCTCAGCTTTGCAATAAATAAGGCTTTAAAAATATTTCCGTTTTTCTTCGTTAGAAATCTCTCTCTCTCTCTCTCTCTCTCTCTCTATATATATATATATATATATATATATATATATATATATACACACACACACACATACATATATATATATATATATATATATATATATATATATATAATTCTACGGCTTATGTTACTCCGTCTGGCCGTCCGTCCGTCACCCCTTTAAAATAGCCATATATTGACCGATCGAAACCAAATTTGACAACAGACCACTACAACGCACCGCGTTTGAAACAGGACTGATGGTATTAATTCCAAGAATTAAATTTATTCCTAAATCATCCGGATATCCTTTCGAATAGACAAGAATCCAGTTTCCACATGTGTATGCGAGATCTATAAACAAATCACAAGGCCAAACGCTTCAAAAAGCTGAAATTTGGCTCCAAAACAAAATATTTACACATGGCCAGTTGTATGCTCAAGAGTAAGAAATTCTAAGAATTTATTCTTCGCTGTTAAAAAGGAAAAAGGAAAAATAAATTTCCTTCAAAAATATTCTTTACCATAAAGTCCTATGAAATTAAATTTAAAAAAAAAACTTATCAAACCGAGAAGTAGGGTTTTTGCTAAAGTATTTTTCCAAACAAATTAGTTTATTCGAATTTCAACGATTTGTTTGCAAAATTGAACAAAACGTAGAGTTTGTAAATCTGGACAAAAAGTGTTAATGATAACTTCAACAATAATAAATACTGTGAGGATTTTAACACTGGTTAGCGTGTTGCAAAAAAATTCTAGTTCCATAAAACAGAACAAAAGCCTAAATGAAGAAATATAATTCAGCATTATTCCAAAACGTGCAGCAAAGATTCTACATTTTACTCTGCTTTATAAGAAGCTTAGCTTTATGGCTAGAAGATCTGAAAAAAAAAACACTTCTCTACGGATTTATTAAAAAGGTACGTTTAGAAAGTTCTGCAAAAACTAGAACCAAAATCAGTTAATGGATCCAATAAGGTGTTGACAGTAACCCTCTAGTTACGAGTCATAAAAGTAATGAATTTTAACTCTTATCACGCCACAAATAAAAGGTGTCTCATCTTATTACCTTTGTACTCCTTCGGGAAATCAAAGATAACCTAATTCATTCTTTAAAAGACAACAGTGCAGAAACCTGTCGATCGTAATCAGCGACCACATTATTCTAAATTGATTCTTCATGCTAATTGGGTTCAAGTCTCCAAGCCGAAATGCAGATTTTTGATATTACACGGACGATATTATTGTTAAGAAGGAAAAAGGAAAAATAGAGAAGGGTCAGCGAGATGTGTGGAAATCAGAATAATATCGCTATAATATTTTTTTAAAGAACGGTTGTGAAGAGCCATAATCGCCCACGTCCTGAACGGACACGTCACATAGGAGAAGGTATATAATCAGATTTCCCTCTGTTCCGTTTCATTCACTCACTTCAAAAGAAGTATCATTACTGACATTTTACGTTGAATATATAAACTACTGCAGTAATATGGTGTAAAAAATAACCAACTACTAATTCTATGGCCACGAAAGATTATTTGATGTGGACTGACTTTATCTATGGAAACTAGTACCTATTAAATACCTATTATTATCTAGGTACCTATTATTGACATTATATGTGATTGTTCAAAATTGTTCAGATTTTAGAAGAAACAAGCCTTTATCAAGTTTTTATTTCAGATTAATATATTTCTACGTATTATTAAATCTTTGTTATCCTTTTTTCGTATTAGTAGTGTATATTTTCATATCAACGTTCATGTTATTCACACTTTCTATGATTGACAAAATGGCGGCATGGAAATAATAATAATAATAATAATAATAATAATAATAATAATAATAATAATCTCCACGGAGCCCAAAAATGTTTGGGTGATATCCAGCGTGGAATAGCCGTATCTCATGGGCAGGACGATCTCTTTAGTTTTGGTCGACAGTCGTCCTAGAGGTTGTATCTTGAACAAAATACCCCCATTGGCGGTTAAGGATAAAACGCAAAAAAAAAAAAAAAATAAAAAAATAAAAAAAATAAAATGTCAGTGTTGACAAACAAAACTCATAATGGATTGCTCGATCACCCCATTAAAAAGGGGCCACGTCCCTCAGAGAGAAAGCAGTATGGAGTCGATAAATCTGTCACTGGAACAAAATCTTGCACACACAATGAGACACCTGGTCACCAAAAGCGGATTAACTCCAGCATTGAACCTGGTGACTTAATGCTAAATCAATTAATAAAAAGAAAGCGAACAAAATGGAATTGTGAAGAGTATAAACAAGTCATGGCATCTTTTTTCACTGCACTCGAAACTCCACCAAAAGAATATCACAGATCAGACATACCAAATATGGTACGAACAAACGTTTTAGCTAAAATAATAAATTAAATTTTTGGGTTAAATAAATAAATATTTTGCTAATTTATAAACAAATAAATAACCTTAACCCAGTCAGAGTTGGCCGGGTCAACGCAATGGTAGCGACCGGTGCAAATTTCGTAGGGGAGCAATATTTCGAAGGAAAAAAAGAGGGAGTAACATGAAGTCGAAAAGTGACACAAAAATCTGAATAGTAGCAATAACGAATGTCTTCCAGAAATTAAACAAAATATTAAGACATAGAAAAATCACGGCTTTGATGCTACGTAAAATCTATTGAGCTGTCAGATAAATTCGTTCTCTTTTTTTGTTTGTTTTTTTTTTTTTCATTTATCATCAACAATTCTAACACATCTGTCAATAATATAAAAAATAGACAATAATTACTTGGGAAAATAGAGCTAAAAAAACTACGATAGAAAATATTTTACATGTTAATTCAAATTTACCTGACAAACTAAATAATATCTGATAATGAATGCTGGAAAATTTTCTCACAGAAGAAGGAGAGACTCAAAGCATCAGACACGTGCTTCTTTAGAATATTGCTGCGAATACCATGGACAAAACATTTGAGAAGTGAGGAAGTTTTAAGGAGAATAGGAACTGCAAGAGATTTTATAATTACAATCAGAACGAGGCAGTTGAAATTTATTGGATACATAACGAGGAGAGAATTTCCAGAGATTTTAACGCACGCAGGACATATTAAAGGCAAGAGATGCAATGAAGAACAGCGAGTAATCTACTTAATTTGTATGGGTGAATGGATATGAGAAAAGGGTAAATTTTAATAGTAAAGAATGAGAATTACTTAGAGCAATAAAATATTGGAAGCTGTGGAGAGCCATGATCGCCCATGTACTGACAGAAAAATAAGTATAATCTCCCAATTATTGTAATTTCTATAACAATATATAACAAATAACACTGACCAAAATGATTAAACTTACTGAATTTTGATAATTTCTGTAATACTATTTTAAGTCCTATGCACATCTTACAGAGAAATAAAGAGTGCTTAACGCAGCGATGTACAGAAAAGAACTTGTCCCAGGCAACGCCAGGTATCATTCTTGTAAAATTAAATATAGTGTCATGCTGAAATCAATAAACATTGTAATGGTTTTACGTTCATAAGATAATGTTTTTGATATCGTAAAAGGTTTGAAACTTTTCCTGGTTTATCATTAATAAAAGAAAACAAAACAGTCTGTCTTCACCAAAGTTCTCTAGTTAGCATCCAACAAAAAAGAAAATAGTGAATCAAACCCTAAACTTTTTCCTATGTTTCTATTTTTTTTAGTTCTAAATGAGTGATATGCCCCATGTCAAACCTCATCGTACAGTTAATTAAAACTTCCAAATTAACAACTAACTTCCAAGCAATGAACGAGTTAGAAAAGTTGCCTACTAGGAAATGTTTTAATTACCGTTTCTTCCAATCACGCCCGTTTTTTTTCTTCAAAGGAGAGCCTTATATATGTTATTTCTGTCTTTGACACCCACCCCCCGCGATTTTTTCTTTGCCGCCTTCCATGTCTTCTTGGAATCGGATAGTGTTCAATGAGTGAATATATTCGTTTTACCAACACATTCATATTTTAATCAAAGGATTACGACAGAAAATCGATGACTTTAATAGACATTCCTGCATTTGAGAATCGTAAATAAAATTCTTTCTCGGCATTTTAGCTGGGATCACAGCGTAGTATCTGTTCTCTCCTCATTTGAGATAGGAGAAGGCACCAGATTCCGGTGATTCCAAAACTGCCCCAGAACCTTCCTGATTGCACTAAGAGAGATGGGATCGGTGATGTAATATCAATGCTAGCGAGACAGTGACCACAGCGCCTGGGTAATTTTAGCTCTTGGGACATATGTACACGTATGGACTCAGCAAATAATAATAATAAAAAAATGCCTTGTGTCACACCCTACCTTACTGGGAAGCCCAGTTCAATAAAATCGTAAATAAACTCTAGATTAAATGACGCTTATTTTCTATATAACGTAAAATAATTTGAATTTGTTCTTCCTTAAAATAAAGCCTTATTATATGACGTAAACCTATTTGAAATTGCTAGGTTCTATTATCATGAGACCTATTACAGCTTGAAGGTATATTGCAAATAAATGGGATTTCTCATCTTTAACATCTTTGCAAATATCTCTTAGCAGCCCCCTCCAAAATTCACGAATTTACTGCAGGTCTTCCAAGCTCTTCATGGTTTTTGCAATGAATAATGGAAATTTAAGGATAGTTTAATTTTAATGTTGTTGCTCAAAGTACATACTATGGTTCTCCGTCCAATTTCTATGGATATTATTTTTCCATTTGTTATTGATGACAAAACTATTCCCGTAGTATTTATTGTCTATTTCAAAAGCTATTAAATTGTGATGTCAATTTCCGATATCAGTTGTTCTTTGATTTTGTGTATAAATCAATGTTATGATCACCAACGCCCTGAACGAATAATTCAAAAATTCTTTTCAAAAGTTCTCTCAGATTAAACGTCTTGATATTAAACTCTTTATACGCAATTGAAGGCATTTACAATATTTTAAATAAGAATTTATCAACTAACGGTTGATAACAGAAGACATTCCTTTCCTGCCAAAAAAGGTTATATGTATTATCTTATTTATGTAATCGGAATGCGACTTTTGGATTCCTGGGATTGGATAGGGTTAAATAAATAAATATGGCTATCCTTTTTATCAACACTTATTTGGCGGAGACTGTAATGACTTCTCTGGTTGTCGACCGTTAAAAACTGATTACTTCTTATGTAAAACTTTCATAAAGGTTTTAAAGATTATTAATATCGGGACATAAAAATACAAGACACGTGAAAAAAGAAAAAGCAGGAAATATTGGCTTCGAACGTTGATAGTATTAACATTGATATATGTTGTCTCCAAGAAACCAAAATCAAAGAAGGACTTGATATTGATATAGGAGTTTGGCAGCACATGTTTACAGGATTGGAAACAGTAATATTACGGAAATGGTTCTGTTATAAATATCAAACTGAATAATGTCATGAAGAGGCTGTTTTGACGCCATTGGCAATCATGAACACACGATTGTTTAAGTCAGTTACCGCGAACTTTTAATTTCTGAATAATGTGCATTTTTAGTTTTTTGGCTTTTAAATAAAATGTCATTTTTTTAATATATAAAACTATTATTACTATCGAATTTTTATTTCAATTTTCTTAATTAATGCCAGATTCACTATTGGGCATTAACGGGTTAAACAATATATATATATATATATATATATATATATATATATATATATATATATATATATATATATATATATGTATGTATATATATATATATATATATATATATATATATATATATATATATATATATACTACAGTTCAAAACTTTAAGGCCGCCCCCAGAAATTCGTTAGCGATTATTACTGAAAGAGATTCTCAAATTTAGATAAGAATGGTGAAGCTCCGGTTGGTTTGGTTGGTTGGGTTTTATGGCATATCAACCACTATAGGTCATTTAATGCCAAATTAAGTTATATATATATATATATATATATATATATATATATATATATATATACACGTGTGTGTGTGTATGTATATTAAATATATAGTACTATTAAACGTATAGCTGGCAACATTACTACTTCAGAAACGTATAGCTGGCAACATTATTTTTTCATAAACGTATAGCTGGCAACATTATTTTTCCGAAAACATTATCTGAGGCCTTGCTGTTGAACGTAGTTTATCGTCATACGCAGGACGCGGATGTAGTTTATCTCCATACCCAGGACGCGGATGTAGTTCATCGTCTTACCTAGGACGCGGATGTAGTTTATCGCCATACCCAGGACGCGGATGTAGTTTATCGCCAACCCAGGAGGCGGATGTAGTTTATCGTCATACACAGGACGCAGATGTAGTTTATCGCCATACCCAGGACGCGGATGTAGTTTATCGCCATACCCAGGACGTGGGAAAGATCGGGAAAAAACTAGGAGTTCACTATTTGCCCATAGCTGGGACCCTAACATGTGGTACCACACCGGGTCAGGGTGGAACTAGGAACACCAGCAATTAAGAGGTGGTTCCACGCTCCTCAAAACCTCCTGATCAGAGGCCTTGCTGTTGGATGCAGTTTAACCCCAGGACGGTGAAGCAATTTGTCATTTGATAAATGTCATGATGACATTAGAAACGATGCTGTATTATATATATCGAAGGCGTTTACCAAAGTTTGATATGCTGGACTTTTTTCCCAGCCTAAACGGCAATGGCGTCTATGGCCGAATTTTCGATTTTATCCAGTCTTTCTTAACGAGTCGTGTAATGAAAGCTATATTTAACCGCTACTCTCCTAGATTTCTCACATTCTTTATAATATATATATATATATATATATATATATATATATATGAACATTGAAGTCAACACTCAGAGGCGACAGGCTGTTTCATACTGGACGCAATCGTCAGGTCGCCTGACGATTGCGTCCAGCATTAAAATGTTCACTTTTATATTTATATTTACATACGCTCTATCTCTGATACTGATCACTTCATCCCATAAACATAGCACACCTTAGAACTATATTTCTTCATGCATACATATATATATATATATATATACATATATATATATATATATATATATATATATATTATAGTGGTGAAAGTTTCGTGCAGGACAGGCACACTTTTTGAAGGGCCGAATTCAGAGACCTGGTGCACTAAGTGCCACAAGGTTCCCAAACGACCCTCCGCAGCTTTTGAATTCAGAGTTGTCTTTCTCCTAGACCAGTTGCCATCCAAGGCTATAGAACCTAGTCTGTCCTGCTATTTACCCATAGCTGGGGGAAGAAGAAGAGGATTCACGCTTTTCCCAAGGGTACTAGCACGTAAGTGAATGTAATGGAATTGACGGGAATTCGAACTCGGCTCTACGATTCCTCAATCCAAAACCGCTATCCATTACCCCACAGTGCCATCTCTGAATCAAATTTTATGTGCTGTTGTCGGACTGTCAGTTTCCTAGGAACTGATCTGCTTGACCCTCATACGTTGAGCGAGTATATATATATATATATATATATATATATATATATATATATATATATATATATATATATATATATATATATATATATATATATATATATATATATATATATATATATTCATTGCTACTAATTACGAGTCAACTGCACATACTTGATTAGCAGGAAATTCTGTCTATGACTAATTTATCATCTCTTTTAGCCGTTTACAGTTGCCGTTTATATTGAATGCCATAATTTACATGGTAAAAATTGTCAAGTGGATATTTTGGTTCCTTGTGAGATTAACTGCAGTTCTTCCCCATTAAAATGGCAACATTATATTTTTACATGGCATTTTTACAAATGGTGAAAAATGGGTTTTGCGTGTCGACAGTAAACGAAAAAGAGAGTGGTTATCCGAATATAATAAAGCATTGTAGTACAAAAGCCATACTACTTACTTTTCGTCTGGTGTAATATGAAAAGATTTGTCCATTACGAGCAACTGCAGCAAAGAAACAGCATCACTGCAGATGAGTATTTCTAGGAACATGATTGGTTAAATGAATAATTGCATCGAAAGTGTCTTGCTTTGGTAAACAGATTTGTTATTCTCTCATCAAGACGAGGTAAGTGCACACTCTGAAACAAACACAGTAAAATGATAAAACGTTTTTTATACACCCTCTCCCTATTCACGAGATTCGTACTTTCAGATTTTATTTCTTTCAGTCACAATTTTTCAAAAGTGGAACAACATTCAGAAACAAAGAAGTTGCAAATAGTCTTTTAAACATTTTCCAAGGAAAACCCACAGTTCTTTAAGCGTGGAATCGAAACTTTGCATTTCTCTTTGGGATACAGACATTCAAAATACAGGTGACTACATTTTTTATAAGTATTATTTAAATTAAGTTACGTTTGTTTTTATATACTTTCTTCTTCTTCTTCTTCTTCTTCTTCTTCTTCTTCTTCTTCTTCTTCTAAGTGACATATCCCTTCGGGATGTTGGCGATCCTGCCTCTCCACAATTTTCTGTCTTTTTAGCACATAGTAATTTTTGTTTTTTTCTATCTCTCGTAATCCCGGTGGTGTCATCCATTTACACAATCTCGGGAGATTATGAGCAGTTTTCCTTTGGTTTCTTGCCTTCATTATGCCCGTGAGTGTCAATTTTCCAAGCATTCTTTCTTTAATATGTATCCTAGAAATTTCATCTGTCTCTTCCAGATGTTATGTATAAGTGTCCTTTTTGTCTCCATTTTCTCTCAGACTTCATAATTGCTCACATGTTCAGTCCATTATATTCTCAGGATCTTTCTGTAGAACCATATTTCTGTTGCCTCAAGTTTTTTTTTTCCTTCTGCGAGGATACTGTCTAACATTCACTGCCATATAGGAAGACTGATATTATATAATGGTTAAGTACATTTTTCTCCGTTTCTAATGAGATTTTCCTGTTCTTACTTTGCTCAGCTTTTGGAAGGCGTCTTTCGCTATCCCAATGCGCCTTTGGATTTCGGTGTCGCAAATTCTGTCTTCTGTTAAAACACTCCTCAGATATCTAAATTGTTTCTTCTTGCTTGATTTTGGTATCTCCAATTTGTAATTTGTATGTTGGGTTGTCTCTTTTGCTAACAACCATTCATTAATTGATATTTTACTTCATTTTCATCGCGTATCTTCACTACCTTATATTAGACTAAATATAATTTCCAAATGGCACAACTATTATGTTTAGAAACATGGTTAACATTGCCCGTCTAAACCAGAAAATCCTATTCGCAATCACATAGCCACACACTTTTTACTTATTCATGAGATTGCTCTTTTTATATTACATGTTTTGCTATGCTTGTATACTAGATTTAAATATATGGCTTTAACGTTGGTTTTTAAATAAACCATATGTTCTTTTCGTTTTCTGAAATAAACTTAGATTTGAATATCGCTGCCACATATGGTCAAGTGTTGCTACTGTATATTTAGAGATTCTTGTTAAAATCTAAAAAATAATCAGCAACATCATTCGTCCAGATCTTGCATCTCCGCTTCAGTCACTTTACCATCTCGGTGGCTTCCTCGTCCCTTTGCTATAAATATTTTTTCGTGCTAATTGTTCGAGTGACCTCTGCGCTACTGTACCTAGACTTTATGAACGTAAGCGTACTACTAGGTTAATGTCAAGGTCTCATCAATTCGCAACCGTAAGTTCTATACTAACAGCTTCTTTTCGCGCACTTCTCGCTTGTGAAACTCACTTCTGTCTCCATGCTTTCCAACCAACTTTGATTTTTAAAAAAATTAATCACAGTGTCAATCGTTATCTTCTGTCATATTGTTTACTCTTTTTTTTATTGTTCTCACTCTTTAACAATGTTTCTCTTTTCCTTTATTCTTTCACACTCAGTAACCCCTTGTTTTGTAGCGGCTTTACTGCCTTGCATGGGGGTGACATGATTTAAAAACTATATTTCACAGAGATTAATAGGATTTCTTAAGATCTTCAAGTGTGAACACCTTTTCACCATTAACTTTCCGGTCAGGGTGTGCTTTCCTGCGCGCCTTTTTCAAAGAATAGAACTATTAGGTTGGTGCAAAAATAATGACGTAATAATGTCGTTTTTTGACAAATTTTTTAACGTCAAAAACGACATTATTACGTCATTATTTTTGCACCAACCTAACAATTAAAAAAATCACTCATACAGCAACGTTTCTAATGTCATCATGACATTTACCAAATGACATATTGCGTTTAAGAAGCGATCAAACTGAGAAAAATATAATCTCACTCTGTAGAGACCATTAATACATAATAGATGTTATTGAATTCGGAATCCTATCTTTCTCAATAACACTTTCGCTCGTAAGTATTCAATTTAATTTAATTAATGCAGCACTGAATGAATCGTCAATCAAATTTTAGACAACAATTGCCTTCAAGCCATGAATTCCAAGGAGCATTACATTTTCTTTTAGCAACATTTTAATCAGTAATTTCCAGTCCTTATCTCTGGGATCGCTGTGGACTTTCCGATGGACGACTGACTGCTGATGAGGAAATTTGCTTTTATGCCGATATCTGTGGATATTTTCTATGAGTTTTTATTACCACTTCATTCATTTATATACGGAGGGATACAAGCAAATCAAAGAGAAATTGAGCTAAAGAATTGAAATTGCTCATATTCAAATACAAGAGTGTTTACATGAATATAAAGATGTGGTAAATTCTAGAAGAACTTATGCGATATTCCAGACATCCGGTATGATATCATACGGTAGACACCAGGCATATGGCTTTGTCTTGAGCAATATTTACTCAGCTTATTATAATTTTGCAAGTTAAAATACGTAAGTTTATCCAATTGAAAATCAGCATTGTGCATTCTGTTTATATTGACTTCACTCGCTTCAGTCATGCACATGTTGCACAGAGGAATACGTAGATACACACAGAGACATACACACACACACACGCACGTGCACACACACACATAATATAATTATATATATATATATATATATATATATATATATATATATATATATATATATATATATATATATATATACTATTTACATTAATCGAACTATTCTCCTCATCTTTGTCGCCATATTTATTACAACGTTTCGGCCGTTGTACGCTCCGGCCTTCTTCAGGTGGTTGTTATGTCGAACTGAACCCTTTATTTCACTCACTGGGGTTGACTGTTCTACCTCCATGTGCCATGTTTAATGGATGTCAGTTATCAGTTATCTCCTGTTAATTCCACTCTCCAAGTTCTCCACTGCTATAACCAGGTTTTGAACTCACACTCATACCCGGTTAAGGCAGTGTGAAATTTTTAAAATCTAATTTTTATATCAAACGAACGTGTGATATATCTGCTTATTATTTAACAATTATTGGGATTTTAAAAATGTGTTGTTCCCTGTTAAATTATACAAAATATATAAATTTTCAAAGGGGGTGTAGAATTTTGCAAGCCACTGTTTTATAAAATCTGATGGAAAATTGGTTATATTCGATAATGCATAAAGCAACAGGCAGTGTCTGGGAGAGGTTAAATTACCACAAGTGGTCCAAAAAGATGAATTCCATTGAAAAAAAAGTTAATGTTGTCTGTTTGGTGCGACTGTCGGAGTATGTATGTTCTTAAAACGAAACGGAAAACTAAATGAATATTTTAAAGGCATATCTACAAAAGTTTGCTTGAAAAGTATCCTGTGCTCAAACATACAGCAAGAATAACGCAGGACAGAATTTTAATAAGCATTTGGCTTGTTCTTCGCTGCCCGCCAGGTTTATCTGACATTGCACCGACAAAGAATTACTATTTTCAATCGCTGAAAAACGGTTGGATATTTTTTTCCTAACGAAAACCGAATTCAAATATTCGCTGCAAAAAATTCCCATCAAGACCTACGGAATCTTAATCCAATTGTATCAAAGAACAGCTTGATTAATGGTAGCACGCCATGTAATTACAGATAATAGTGAATATATAATTGAATAAAATAAAATATAAACGAAAAACAGCGAGTGACCTACTTAATGAGTTTGAGTGAATGGATATCAAAAAAGGGTAAAAGAATAATAGTAAAGAGGGAGAATTACTTAGAGCAATAAAAAATGGGAAGTTGTGGAGATCCATGATCGTCCATGTACTGATAGAAGAATAAGTATAATCTCCCAAATATTATAATTCATATTACAATATATATCAAATAAACACCGACCAAAATGATTAAACTTACTGAATTTTGATAATTTCTGTAATACCATTTTAAGTCCTATGCACATCTTAAAGAGAAATAAAGAGTGCATAATGCAGCGATGTACAGAAAAGAACTTGTCCCAGGCAACGCCAGGTATCATTCTTGTAAAATTAAATATAGTGTCATGCTGAAATCAATAAACATTGTAATGGTTTTACGTTCATAAGATAACGTTTTTAATATCGTAAAAACTTTTAAACTTCCTTGTTTATCATTAATAAAAGAAAACAAAACAGCCTGTCTTCACCAAAGTTCTCTAGTTAGCATCCAACAAAAAGAAAATAGTGAATCAAACCATAAACATTTACCAATTTTTTTAGTTCTAAATGAGTGATATGTCCCATCAAAACCTATGGAATCTTAATCCAATAGTATCAATGAACTGCTTGATTAGTTGCAGCACGCAACGCCATAGCAAATAATGGTGATTATATAAATGAATAAAATAAAATATAATTGTAGCTTATTTCTAAATAATCTGACAAGGTCTGTTAATTTACTTTTCTTTTTCCAGTGTCTGAATGAGATGGATATCGTGATTTAAATTATGATTAAACGGCCCAAAGTTCATGTTATTTCCTGTCGTATTCAAATTGTTTCGATTATCACGGTAATTATCAAGAACGGGGAATTGTCAATACCGTAAACAATATTTTTGTCTATATCGTGGCATTTTAGAAAATCACTGGAATTAGAATTTCACTCAGATCAAAGTGACGTCATTTGTACGGGTCAAATGAAAAAGCATATATCGAATATTTATACGATTTTGTCTACCAAAGTGCCAGCACAAACTTTTAAGACAATAGAAAAAACTTGAAGGATGCAAAACAAAAAAACATGATCCTAGGACATTTGATCTATAATTTTAATCCAGAAATACCACAACCTATTCGAAAATTGCAAATAAACAATAAAAATATTTCAGTTGAATTCAACGAAACGTTCATATATATATATATATATATATATATATATATATATATATATATATCCAAAAAAAAAAGCAGATACATAATATTAACTACCAACTCCATCCAAAACAACTTAACCGATCTAAACCACATACAAATAGGCATAACTACATGCAAAACCATCATGGATATCAAATCATGTGTCCTTGAAATGATTTGATTGGCCAATCAAGAACGTGATGAATATTCATGACTATTCCCAATTTAAAATAACTGATAAACTAATGACATCCTTGCTCATGGAAATAAACATGTACAACAGAATAAAGCCTACATTTTACTTGAGGATGAAATGCGTCGGCTAAGAATAGTTTTCCTCTTGATTTACACACACACGCACACACACAGTGTGTGTGTAGGTTAATGCAAATCACAAAAACTGATTTCCCGACTCTGGGTTGTCGCAGTCAAGTTAAGTCAATTAAACTTATAAAGAGATATCAAATCTAGTTTTAAATACATTGCATAAAAAGGCGTCCACATTTATATCAACTTATTTTTTTTTTCCTTAAGGTGGTTATTACGTGACATTATCTGTTTATGCAAATCAAAATTATTACAACGACTACAACTCTTACTAAAAGTAGTGAATACGCCTCAAGACAATCTAGTCTTTCTATAAAAAAAACGAATTACTTAACGGATTTAAATTCTCATCAAAGTGAAAAAGATTTCAACTGTTAATATTACAAAAAAAAATTAACTTTACATCGACAATGGATGCCATCTTCTTTGTAAGTAACTTTCAAGAAATGGTACTAGTGTATTATACTAGTACTCTACCCATCATTTCGTTGACGGTAGGATAATCAAATTTCAAATCTAAACTGTTTATAATACTGAATTTTGGAGTTGATAGGTTCGCCTATAATTCAGTTCACACTCCTCCCCGGTTTTTGCAATAGAAATAGAAGTTTATCCCTTGTTTCCTGATTAGGATTGGGTTTCCCGTTCCTTTAAAAGTCTCCTCATTCTATTGAACTCTCAACTGCCTCTTGCGTCTTCGTGGCATTATCACCTTGCTTGAGGGTGAATTTATTTTCAAAATATATATTCATAAAATAAGTTCAAATGGACGCAGTTTTAAATTTTTCAAGGATCTTGTATAAAATCTTGAGTAAATAAATATTGTAAATTCATTCAAAATATTGATGGTTTATTGAATTATAAATGTATTTAATTACTGTTGATGTCCCAATGTTTTTTTATATTGCGCATTAAATATTAATTTAATTTGCTTGCTTCAAAAGCATTATCAAGTTATATACTGGTAGACACGTTTTTTGACGAAAACAATCTTGTAATCAATATATATACAGTGACGGATCTGGCTGTGATTACGAGGAGACAAAAGGGGCCCATCCAAAACTACAATGCTTTCATTTAAATTTTTCTAGTGAATAAATAAATTTCCAAAAAATTCACATGCAGAAATGAGTACAAATAAAATCGTTGTGGAAAAATGTGTATTTCTTAGTAATTATAGTGTACATGTATTAGTAATATTACTTGCAGTAGGTTACCAAATGTAAGTACAGGGTGTTATAATTGAAGTTTTAATTTCCTTTTTTAATTGTTAAGTAATTGTTTGATAGTCTGAAATAGATTTCTGCACAATTTGCACATTAAAATATAGTTCAAAAGTACAATAGAGCATTGCACGCAATCCACTATATTAAGAGCAAAAACCTTACATCACATGATCTGCTCTCAGACAAGGAATATGGTTTCCGCTTTAGGACCGAAACTAAATTTGTATTCCAAGCACTTGACAATAACGTAGCGCTTGATATCTCTAAAGCGTTTGATAGGATTTGGCACGCTGGCCTTCTTCGTAAACTTCAAAGTTCTCGAAAAGGACCTCCAATTTGTGGTTGATTGGGACAGGAAATGGCTTGTAAACTTTAATGCCTCCAAAACGAAACTGATCTCCTTTACCTACCACAGAGAACCCTCCCTGCTTTCCATTAGAATGTCTGATGCTCAACTCCACGAGAGCGCCTCTCTGCGACTGCTTGGTCTCACACTGTCCGCTGACCTGTGATGGAACAAATAAATTGAATCAGCAGCTTCATCTACTGCAAGGAAAGTTAGTTCTATGTGTCGCGCCAAAAAGTCCATCCTGGGTCCATCCTTCAAATCTATTAATCAACCATTCACCCTTGCATGGAATACTGCTGCCATATAAGGCCTGGAGCATCCGCTGTTCGTCTCAAGGTCCTCGACAAAATGCAGAGACGGATATCCAATATGATTGTTTCTGATCTGGCATCTCGTCTACAGTCACTTTCTCACTTTTCTATTTGTTTGGTGCAAAAATAATGACGTTATAATGTCTTTTTTTGACGTATTTTTTAACGTCAAAAACGACATTATTACGTCATTATTTTTGCACCAACCTAATACAAATACTTTCACGGTAACTGCTCCGAAGATCTACTTTCGCTGGTTCCCAAACTGCATGAATTTAAACATGCTACTAGTTTAGCATCTCAGTCCCACCCTTTCACTGTCGAAGCAGTTAAATGTAGCCATCTTTTCTACTCCAACAGATTCTTATCTCCCACTTCCTTTGCGTACTAGTGGCACTTCCACTTTGCTTGGGGTCTTTTGCTTCAAAAAATCATTTATATTAGGTTGGTGCAAAAATAATGTCGTTTTCTCACATATGTTACTATGTGAGAAAACGACATTATTTTTGCACCAACCTAATATTTACTAGATTCGTCCTGATTATGACGATGAACTGCACCCAAAAGCAAGGTCACTGATCCGGAGATTGGAGGTTTTGAGGAGTGTGGAACTACTTCGTAATTGCTGTTGTTCCCAGGTCAAACCTGACCCGGGGTGGTAGCAGTTGGTAGTGTCCCAACGGTGAGAAAATAGCGAACCCCAATCAAAAATTGCAGTACATTTTTATAATGAAATATAATAAAATGACTAACAATAGAATTTATAGAAAACTGAAAATCATTTACAACACTAAAAAAATATAAAAAATACATTTTCATTGTAAAATTATCAGTAATACATTGTCATCTACAAAATATATCTCTAAAAATTATACCTTTACTCTGAAAGGATAAAATTATATACAAAATATCTGTAGTTGAAAGCATAAAATTACTTACAAAATATTTAGATTTCTTCATTAAATAACGCATAGAGTTATTGATAAAAAAAAAATCAACCAAACAAAAAAACAACATGGAAGAATATTTTCATGACATTAGTTAAGATAATGTCTTAAAATTTCTTAAATCAAACGGTAATCCGCAATAAAACTTCAACAAAACTACAACTTAATACATACATATCACCGCCTCTAGTCTACATGTCTACACGAAGATGGAGATACACAAAAGATGAGTATCATCTAGAATGTATTCAATTGCAGAATAACATATTTTTATTACTTCAAAGCTACCAAGAAAATTAAATTTCCATATTAAATGACCCATACTTTTTTGATATGCCATTAAACAAACAAATAAATCAGTTATTCAGTAGATGAATCTTGGAATCTGCCAATAATTGTTTCTGCATCCAATTCATTTCACAATTAATGGATGATTCTAAATTCCCCACAGGTTGCAAATTTCTTCATATGTTAAACAATAATAATCTGATAGTTTGCAGATGACTTTAGAAAGTTCTTAGTTCTTATTACTCACTGATGGTTAAAAAAGTTGCCTGCGTTTGTTTTTTATTGCACTTATTTGATATGGGAGGTAAGATAACTTAACCAGGAACCCACAATCATATATATATATATATATATATATATATATATATATATATATATATATATATGCTAGAATATTTGCATATCAGTTGATTACAATTTAATTTGTTCAATGAAAAAGTACGTTCTCTATGATTTTTTCTGAGTATGATAACACTTAAAGAAAATAATATTAAAATAGATACTCCTTAATTATCCTAAGAAAATTAAAATTCTATATTTTATTTAACATTTTAATGATAATTATTAATTAATTAATTAATTAATTAATTAATTAATAATTTTCCTTTCGTGTGAGACAAATTTTCTCTCCAGAATCTATCTTACATATCTATATGTTTACCATTCAACTCTGTTTAGAACATTGCTGCCACATATGGTCCGGTGCCCCTGTTATTTAAATTGTGTTCCTTGATAAAATCCAAAGTAGATTCAGCAATATTATCGGCCCTGATCTGGCTTCAGTCACTTTTCTGTCGTAAGGTCTTTTCTATAAATACTTTCATAGTAATTGTTCGGAGATTTTTTTGTTGTAGTCATTTTGAATTTAAATGCAGTACTAGGCTGCAATAGAGATCTTATCAATTTGCAATTGAGTCGGATAGATGTAACCATAAATTCCATGCTAACCGTTTCTTTTCTCGCTCTTTTTGCTTGTGCCTTTCTCTTTCGCCCCCATGCTTTCCAGCCAACATTAATCTGCAAAAAATTAAATGCAATGTCAATCGCTATCAACTGTCCTCCTCATTACTCTTTTGATTTTCTGCTCATTATTAATGTTTCTGTTACTAATTCTTTCACACCTTGTGTCTTAGTGACTTTACTGCCTTGCATAGGGTGATACCGATTAAAAATCATCTAAATAATATTATCGTAAATTTTAACTTTAATTATATACATTCAGTATGTTCCTTGGGTATATGTCATTTATTTTTATCGTTATAACTCTTTATTATTTTCTTATATTGCATCACAGCATTTTAGATTTATTTTAGCATTTTTTATATATAGAATCTTATCTATTAATTCACAAAGATTTATTTTTTTTCGCAAATATATTTTTTCAATTTTATTAATGGCTAAATTAAAACCATCTGCGTTTCTAGGTAACAAAGTTGCATGGTAACGATTTTTCCTTAACAATTTTTGATTTTACGATTGAACGATAATTAAAACAACCGTTAGTAAGAGAATAAGAAAGCATTAAAATTAGATGTTCCAGATATATAGTCCCTTTTATAAGTATTCAAACACATGAACATTTCGATATTTAATAGTTATACCAACTCGAATCCAAATGTACTTAAATTGTCTTATACAATTTGATCAACACAAAATGCACAGTGATTTTACATTCACTTTATTGTGAGAAACAATAATTAGGACAAAAATGCAGGCATATCCTGTATGCATGAGTGTTATAAATTTCACAGAACGCTCGTAATTCTTGTTACTAATACTGTAAAGAAACACTGGAATTAAAACTTAGTGAAGAAATGGTTTAATCACATGAGAGACATAGATTTATAATACACTCATAAAGACTACAGTAGTTCAGTGCGGCAATGCGGACGACTCAAACGCTACTCCTTGTGATCCACTTTGCGACGACCTTTCCTATAAGCAGACATTCTCGTCACAGCAGATGGACGAGTCCATTTTCAAGAAGTAGTGTAGAGAAGGTCGGTCGTCTTTTCACACAACAATAAGTACTTATACATTTTTTCAAACACAATTGAATCCATTTTCAAGAAGTAGTGTAGAGAAGGTCAGTCGTCTTTCCACACAACATAAGTACTAAGTCGTCTTTCCACACAACAATAAGTATTAATTTACCCACAATACATTGTAGAATAACCTTTTGCTACAAGTACATCAACAAGTCTTTTAGGATTATGTCTTTACCAGATTTGCACATGAAGCGACTGAAACATTTTTTCTATTATTCTTTGCAAAATAGATGAAGCTCAGTCAGATCGGATGAAGACAATCTGTGAACAGCAATTTTTAGGTCTTGCCACCTATTCTTAATTGTAATTTAAGTATGTGCTTTCACTGTAGATATTCTCCCTCATTAATATGCTTTGATGTAAACTTATCGTGTTTTGTAGGAAATACCAAGTCATGGTGCAACTCACACCCAGGATACTAGGCCTATCATAAGTCCTGTTATTCCTACTGGATTGAAAGTTTTAGTTTGGTTTGAGTTTGCGATAGTTAGCTGCTGTAGTTGGCTTGAGAAGTTTTTTTTTTTCTTTTTACATTTGGAATACCTTTAGCTTATTTAATTGAAGTAAACTTCTCTGCCCACCATCAGCATGGCTGCTGCTGGACTTCTGGACAGCGTCTCTATGCGCCTTCTTGGTTTCACGTTTTCAACTGACTTGAAGTAGAACAACTACATTGAATCAATAACTGCATCTACTGTATGGAAGGTTGAGTTAACGTACCGTATTAGAAGTTTGTTTTTTTCTCGGCAGAGTCTATCTTACACATTTACAACTCTACCATTCAGCAGTGCATTGGATATTGTTACCATATCTGGTCTAGTGGTTCTGCTATTGATCTCGAGGTTCTTGTAAAATCCAAAGAAGGATCTACAATGTATTTGATCCTGACTTGGCATCTCGACTTCAGTCACTTTCTCACAGACGTGATGTGGCTTCCCTCTGTCTTTTCTAGAAATATTTTCATGGCAAGTGCTCTGACGAGCATGTTTACCCTGGTGTCCCGACTAAATTAATTTAAGCGTGCTACTAGATTGCCATCTAGGTCCCACACTTTTACTGTTGAAACAGTTAAATGTAACCGCCACTTTTACTTAAACAGTTTCGTTTCTTGCACTTCCCAACAATTTAACTCCCTTTCGTTTACTTGCTTCTCTGAAAACTACAATCTTCCAAAATTTAAATGCAATGTCAATCGCCTTCTCTTGTATTGAACCCCGTTCATCTTTTATCCTTTCTTTAATCCTCCTATATCCAGTCTTTTTCCTCACTTTCACTCTTTGTAACCCCCTGCGTACTAGCAGTATTCCCGCCTTGCTTGGGGTGAAATGATTTAAAAAATGTATAAAATTTATTTATTTTATTATCTTCAGACTTGCTGTGGCTATGAAATAATATCTCCCTTTACCCACTTCCTTTAAAATCGCAGGACTGATTAAAAAAAAAAAAACGGAAAAGAATCCGCAAGTCTATGTGATATTTTCTTTAGACTAATGAAAACCTTGCGTTCACAGAACTTGCCTGGTGAGCTGAAAAGAAAAAGGAAATAAAATCGCGAACGGATGTCAATATTACTGCAATTATAGTTGCAGGTATTTTGGGGTATGTCGCTACCAGCTTTGCACAGATAGACATTAAAATATTTGCCTATTCTTTTGCAAAATGATGCAAGCTCAGTCAGATCGGATGGAGACCATATGTGGACACCAATTTTCATTGTCTTGCCACAAATTCTCAATTGGATTTAGATCTCTTTTGACACGGACATTGTAACACATTGATATACTTTCTAAACCATTCTAAACCATACTAAACCATTCCCTTGTATTTCTGCCTGTATCTTTAGAGTTGTTGTCCTCTTGGAAATTGAACCTCTGCCCGATTCTCAAATAGGCTGTGTCAGGTCGTCGTTGAAGATATCCCTGTATTTGATTCTATCCATCTTCTCATAAACTACAACCAACTTTCCTGCCCCCGCTAAAGGAAAGTATCATCATAGCATGATGATGCTCTAACCACCATGTTTTTACAGTGGGAATGATGTACTCTATCTGAGTTGTTTTCGTCATATGTAGCGTTTTGCATTAAGATCACAAATTTCAAATTTCTTTTCATCTAATCAGAGAAGTTTCTTCTACCTGTTTTCTATTTTTCCACATTGCTTATGGCAAATGGCAAACGGGACTTCTTATGGCTATATTTCAACAATGGCTTTCTTCTTGCCACTCCCCCATAAATACCAGGTTTGTAGTGTACTTGACTAATAGTTCTCCCGTAGACAGATTCTTTCACCTGAGTTGTGGATCTCTGCAGCTCAGAGAGAGTTATAATGATCCTATTGGTTGCTTCTTTGATTAATGCTTTCATTGCTTGGCCTGTTTAGGTGAATTGAGTCGTATTGGTAGGTTTGTGCCTGTGTCGTACTCTTTCCATATTAATTGAGCCTAAGACCTCGGAATCAGTGGAAACATAGCTAGCAATAACTGAGCAATACTAAATCTGGAGTAATATCCCTTGACTTGTTAAGCCGAACGAGAAAAATCTACATCAGTAGATTAAATAAAGGGTTACCCGAATTAACAATCACCTGATATTATCACTGCGAAACGATGTGAAAATATAAAAAAAGTTGAAAACAATAGTCCGGCTGTATATAATCTAAAGTATTCCTAAATATACGAGGTCTGATCAAAAATTATCGGAAACCTTGATATGTTAATGGAGCTACAGAGTGAATCTGCTTGGCACCGATTGATATTGAACTCTGTTGATCTGTCGTTACCGATCAGTGTCGTTGTTTCTAGCAGTGCTTGGAAGGAAAGTGTGTAGAGTGTGGTCATCTCATCACATCACAGAGGTTCTATTAGTGACCTTGGATTGTGCAGCAGTTTTTGGCCAAGGACTACATTCTCAAATTCGACAATCACTATATTCCCCATATCTCACCCTTGCGATTTTTTCCTCTTCAAAAATGAAACCTCAATCAAATGGAACAGGATTTCAAAACACCGAGGAAATCCAAGAGAACGTGATGAGGCACGATACACGTAAAAAGAGTTCCAGTGATGATCTCATCAATCGAAGTGATACTGGACAAAGTGACAGATTTTAGACGAAGACTCTTTCGCAGGAGATTAAATGCCGAATTGATACGTGTTGTAGTTTACTTTTTATAGCACCATGTCCGATACTTTTTGATCAGACGCCGTATCTGGTATCCCGCTATTGATTATATTGAGAATATATTCTCTGAGGATGAAATTCAATTGAAAGTGGTTTCAAAACATTTTTGAATCCCAAAGGTTTACTGTTGCTTTTAAGATGTCAATATGGCTACGTTAGTATCGAAATATCAACAATTAAACCGGAAATATTTGTCTGCTATAATATGCATTCTCTCATAGCTTATTATCCTTGAAATGTGCTGATTTTACCAGTATATAAAAGGCTTGAAATATAAATAACCTTCCAACTGAAAGATTGGCTTAGGCCATAGATAGATTTATTTGGTCCGAGAGACTGACAAATGCTACTGTTAAAAGTGAAAGAAGGTTGGGGTACCATGTTGGGTCATTTATGACTGCTCTCAGGAGTGTTGGATATTAATAGTCCGTTAAATGTGAAAATACGCCGTATGGTTATTGTAACGGTTATCGGCACAAAACATGGCATCAGAGGGTGTGGAGTTCAAGTTTCGGCTTAGTCACTTGTATTAATTTTTTTATTGATGCCACTAGGAAAGGAAAGAATCTATCTTTTCTTCCACCAGCTATGGGTTAAATAGGATGATAGATTGGTATCTCTACACCGCAGAGAAGATAACTAGAAACCTTCCCAATGTCTCTTTTTCCAAAATTATTATAAATATATTGTTATAATTTAGAGATCATAAAGAATATAAGAATGTATGGAGAGCCATAATCACCTTCACTCTAAAGGACTTTAACAATAAAAAAAAATCATATCTTTTGAAAGCTTCCAAAATTTGAAAAAATTAAAATGGATGGTGCATTCAACTGGAATACAAACTAATGCCACAAGATATTGACTTTATACAAGCAAAACGGTTAGGAATTAAATTCCGATCAATACTAGAAAGAGTGATCACAGTAGATATGAAAAATCTATTTCCTTGGAAAAAAAAATAATAGAAAGATATAAATTTCATTTGCCATTAAAGCTGTTCGGTTACTGAATTCCAAACGATTCTTTAATCAGTTGAATATATAAACATGTTGCATTCGGTCGCATTTATGGTCTAGCCCAGAAGTAGGGAACGTGCGACCTTCATCACGTGCGGCCTTCTACAATCTTTTTAGAAAAGTTGGAGACGAAGCTGAATCCAGCAAAAAAATTTACTAGCTCTAGCTCTCTAGCTCCTTAAACTAAAATTTCACAATAAATTTTCCTTTTTCTAAGAAATAATTAAATTTATCATTCTGAGCTTGTGTTAGTGGAGATAAAAAAAATGTATTATGACTGTGGTGTTAGTTGGCTAAGGTTTCTTGTCTGGTGTTAACTTGGAACCATTAAAATCTTTATTACAAAATTATATATATCATCACACTAATTATATCTGCTTCTAACAACAGTCTTCGTTTGTTAGTGACTTAGTGACATATCTGTAGGTTTCACCGTGGCTAAATTTTCACCTGCTTACTAACAATTTCCACTGGCTGTCTTAGTTTTTTTTCTTTCTTTTTTTCATGGTAAGAAAATCTCTAGAATCTACCCAATAAGAATCAATTACTGGACGGCCACTACTGCATAGCGGTTGTTGAAATTGATCAATTGAAAAAGCAGATTTTTAACCGCTAGGACATGATTTTTCCGTCAGATTTGTGAAATTAACTCAATAATACCAGACGACGTGAGTCGATTATTTATAAATTCGGCAATATTAATATTATCTGCATTCATTTATTTCCCACGAGGGATAATATATTGCAATTTGGAAAAATTGTCATAAACCCAATATACCTTTGCGCCATTATTACTTTGTGGTCATAAATTCAATTTGACAAAGAAAATCGAACAGCGAACAATTTCTACATTTACATGAGCGTGTTTGTAAAAGCAATGTTTAAAAAAAAATTAAATTCGAAATCATTATACGTGAATTTATTGCAAAGCAATATCAATTTACGAGCATATATATCTATAATAATACATACATACACATACATACAAAACACGCACACACACACATATATATATGTATATATCTATCTATATATATATATATATATATATATAAACGGGTAAATATGAGAACATACATACGTACTTATAAGAATGCATGTATTAAATACGTATTTTATTAGTGCATAATATGTAAGAAAATATACGTATTTGGTGACCTCGTTTGAGGCACTCTATCAATATTCGATGACAATTTTTTTCTTTGGAACATATCGAACTTTTTTTTGTTTATAATTCATGGAAAAATTGATATTCTTTGACTACACATCAAGAAAATTAAGAGCCCTAAGTTGAGTCGTTAGGATTGTGTTCAACTTCATGTTTATAAAAAAGGGATCAGAATCCAACAAATGTGAGTAAACCTTAAACTCTGATCTGAATCGATGAAAGTCGACATTTGTAAAATGTTATTGTTTTTTTAATAATTTCTAAACTTGTCAAAGTAGCATATTTATAAATATTTCAGCTTGTCTGATTGATCGGATTGTTTGTTTTTACGGCTTATCAACCCTACATGAGTTATTGAAAACTGAAACAGAATTCAGATTATTGGAGGTACTCACAGTAACCATTGTTCCCGAGGGGTCCCTCATCCAAGTACTAACCTGGTTCAACACATCTTAACAACGGGTTCAAACGAATCACAGTGTTTTCAGCGTGATTTAAATGCTTAAGAAAATAGAAAAAAAAAGCCAAATTTAAAAAAAAACAGAAAAAAAAACAGTGAATCCGGGCACTTAGAAAAGGATTCAATGGGAAGTTTTCGCGACGATCAGTCAGAAAGATCTGAATATACTGTTTCATTTACACGTCTGCATGTAGACATGATTTGTTTTCTTGTTATTTCTGGCTTTTCTATGTTTTCATGGCAATTGTTCTGATAAGCCCTCCTACTTCATAAATCGACTTCATCAATTTGCCTGTAGTAGGAACATTGATAGCTAGTTTTCATCAAATTACTGTTGCCGCATCAATTTACTGCTACATGTAACCGGAAGTTCAACGTTAATATTTTCTTCGCTTGCAATTCTCGCTTGTGGCACTCTCTTGCAGCTTCTTGTTTTTCGGTCAAAACTGATCTTCAAAAATTATAAATATAACTTCAACCGCCATCTTCCGTCTTCTTGATCCTGTTATATTATAGCCCTCAAGAACGTTTTCTTAGTTTCCTTCATTGTCGATAACCCCTTGGGCCGTAGTGGATTTATCGACTTGCTCAGTGCGAAATGATTAAAAAATAAACCCACAAAATCTCGTGTTGTAGGAATGCTGAACCAAGACGACGATGATCAAGTAAGTCTAGGCGTTGACAAAGCTTTGCTAATTTCAAGTGCAGAGTTTATTTCTTAAGCAACCCGATTTTCCTAAGAGATCACACGTCTCAAGACTAATCAGGTCAAACCAGTGATTCTTCCAATGCCAGGCTGCAACAGGCAAATTCATGAAGTCGATTTATGAAGCAGGAAAGCTCATCAGAACATTCTTTTTATAGAGACAAATATTTAAGTAAATGCTTTGTTTATAATAAACAGTATTAAAAACATTTACCGGCCTGAATGTCCGAGAAATTTTCATATAAAATATGCGTCCTCCAAGAGAAATTGAGCCTGTATCGTATACGGAACCGTCATATAACCTCACGTGCCTTAACCGATTGGGCCACAAAGGAGAGTTCAGTTAGCAAGGCCCAATCTATGAAACTATAAACATTTCTCGGACATTCAGGCCGGTAAATGTTGTTTAATACTGTTTATTATAAACAGAGCATTTACTTAAATATTTGTATCTATAAAAAGAATGTATAAACATAAAATTTCTTAATATATATATATATATAGTTGATGTGATTATAGTGGTGAAGGTTCGTGAAAAACTACCCACACATTTCGGAAGAACTTATAACAGAGCAAAGGTGCCCAGTGTGTTACGAAAACTTCAAACAACCTTCCACATATCTGAATTAATAATTTTCCTATTCCTAATCTGGTTACCACTCCACATTAGAAAAATCTATCTGGCCTGCAATTTAAACAATAATTAAAAGTATTTACATACACACACACACATACACACGTACACACACACACACACACACACACACACATATATATATATATATATATATATATATATATATATATATATATATATATAGGATTAATATAAATATAAAATTTGACATTTAGTGATTGATGTGATATTCAGCACCCCTACAATAATGTTGTGGAGACGAAGCTTTTTGCAATCTTATATCCACTCGTCAGGAGGTATCAGCAATCAGCTGCCGATTTTCTCATTTTCGTTAATTTTATATTATGATAAAACAATAATTTATGCACTTTTTATTGTTGATTTTTCTTCTTTGCTGTGTGGTACCGTCTGTATGTTTATGTGTGTGTGTGTACGTTTATGTATATCCACATGCGTAGAATGTGGGCGATATTTCTTATTGAGCACTTTAACCCATAAATATAGTATACCATAAAGCTATATATATATATACATATATATGCTGAGAGAGAGAGAGAGAGAGAGAGAGAGAGAGAGAGAGTGAGTGAGTGAGTGAGTCAGATGGATATTGTCATTCATAGACAGTACTGTTTTGCTGTATCAATCTCTTCAGTGCGACTAGACACACACACACACACACATATATATATATATATATATTGTGTGTGTATTTATATATATATATATATATATATATATATATATATATATATATATTGTGTGTGTATTTAGGCAGCATCTTTTCATTCATACACGTTTCATTAAATAAGTATCTCCAACGAATTAAATAATATTTATGTTGGTCACACCACAAACTCGCTTTCACGATGCTTGACACTACATTTGAATGAAAACTCTAACATTTTTAGGCATTTAAAACAAGATTCCTGCCCGCACACACAATTCCGTAAAATACTTTTCGAAAACACAATTATACTTCGACATGAAAACAATAGACAAAAACTAAAAATCCTTGAAGCATTATACATCAAACAGTTGAAACCCAACCTAAACAAAATCAATTATGGCGTCTCTACAAATATTCTTAAATGTCTATAATTTGTAACAGAAGCCATCGGTTTATACCAACGGCTTTCGATTCATACTTCTACAATTCACTCTCGTGTGGTCATGTGTGACGTCATGAGATGCGGTGCGATTTTCGCTTCTAGCGTCTTATATGCTCGTGTTTATCGTTGCTTAGAAATCATCTATGTAAACAATGACAGGCTATCATCACTGTCTTGTCCGTATATTGTTTAATATGTTGTAATTGACATCTTTGATAATGGCTTAAGTAAGCCGAAAGCTTAGATTGTATTAAAAAAAAATATGGATCACTATTGTGAATTTCTTTCTTCTTTCAACGATAATGTTATTAAACTTATCAGATGTTACGAAAAAATTTACATAAAATAAATCGACAACGCTTATCTATATTATTTAATGAAACGTGTATGAATATATATATATATATATATATATATATATATATATATATATATATATATATTACAAAATGGACAAAGTCCGACAATTTATTTATTAAAGACACTTTTTTATGTTTATATATATATATATATGTGTGCGTGTGTGTATGTATATAGAAAGAGAGAGAGAGAGAAAGAAAGAGGGAGAGAGAGATTGACCACTTTAACCTATAAATATAGCATACCTCGAAGCTATATTTTTATCATATATATATATATATATATATATATATATATATATATATGTATATATACATATATACATGGGCTTATGATTGCATTTAACATGTAACTGGATGTCGCCTCTGGGTTTTGACGTTAACATCCACTTTTACATATATATATATATATATATATATATATATAGATAGATAGAGAGAGAGAGAGAGAGAGAGAGAGAGAGAGAAAGAAAGAAAGAAAGAATCAGAATTTTCGGACTCGCCTGTGTTCTTTCTCAACAAGTCAAGGTATGAAACATGAAAAATTAATTGTGATTTTCTTTTCCGGAAAAATTTTTCTTGATTTTTTTGTGCGCAAATTTCCGATTTTTTTTAAACATCTTTCTCATCATGCTTCCATTTTGGTGAAATGTCTACATATCTACTAATATACAATAAATATTATTAGTTTTATTACCAATATTATTGTTTCTATTGTTTTCCTCTTTCTCCCGAATTTCTTTCACTAGTCTATTATATCTGCATATTCTTCGAAGCATACACGGACAATATTTCTTAACTATATATATATATATATATATATATATATATATATATATATATATATATATAAATTTGTTTGTGTGTAGTGTAATGTGTATTTGAAAAGTAATTATACATTTCAATGAGGTGAATTCTTAAATAACAATTCAAGTCAGGCTATATGTGAATGAATTATGCTAAACTGCTTCTACAATTAGTCTTTATTTTTCTAGCCGACCGTATATCGTTTATAGTGCATTCCAATCTTTAACTCAATCGGGGACTATAGAAATAAAAAAGTAACATTTTTTACCGTTGCTTACCGTATGAATTCTGAAAGCGTAGCACTGACGTACCGTTTCTGTACATTTATGCAGGGTATACGGATATAGTGATTTAAAAATGGTAATTGTCTCTTATCCGGCAAACCCTGTTTGGAAAGACGGCCCGCTCTGAATGGAGAACTTCTCGTCAGTTGGATCCACGTTAAAACACCAGAGATTTGGTGATAGAATTTAATATGTCATGGTCGACTCTCCACGAATATCTCTAGCGAATTGGGAAAATTACAAAATATGAATTCGGGTTCCTCACGAACTTTCGCTTGAGAACCTAATACAACGTTCCACCATCTGTTGTAGGCTTTCTTTTTTTGCATTGTTACAACTAATGCAAAATGGATTTTTACATATTAACAGAAACCAACCTGGTTTTAGTGTTGGCGCTGCTTTCTCATTTTGTAATAACCAAGGTATTTTAAGAGTGTTTATCGCAAAATGTGAAAACAGTACCAACACCAAAAGTTGATCAGAATTCTTGCTTTGTGTCTGGTGAATTATGATAGTTGCCATCCATTAAGAGCTACTGGAACATGAAACGATCATCATTGCAGACATTTATTGCCGGCGATAAACGAAGAATGCAACCAAAGCATCCTGGTTTAGTAAACAGAAAAAAAGTGTTATTCATGACAATGCAAGAGAACACTCTAAAAACCAAAACAAAAATAAAGATCGTTAGTTTGGGAAGTTCTTCCACATATTCTATACTGGGCAGATTTAGAACCAAAAGATTTTCATTTTTTTTATAAGTGACAGGCCATTCAAAACAAAGAAGTTGAAAATAGTCTCTCATTTTTGGTGGAAACCCCAGATTTCTTTAAAACTAGAACCGAAAATTGACCTTCTCACTGGACTGCAAGTCACTGAAAAGAAGGTAATTACATTTATGATAAATAATATCTAAATTAATTTAACACTTAAATTAGTTTGTATATACTTGCTAAAAAAAAGTAATGACTTAAAAGAATTTAATGAAATGTCTTATTCTTTAGCAGAAAATTCATCATCTCTTTCTTTAATCATTTTTTGTTTTCTTTATTACTGACACGGAACAATTTCCTTTGGTCTAATATTCTTCGCAAAAGGTTCAACTCCTGAGAAAAAAAAATTCTGCTATTCTGTATATATATATATATATATATATATATATATATATATATATATATATATATATATGTGTGTGTGTCTGTGTGTGTGTGTGTGTATATATATATACGCGCATCTATCTAGTCATCTATAAAAATATTTGTATATATATATATATATATATATATATATATATATATATATAAACATATACAGCTAAATAACTGAAAATATGTGTATATCGATATACACCTAAGGAAGGCTGGAGGAAACAATGGCTGAAATGTTGTGATAACAACAACAAAGATGAGGACAACAGTCCAAATATAAATAGTGTAAATAATGATAACTCCATATCCCAGAAATTCTGACTGAAAATATGAGTAAATATGAAATCTATCAATAAATAATGTAACCATTTAATATTAACAGAAATTTTAGCTACCAAAAGAAATTACTCTGTTACTTGATCCAAAATACTCTACTAAGGATTTCATTCAAAGTCCTTTTGAGGGACTACCATCAGCTGTCATATCATTCTACTTGCTCTTCTCCAGAGTCTGAAAACTTCTCCATTTTAATAATGATTCTAGATTTCCAAAAGACAAGTTGCATGGAGTTAATTCTGGACTGTAGGTAAAGTCTGACAGAACTGGGTGTTGTGTTATTTTAACAAATATCTCTGAAACTGATTTAAATAACAGCTGAATACTTTCTAGACAGTTTATAAAAATCCTAATATTTTACATAGTTTCTGAAAGACAGTATTCGCTATTTCACTGTGCCTTCAAATTTCTGTCAATACTGAACAAGATTTTCGCATCATCAGTATACCGGTTGTAGCAAAATTTCTCCAAATAGCGTAACAGCATAATTGTCCATCACAGAAAATGTTTAATATAAAAAAAAAAAACAAAAAAAAAAAAACACATAGGATTTTTTTTTTATTATTTTAGTATTATTTTCACCTTTCTTAAAATAAAAGAAATACAATGTTACATACTGTTCTCCATTTTCAATGCTAGATTCAACAAAATTATGCCAGTTTTAAGCTTACCATAAAAATCGATCATTTTTAATAAAAACGAAATCTTCCTAATGCCAGCTAATATGAAAAACGGCGGAATTTTTTTTGGTTACCCAATATTTCTTGCATAAAAAAAAGTAATGAAAATTAGTATCGTATTTTTAGCATCCGTTATTCGGAGATGAAGACGGTTAAGTAGCTAAAAATTGGTAAAGAATGATGGAGAAGGTGCATGAGCGACGGGTCAACAGGTCGATAACACATTGCTTTTGATCTTCCTCGTCTTTCATCAAATCTTCTAACTGCATCTGTCAGAGATGGCCGGACGCCCACGCAAGTTATTCTTACCATGCCATTGCCCCGTGCAATAAATCTTTTCCGCTGACGATCGAAAGCTAACTTTAACGTAATCAATCTCATCTCATCAGTTTCATCTGTCGGCATCATCACATTGAGAATGGTAATTCCTGTTCATGAAATCATTGGGTTTTTTTTTTTTCTCTCTCTCTCTCGGTAGGATTATATCTATTGGTCTACTATTACATATTGAATAAAATCCCCACCCTTGTAAATGGGTCAAATGCTTCTTTTGGTGACGGGTGTGGCAGCTTGTCAGTAAGCTATGGTTCGATATTTACTAAGAGCACTATTTACAAAATCCGGACTATTGTCCTCCTCTTTGTCGCCATATTTATTACAACGTTTCGACCGCTATACGCTCCGGCCTTTTTCAGATGGTTGGAATGTCGAACTGAACCCTTTATACCGCTTACTGGGGTGGACCATCTGAAGAAGGCCGGAGCGTTGTAATAAATATGGCGACAAAGATGAGGACAATAGTCCGAATAATGTAAATAGTGTACATAATACGTCAGCTCAGAAATATAGACATTTATTGAGATTTTTATTAATGGAAACTTGAGAAGTAATTCTTATTCTGGCTTGTCTATTCAGAACGTGGGTGATCATAGCTCTCCACAACTTCCTATCCTTTGTAGCTCTTGGCGGTGTTTGCCTTTTTACTATCCCTCCCTGTCCATGTCACGTCGTCCATTTACGCAAGCTCGAGAAATAGGTTGCTCTTAATTTCAATCTGTCCTGTTCGTGACAAACTTTCCGAGCCGTCTTTCTTGGTTATGTATCATAAAATTTTCAACTTTATCGTTCTGATTCTTCGTAGAAGTGACATTTTTGTTTCCACTTTCTTTAAATTTCCTCATTGCTTGTATTCTCCATCCGTGGTATTTTCAGCATATTTCTGTTGAACTATATCTTTGTTGCCTCCACTTGATCGGTGAGCAAATTGTCCAGCATTCACTGCCGCGTAGAAAGACGGAGATAACATGGAAGTTGAACATATTTTCTTTGCTTCTAATATGTATTTTCAATTATCTAGTATTTGTCTGAGCCTTTTGGAAATCACTTTATGTTAGTCCAACTTCGGATCTCGGTGTCATTTGTTTAAGCGGATTCATATTTCGGTTCACTTGGAAATATGCGCTACTTTGGTTTATTATCTATATGTCATGAATCTACTTCGATACGCGATCTACATTTTATATTGTATATTATACTTATCAAGAATAAGGAAAACGCTTGTCTTGCTTACCTAGATGCCAAAGATAGACCAGCCCTTTTTACCTTTCTTAATCTCCGTAAATCTTCATTAATATTTCAGTCATTGACACAGCTCTTAGATTACTTCTGTCGGTGGATGAAAAAGAAAAGAAGCCCCTCACTTTTGTTTGGAATTTTAAGCTGATATCCGTGCTGTTTATCGCTAGAATATTCTCAATAGAAATTTAAAAAAATATTTTAATTATATTTTCTCTATGATATATTTATGTTATTATGTTTTATTATAGAGATATCATTCCAAATTAAAATCTGTACGGTGTAGACATTTTAGCCAATGTACATGCTGTTTATCCCTAGAATATAAATAAATAAAAAACTTTTTTTTTTTTACTATTTTAATTACATTTTCTTCATGTTATAAATTATGGAACTATGAAGATATTATTCCCAAATAAGATTTGTACGGTGTAGATATTTTTCTTGTAGATAACAAGCCAAAGTAGTAACTGGAAATCTTCCTACCATAGAGCAATAATAAGATACGATTAATATCATTCATTATTTAATGAGATTGGTTATCACGAAGTATCTAAATATTGTAAATCTTATTGAAATCTCGAAGCATGTTCTTAAATAGACTCGTCAGTGCGATTCATTCGCATATATGTCATGCATAGCACGAAAACGTGTTAAAGCAATATCTAAACAGTCATGAGGTACGGTGAAGTAGTGGCTCAGATTGAGGAATCGTAGAGCCGAGTTCGAAATTTAAGTTGGATCCATTACATTCATTTACGTGCTATACCCTTGGGAAATGTATGCATCATCTCTTTCTCCCCCCAGATACAGGTAAATAGCGTGGAAGACTGGGTTCTATAGCCTTGGTTGGCAACTGGTCTAGGCGAAGGTAACTCTGAATTCAAACCAGCCTTAAGAGAGCAGGGCTCAGTTAGGATATCTTGCCTAAAAAATACCATTTCTACTGCGGCTACACTACATGTGGTGCTCCTATGAATCTGGCGGGTCACGAGATTAGCGCGCATGATCGCGCTAAACAGCCAGTGTATACAACCACTTCCTTTGATAAATGGTTAACGGTGACTTCGAGCGATTGAAGTCTGGAAGTTGTAGCGAACAATACTTCTTCAAATCTTGTGAACTGTTGCTACAGGCTTAAAAACAAAGATTTGTACCAAATCACAGAAACCACATCACGTGAAAACTTCAACAGCAGCAACCACTAAAATGAATAACACTTGTATTTCGAAGAGAAAATAAGGCCATAATTAATTATTCAAAAAAGATTTATTCGATTTGTAAATTGTTTAAAGGAAAATTAATCAAAAGGGCCATTATACTAAATGATAATTATTCGAAATACAAATATCGTTTATAAAATAATTTAGTCAGAAAATCAGTATCATACAACACTGCTCACAAATTGTCTACTACTGAAAAGTATTCGTTAAAGGATGCCACTAATTTTTTGAAGTTTTCCATTTGCGACGCGATATTACTTGGCGCTCTTGTAATTTTGGCAACCTGCTCTTTTGCAATATCAATTTCTTACAAGTACTGTCCTCTTCTAAGAGCATCAAAGGATTTTCATATTGTGCGATGATGAGATGACACTTGCTGCATAAAAGCCCTATGCCACTGTTCAAAGGTGTTATTAGTTCTATGTAAATCAGCCTTAACTCTCTCAAAGCAGGAACACGTAAGTATTTCAAACAGTTATCTCGAATAATTATCATTTAGTAGAATTATCCTTTCGATAAATTTTCATTCAAACAATTTACAAGTCGAATAAATGTTTTTCGATTAATTATTTTCAAACAATTTTCTCGAGATGGATTTTACCCACTATTATTCTGATAATAATATTTTCCATTGCTCCAAGAAAGTAATGTTTTTTTTTACTTTAAAGTAAAATTATTATTTATTAATCCATTTATTTTTATACTATTCATTGTTTATTATATGATTATATTTTTATGAAGATATTGTATATTTATTATCATTATTTATTATAATACATATTTATTTTTTTCAAGGTAAGTCATTAATATCTTTTTTTAATAAGTATTAATAGCGAGATTCCTTTAATACGAATACTTAATATATTATATTATTATTAAGAGGCAATATGTTATATTTATTAAATTATTTATACATTTGCGTGAATAATTATATTCTATTTATATTTTAACATATTTTTATGACACATTATGTATTTTCTAATTTGTAGAAAAAGTTTTTCGAGTCGTAACATTTATTTATTTTTGTTTATTTTTGACTGATAGATTTTATATATGATGATAATTTTATATTATTTATTCTTTTCGTGTTTGTTGCATCTCGATTGGCAATAAGGGGCCCGAATTCTATCGTAAAGCTTACAGAGGATGCTCTTGTCAGAAGCCACATAATATTGCAGTGCCAGCTCACGTATGGATAAATGTCCCTGCATGTACTTCCGGTTGGCAACCCTGCGGCCACATTACGCTTTCGTCCTAGCCACCTTCCGGCCGGTTTGTATTTGCCATGGACGATGAATAGCGATAATTACTTTAGCCTTTTTCTCCTTAAAAATGAATCTTCTTATGACAGTTACAATTAGAACAAATAGGATTAAACCAGTAAATAAAAAATCACCTTACCCCGTCAAACATTCTTTATCCAAATATTCCTGGTATTTGTACCAATTTCTATAATGTAGAATCGTTTCAGGTTATTTTGCTCTTTGTCGAATACATTCTTAGTTACATATGCATAACTTTGGTGTTTACAACCTGGAAATTCTTCCAACGGCAACGGAATCGTCTCTTAAGACCCCGCATGATTCATTCAGTTGTTTCGACTTTCGTTATTTCCTTCTGTTCTTCTATGTACTGATCGTTGGCGATCATAACTCTCCACAATTTTCTGTCCGTTTCAGCTCTTAATAACTTTTGCCATCATTCCCAAACGCTCCTTCACCATCCATTCGCTGAAGCTTGCTGGGTAGATTGTGGACTTCTTTCCAGTGGCCCTCTTACCTTCAATCTCTCCTGTAAGTATCAAATTTTCCAAGCCATCTTTCCTCGTTATGTGTGTTATAAATTTCAAATTTCTCTTCCTGGTGTTAAGCATAAGTATCATTTTTGTTGCCATAGTCTCAAAACTTCGTCGTTGCTCACATGTTCAGTCCATGATATTCTCAGCATCCTCCTGTAGAACCGCATTTCTGTTGCTTCGTCTTTTCTTCATCTATGAGGAGATTCATTCACTGCCATTTAGGAGGAGTGATACTACATAACAATTCAGTACATTTTTGTTTGTTTCTATCGATATTTTCTTGTTTCTTAATAGTTTGCTTAACTTTTGAAAGGCCTATTTCTCTCTCACAATGCGCATTCGTACATCCGTGTTGCATTTCCCGTCCTCTATTAATATGCTTCCCAGATATCTTAATGTTTTTACCTCCTTGATTTTGGTATCCCCAATTCGTAATTTGCATGTTGGGCTGTCCCTTTTTGCTAATAACCGTGCATTCGGTCTTCTTCCAAATGACGATTAGTCCTTTCTTCTCGCTTTCTTTCACTACATTCTGTAGGAATTATTGTAGTTTCCTTTCTGTATCTGATAAAAAAAAACTGTGGTATCTACATATATGTTGTTAAGATTGCGATTATCAAAAATGGTAGGACATTTCTCTCAGACTCGCCTAGCTTGAAAAGTTCTCTTGAGAAAAGGCATCTTTGTTTTACACTCCTTTTTATTTTTGCATATTTAAAGTTCTCTGTCAGTTATCACTTTTTACTATAGCGCTCCTTTTCTTCTCGGAACTGTAATATATTAGACAAAATATCTGACAGTATAGAAATGTCCCTCTTTTTGTCCCTATCCTTCTCTCTACATTTACAAAACGAAATTATTGTCTTCGTTGTCTGGAAGAACCCCTTCTTGACTTCCATCAGTATGGCCAATGCTAACCTCTAGGGGAGTGATTCGTTGTGTCTTCTCGGACTAACGTTTTCTGCAAACATGATGTGGAAAGATTATATTTAATCCATTGCTAGGCCTACTGCTTGGTTCACTGTGTCGGTTCACTGCGTCATGCAAGACAAATGTTCTCTCCAGAACTTATCTTACATATCGAATGTAAGAGCAAAATTGTTCAAATCGTGTAACAGCAGTGTGTAATTGTCCATTCCATAAAATGTTTAATATCTAAAACAAACACTAAACTAATTGAGTTTCGTTTTTGCAGGTTTTCAGATAAGACATTTAACCGTCTTGACACCATTTGTGGTAAGAATCACTGTAAAACCCTTTGAGTTATATAGCGAGTAAAAGAACAGGTTAAAATCGTTTTCTGTCAGCCCCAATGCGTCTTGCCAACTGAGCAATGGTGAGAGGAAAATAATCATTAATGCCTTTAGTAATGGTACCAGCATTCATACTCTGGCTTCCATTTTCAAAGTCCATTCGTGAGCCATCAAAGTAACGGTAAATGTTTAAAAAAAGAGGGAAGAGTGGAGAGGAAAACTGGATCAGGAGGTCAAAACACCTTAGGCGATCATCATTTCAACTTGGAGTTAAATATATTCGTATTGTTCAAAGTAGAGTCCAATAGTGTTATAAAAATCTGGGAGAATTCCAGTAAGATATCTTTAATCATTTCTGAGATACAATAGTTCAAAGCTTAATCTAACAATAGAACATTTTTGCTGTTGCATCCAGTATTTATAAGTCTATCATTCGACCACATCTGGTCTGGTGTTTGTGTTCTGTATTTAGCGATTCTTGAGAAAATACAAAAAATCTGCAATTTTATTGGTCCTAGCCTAGTACCTCGTTTTCAATCAATTTGCCGTAGTTTTATTGTTGGTTCCTTTCATTTCTTTTTATAAATACTATCATAGTAACTGTTCCCGATTATCTTTCCTCTAAGGTACCTACATTTAATAAATTTAATCGCAGTACTTTACTACGTCTTATGATTTTCCAGTTGCAATTGCTTGATGCAATCATAAATTCTATGCTAACAGTTTCTTTTCTCGCACTTCTCGCTATTGGGTCTCTCTTCTGGGTTATTGCTTTCTTATCAAGTTTGATCTTCAAAAAGTTAAATGCAATGTCAATCGTTATCGTCTGTCTTCTTAATTATGGTTATTCTATTTTTTTCCTGTCCGAATAAGGATTTCTCATATTATTTCTAATCAGTTAATTTGGTTAAATGTTTAATATACATGCATGTCTTTATTTAACTTTATATAAAACAACACCCAAACACTTTGAAATGATCGTATTAGAGCTTCTGGTGCGAATGCCAAGCAGTACAGCATGCTGTTTTCAAATTTCTGGCAGAGTGAATTACATCATGCTGCTCTTTTTCTCACAGTGTCCAACTGCCATATTGTGCAGTCGACAAAATCATCAACAAACAACGCGCATACACGAAATTAAAAATATAAAATGGCGACAATTTAATTGCATGGCTGTCACCCCAGGAGGAAGCCTCTTCTGAAGGTAATACACAAAAAATCCGGCAGACAGTTTGCTGAAGATATGTCAACAAAGCCCAAAGGAATGGGAAACTATGTTACGGCAATGGGAAACTATGTTACGGCTGTGGGAAACTATGTTACGGCAATGGGAAACTATGTTACGGCAATGGGAAACTATGTTACGGCAATGGGAAACTATGTTACGGCTGTGGGAAACTATGTTACGGCAATGGGAAACTATGTTACGGCAATGGGAAACTATGTTACGGCAATGGGAAACTATGTTACGGCTGTGGGAAACTATGTTACGGCAATGGGAAACTGTGTTACGGCTGTGGGAAACTATGTTACGGCAATGGGAAACTATGTTACGGTCGTGGGAAACTATGTTACGGAAATGGGAAACTATGTTACGGCAATGGGAAACTATGTTACGGCCGTGGGAAACTATGTTACGGCAATGGGAAACTATGTTACGGCAATGGGAAACTATGTTACGGCTGTGGGAAACTATGTTACGGCAATGGGAAACTATGTTACGGCAATGGGAAACTATGTTACGGAAATGGGAAACTATGTTACGGCAATGGGAAACTATGTTACGGAAATGTGAAACTATGTTACGGCAATGGGAAACTATGTTACGGCAATGGGAAACTATGTTACGGCTGTGGGAAACTATGTTACGGCAATGGGAAACTATGTTACGGCAGTGGGAAACTATGTTACGGCAATGGGAAACTATGTTACGGCAATGGGAAACTATGTTACGGCAATGGGAAACTATGTTACAGCAGTGAGAAACTACGTTATGTCGGTGGGTAACTATGTTACGGTGATAGTAAACTATGTTACGTCAGTGGGAATCTACAGTGTATCACAAAAGTGAGTACACCCCTCACATTTCTTCAAATATTTAAGTATATCTCTTCATGGAACAGCACTGAAAAAATTACCTTTTGACACAATGAAAAGTAGTGTGTCTGCAGCATATATAACAGAGTTAATTTCTTTTCCCCTCAAAATAATTCAAAATATAGCCATTAAAAGCTAAATCCCTGGCAACAAAAGTGAGTACACCCCTAAGAAACTACACCCCTAAAAAGTGAGTACACCCCTAAAAAACTACACCCCTAAATGTCTAAATTGAGTACTGCTTTTCATTTTCCCTCCAAAATGTCATGTGACTCATTAGTGTAACTATGCCCATGTGTTCATGGGGAGCAGGTGTATTCAAATTTGTAGTGCAGCTCTAACACTCTCTCTTACCGGTCACTGAAAGTTCCAACATGGCACCACATGGCAAAGAACTCTCTGAGGACCTTAAAAAACGTATTGTTGCACTACATGAAGATGGCCAAGGCTACAAGAAGATTGCCAACACGCTGAAACTGAGCTGCAGCACAGTGGCTAAGATCATCCAGCATTTTAAAAGAGAAGGGTCCACTCAGAACAGGCCTCGCGTAGGTCGTCCAAAGAAGCTGAGCACACGTGCTGAGCATCACATCCAAATGCTTTCTTTGAAAGATCGGCGTAGGAGTGCTGTTAGCATTGCTGCAGAGATTAAAGAGATTGGGATTCAGCCTGTTAGTGTTCAGACCATACGCTGCACACTACATCAAATTGGTGTGCATGGCTGTCACCCCAGGAGGAAGTCTCTTCTGAAGGCAATACACAAGAAAGCCGGCAAACAGTTTGCTGAAGACATGTCAACAAAGCCCATAGATTACTGGAACCATGTCCTATGGTCTGATGAGACGAAATTTAATTTGTTTGGTTCTGATGGCCTTAAGCATGTGTGGCGGCGACCAGGTGAGGAGTACAAAGATAAGTGTGTCATGTCTACAGTCAAGCATGGTGGTGGGAATGTCATGGTCTGGGGCTGCATGAGTGCTGCAGGTATTGGAGAGTTACATTTCATTGAGCGAAACATGAACTCCAACATGTACTGTGAAATACTGCAGCAGAGCATGATCCCCTCCCTCCAGAAACTGGGTCGCAGAGCAGTGTTCCAGCATGACAATGACCCCAAACACACATCCAAGACAACCACTGCTTTACTGAAGAGGCTGAGGGTAAAGGTGATGGATTGGCCAAGCATGTCTCTAGACTTGAACCCAATAGAACATCTTTGGGGCATCCTCAAGAAGAAGGTGGAGGTGCGCAGAGTCTCAAATATCCGCCAGCTCCGCGACGTTGTCATTGAGGAGTGGAAGAGCATTCCAGTGACTACCTGTGAAGCTCTGGTAAACTCCATGCCCAGGAGAGTAAAGGCAGTTTTGGATAATGATGGTGGCCACACAAAATATTGACAGTTGACATGTTGTATGTTAATATTGACAACTTTTCCTAAGGGGTGTACTCACTTTTGTTGCCAGGGATTTAGCTTTTAATGGCCATATTTTGAGTTATTTTGAAGGAAAAATAAATGAACTCTGTTATATATGCTGCAGACAGGCTACTTTTCATTGTGTCAAAGTGTCATTTTGTCAGTGTTGTCCCATGAAGAGATATACTTAAATATTTGAAGAAATGTGAGGGGTGTACTCACTTTTATGATACACTGTATATATATATATATATATATATATATATATATATATATATATATATATATATATATATATATATTAGTGGTGGGGTTCTGGAAATTTTCCGCCCCAACCCGTTTCCCATTATCTGACCAACTGACAAAATATCATTATTTATGGTGAGTCGAGATCTTTTCAACACCCCCTCTTGTATATAATGCCTCCATAAAACGCACAGTCCATGTTCTTTCCAGTTTATGAAGATTTATGTTAAATTTATGAGATATGCTGCTGGAGTGTAAGGATTACAAAAATGACAGTTATGTTTAAAATAATTTTGAATTTTTAAAAACCTGTCGAAATATTCGGACGAAAAACTCAATTAAAAGCCAGACTGCACATTCATTTCTTAAAATAATTTTTAACTCTTTAATTTTTAATATTTTTAACACAATTTTCTCGTTGCCGTTATCATAAAATCAAATAATATAAAGCAAATCGAATCTTCATTTTGGAACTTGAGATTTTAAATTTATTTAACAAATGGTCGATACATCTGTCCCAGTGAATACTTTTAATTCTATGTGGCCTGGTGTGTAATGTCATCATTGTGAACAAACGACAAATGTTGACTTTTAAAAATGTTTAAAAATCGAACAAAATCTATATTTTCGTTAATCTTGATAGTGACCATACCTACAGGGAGGGACAAATAAAAAAATACGCGGTTCCATTTAGTTCAGACAAAAGAATAAAAGAAAAAAAATGTAATATATATTGCTATTAAACAGAAGAAAGCGCGATGGAGGAACCGGAGAACCGAGTTCGAATTCCACTCGAATCCAATTCATTCGCTTAAGTGTTAATAATACCCTTGGAAAAAGTATGAATCTTCTTCTATGGGTAAATAGCAGGACAGACCGGGTTCTATAGCCTTTGATGGGAACTGGTCTACCGCAGAAAAAATTGCAACCAACCGCGAGAAAAGAATCTGTATCGAAAGATATATGATCGCCTAAGCGTGTATCACGCATGGCACATAACTAACTGATTAGACAGAAAAGCTTTTTGTCTATTTTCACTTATTCGAGTCTAAAATCATTATTTATTTATTTATTTTTGTTTGCAATTGAACCAGGGGTCGAACTTACAATTCCTATAACGACGTTGTCTTCGCCACTGTCCCTGATGAAGGCCGAAGGGCACCAGGGCCGAAACGTTGATTCCATATCAGCATCATTGGGTTATAATTACTGCATTTCTCCGCATAAGGGCCCTCCTTGGAATTAGGTGTTCTCTCAAATAAGAGACCCCATCATCATGAAGTAGTTTTTAAATAGGCACCCATATGTGTTTTTTTTTCTAATTTCAAGTAAAGGCACAACCTGATATCAAATTAGATGAGCGACACTAATCAAAAAATATACGATTTCATTTCGGCCTGACTATTCAAAAATAAAAAGAAATAGGATACATTGTCTAGTGCTGTTAAACAGAGCAAACGTTTCCCTTTATGTTTTGTTTTTTTCAATGAGATGAATCCCGAATATTTTCTTTCTTTTGTTTGTCCAGCTTCAACTACAATATTTCAATTGCTCCTTTGTCCTTTGTTTTAATTCATCTGTACAGCCAAACAAAATTCGTGATACGGTTTCTCATTCGAGTTGATAAGCGTTTTTTATCATTATTGCTACACTGTGAATATAATCGAATTTCTATGGCACATAATGAGGAAAGAAGGCTTGGAAAGTTTGATACTCAGAGAGCCTATTAAAGCCAAGATGGGCAGATGAAAGCAGTGACTATCTAACGAGCTTGTGTTTGTGGTTGTCAGAACAGGGGCTAGGAGTGCTAGCCTAATAACAACCCTTACTCCAAAGTTAAAAAATACAGGAAGTTGTGGAGAGCCATGATCGTCCATGTGCTTAAGGGACACAGCCCATAGAAGGAGTTGTGGAAGTAACATAATGTCGCTTGTTCTATGGGAGCATCGCCAATTAGTGAAAATCTTTCCTCACGAGTTTTGAATATGACTTATTGCAAATTTATTCTCATTCCTGGGTCATTTTCAGCTTGTGTTGAAGATATGGTGTCCTTGAATAATTACGTCAAAATTCAATTCATTGAATATTTTTACTTACCAGAAATATATATTACCCTAGCTATTTTATCTGTGTAGATAATCAGTGACGGTTAAAATTAATAACAAATAATAGTAAATTAAATTTGATTTTCTTCATTAGAAATACATCACATGTTTTTTGTTTTTTTTTTTCTTTATCACTTAATATATTTCGAATGGCTGATATGTCTTGGTGAAAAAGTTTTTATCACTGTTGCTTGAAAATGTATTGTTTTGATTTCATAATTTTTAAAGGATAAACAGAATCATTGCAAATTTTAAAAAAAATATGTGTCGCAAATATTTCACATTTTTTTTTATTATTTAATAAAGCCTCTTCAAGTATAATAGGAAAAATCACGGTTTTTAATATATTTGCAAAAGTTCATTGAATTTTTGGTTTTCAAGGAATATTCCAATCAATGGTTTTGGACGACAATCTATATTTCTTTTCTCCCGTTTGTCAGTGCGTGAGTCCATTTAGGAATTATAATATATTTTGAAGGGTTCATGTGTCTTGACGCATAAGGTTTCGTTACTCTTGTTCGAAAATGTATTGTTTTGATAAAAGTAATTTAATCATTTGTTTACTAACTCACACCACAACATTCTGCCGTAACCGAATCAATACACATCTCTAATCATGTACTGAAGTCCTTGTACGCAATCGGTTTGCGACTAAAATATATTGTTCTGTTGTCTCGTTTGTTAGAACGTGAGACTGTCGCAAGCATTTGTCACTAGTATCTAGGAATTCATTCATCTTAGTGAAAAATGCTTTGTCACTATTGTTCGAAAATTTTTGCTTTGATTTTATAATTTGTAAAGTTGAACATGACCATTGCAAATTAAAAAAAAAAAGAGATAAGTGTCTCATCTCTTTCAAATGCAAGTGACTTATATTAAGCTAACTACTGAATATGAAGCCCCACCAATAATCCGTCCTGGGTATGACGATAAACTACATTCGCGTCCTTGGTAAGATGATAAACTACGTCCAGCAGCGAGGCCTCTGATCAGGAGGTTTTGAGGACCGTGGAACCACCTCTTCATTGCTGGTGTTCCCAGGTCCACCCTGACTCCAGGTGGTAGCCCCTGTTAGGGTCCCAGCTATGGGCAAATGGTTAACCCCCAAACTGGGGTAAAAAACACTATGAAAGTATAAAAATAGGTTTTAATACAAGAAATACTTTGTAAAAAATTATTTCCAGCAATAAATTTTTGAAGAAAAAAACTATTACCAGTAATACATTTTTGACAAAAAATGTTACTAGCAATGTTTTTAAAAATAAATATTACTAGCGATACATTTTTGAAAAAAAAATATTACCAGTAATATATTACTGAAGGAAAAATATTATCAGAAATAGATTTTTGACAAAACAAAATATTACCAGCAATAAAAATTTTGTCGGCATTAAATAACCCATTGAGGTTAGGTTGATATGCCGTAAAACAAACCAAACCAAATCAAATCACCCCCAATGATAAGGAAAATATGTTCTTAATATACTCTCAAATGTTCTTTTTTCTAATTTCATGAAATATTCTCGTTATCGCTTTTTAAAACAATAAACATTGCTGAGGAGTGAAAGTAGTTAAAATAATAGCGGTGTCAAGGGAAAATCTGTCCTTTTGATACACCTTTTTTGCGGGCATGAAGTTTAAAGATTACCGACGACACTATCATCCCAGCTACTAATCATAAATGGCAGTTAAGAACATACGTTCGTTTTTGCATGGTAATGGCAGCGTACACAGTGGATTAAAGAAAAACGTTGTTCTTCGCCATGACAATTCAAACCCACATTCAGCAAGAATAACGCAAGAAACATTTTTGGAAATCTGTCGGTCTGTACTTCCCCATCCACTATATGCATATGACCGATTATTATCTTTTTCACACAATTTAAATCATTTTGAGGGGGGACTTTTTGTAATGAAGACCCGATTCAAGAGTTCATAAAAAGTAGTCCACATCGTAACCTGTAGAATCTGTTCTCAAAATATATTTAAAAGCCTTCTGATAATTGGCAAGAAGCCACATCAAGTAATGGCGAATGCATAATTAAACAAAATGTAATTGTTATTTGAAGAACATGTCTGATATACAAAAACGGAAATTATTTATGATTCAACATGGATGGAAAAGGTTTTCAGTTTCTTGTTTGAAAGTGTATTGTCTTGATACTATAATTCGTAAAGAATAAGCAGAATTATTGCTAGAAATAAAAACTGTCCCAATTATTTTGTGAGTGATTTTTCAATAAACGCCCAACCTCGAATAAGCACACTTGATCAATGCGCAAATTCTAAATAGACTCCGCAGGCTCTTATCTGATAAAATATGACATGTTGCAATCAACAAAACAGACAGGACATGATCAGTGAACAAACTAAATCATGGGCAACAACGTTTAAAGTGTCTAAAGTGATCAATTGAGGATTTCTCATCAAAATCTGGATTCGAAATACAGTAAATATTGGTGTTTGATTCGCTTTCATATGTTAACTCTATTATTATTCATAAACACTGTCATGGTAGTTGTTCAATATTGACTAAGAACGGAATATTTTATGATATTAGTGGTCAACACACATAATTTGTATTCATTAGGTTACCCGCGATTACAGCCGCAACTTCAGCTCCTAACCAGAAGGATTCAATATTACGAGCAACATTAATACGACACGAAAATATACGACATAAAAATTTAGGTTAATTCAGAATAGCATCCAGATTATAAATGGGTCTAGCTCGATTCACACCTCGAGTTATAAAACATTATAATGTAAACTATATCTCCTTTTACTATCAGCACCAACAGCCGATATTTTTAACTAGAATCTTATGTGATGGTTCGAGTGTACATACTGGTAATAATAGCTGGTATGGATTCACTCAACAGTAATCATTATTTACATTATTCGGACTATTGTCCTCATCTTTTTCGCCATATCTATCACAACGTTTCGGCCGTTGTACGCTCCGGCCTTCTTCAGGTGGTTGGAATGTCGAACTGAACCCTTTATTTCGTTCACTGGGGTAGACTGTTCTAGTTCCGCGTGCCATGTTTAATGGATGTCAGTTATCAGTTATCTCCTGTTAATTTTCCCTCTGAAAGTTTTCCACTGCCTTAAACGGGTATTGAACTCGCACTCTTTGGGTCTGTCACTGGATCTAACCAACGCCTTCAGTTCAATACCCGGTTAAGGCAGTGGAGAACTTTCAGAGGGAAAATTAACAGGAGATAACTGATAGCTGACATCCAATCAAACATGGCACGTGGAACTAGAACAGTCTAACCCAGTGAGCGAAATAAAGGGTTCAGTTTGACATTCCAACCACCTGAAGAAGGCTGGAGTGTACAACGGCCGATAGTCCAAATAATGTACATAATACCTCATCTCAGAAAATATACTCAACAGTAATCAGGTAGCAATATATCTGAAAAGGAACGAATCTTGTTTAATTAATAGAGCTGCTTGGTAAAAGTCAAACAGTTTGCTGTAGAGTGTATAAAGTTGTTTATAACAAATTAAATTCTGGTCCACTGGCTGCACATAAGAAACAAGTCGTTCAATCGCCCAAATAGCTGCTCTTCAATCAGTTCGATCAAAATCAATAGGCAACCAGAATTTAGCTCTACTAATGGTTGGTTGTTTGGTTGGGTTTTATGGCATATCAACCACTGTGGGTATTTAATGCCAAATTAAAGTATATATATATATATATATATATATATATATATATATATATATATATATTAAATATACAGTACTATTAAACATATAGCTTGCAACATTATCTTTTCAAAAACGCATAGCTGGCCAAATTATCTTTTCCAAAAAAAGTATAGCTGGCAACATTATTTTTTCCAAAAAACGTATAGCTGGCAACATTTTTTTTCCGAAAACATTATCTGAAGCCTTGTTGTTGGACGTAGTTTATCGTCATACCCAGGAGGCGCTCTACTAATATGAAAAGCAAAATATCAATGTATATTTATAAGCAATGTTTTGAAGAATCTTCTCAATGAAATTGCAATTTGAAGAGTTCACACGTTTGTTCACAGCCAGGGTTCCCTTACGTTTATGCCATTCCTTGGTGACCATTTTCTTCTAAGTGCTATGTCATTTAAGGATATTCATTGCTCTCTCCTACTTCCTATATCTTGTAACACTTAACAAGGGTTGTCCATTTGCCAACCCTCCCACCTTCATTCCGTTATCCATTCATCGCAAACCCACTAGGTATATAACCTACTGCCTTCTCCTTTTAATCTTTCGATCGTTATATCCTGTGTGTGTCCAATACTCCACACCTTCCATCCTCTTTATATTCGCACGAAATTTCGGCTGTCTCTTTTCGGATTTTAGATATGTGTCCTTTTTGTTTTCATTTTCTCGAAGACTACTTCATTGCTGATGCGCTCCGTCTATAGTATTCTCAGCATCCTTTTGTAGAACAATATTTCTGTTGCTACCTGTTTTCTCTTCCCCTGTTACAAGATTTACGAGCACTTACTACCATACAAGAGGAATTCTATTACAAAGTATTCAGGAACCTTTTTTCGTTCTAACGAAATTCTTGCGTTTCTTAATACTCTAACATTTCCAATGCATCTTCAGCTAATGCAATGGGTATCCAAATGTTGGTGTCATATTTCCATCCCCTATTATAAGAATTCGCAGATATTTAAATGTCAGTTCGTGTTTGATGTTGAAATCTCCAATTCGCTGTTCACATTTTGGACTTTTCCATTAGCTGACACTTATTTATTCTGTCTTCTTACAGTTAATGTCTACTTATTTGACGGCATATAAGACGCACCATTTTTTATTAAAAATATCTTAATAGTCCCCTACGTCTTATACGCCATATGTAAGTTTAAAATTCGCTATAGTCGACTGAAATTAGCTACCTGGTAACTTCTGTTAGTTTAGACTTTACAGTAACTTTTATATACCTATTGTCATTATTTAAAAGGCTATTATGAAGAGTAAGTTTTAACATTGATAATATTCATTATATTAATTTCCTCACGTTTAATATTAGTACTTTGTTTCACTAAAATTATATGCAATAAATTCAAATTATATATTTGTAAAATATATTTGTTTCATTAATATTTTTCTTACTAGAACTCCCGGTTGCACTGGTATAAATGCAATCAGAAGTTTTATATCCTAATTATTCCAATAAGACATTTAGAAGACGCAGGTTGTACAGATCATATAAAGGAAAATTTTTGACTGAATTTTAATGATAACTGTACTGTTTTGCTCAATTGTAATAATTACTAGATTTTCATTTTCTTTTCTTTACATTTTTATAGGCTCGTATTGTTTTTAATCTATTATTTTTTCGTTTAATTGTAATCATGGCTTGTTTAACCAAAATAATATCACAGCCTAGGCTGTACCATTGACTAATAATTTTACTAATTTTTTCTTGATTTGCCTGCTGAAACGTCTTATACACCCGTGCGTCTTATATGCCGTCAAATACTGTCGTTTTTATTTCTCGTTTTCATTCCTTATCCCGTCTGGGGGTACTGCCATTTTTTTTATGTGCTTGCTATCAACACAGTACCCATGGTATAGGGTTAAGATTAAACCCACCGACTTTATCCTGGTAGTGGCTCCAGTTCCCTTAAGATAAGGTCGCTGTACAGGTTGAACAAATCCGCTGAGAAGACATATCCTTGTCTTACGCACCTTTCGTTGACCTTAGCATTGTATATAGCAGCATTGTCGATCTGGTGGATAGAATCTCTTCCGGAATGGTAGTTACAAAATTGAATACATCCGCATTATTTCCAGCATAAACAATTCAGTTTCGCCGTTGAGAGAAAAAAGTTCTCAAACAAAAGCAGATCCCTAGATATGTCGATGATTGGAAAAAAAATTCTCCTACTTCCTAGGATTGTGCAAATAGAATTGTATTCTATCGGGATCATCAAGGTGATATCCCCCAAAAAGTGAGAAATTTGAACATATAGATTTTTACTTGTTCACAAATCGATTTACGTCAATGGTTTATGGAAGTAAAGGCTTTGTGCAGAACCAACCACACTTTTTGAAGGGCACCACAAACCTGGTTCACTACGTGCCACAAGGTCCCCAAACGAACCTCCGCAGGTTTTGAATTCAGAGTTATCCTTCCAGTTCATTAAAAAAAATAAAGGGAACATTTTTTTTTACCAAGGTGACATTTCTTTTGCTTGTCACTGAATCGAAGAAGGTAGAAGGGGATGT
>OZ010586.1:79436764-79524264 GCA_963932145.1 Acanthosepion lycidas
CTCAATTAGTTTAGTGTTTTTGTTTTAGATATTAATCAGTTTGAAGAATGGACAATTATCCACTGCTGTACACACGAATTTGAACAATTTTGCTGTTACACGCGGTAAGCACACATGCACACACACAGGAACACGCGCACACAAACAGGTACACACACACACACACACACACACACACACACATATATATATATATATATATATAATGTAATGAAAACAGTTATAATTTATTTCACCAGGGAGTTTCTTTTTCCTTGGCTCATCAGACCACATTTCCAAGGGTGAAAAACTGAATATATATATATCCTGAAATAAATAGTAATTTCAGTTGAGCTCTCTAGGGAGTAGGTTTGGGTTTGTAAATAGTGACTATTATAGCTTATATAGCGAGACTCTTCGTATAGCGAATTGAGTCACTGTCAGTCACTGGGCGTGTTTCTAAAAATAAATACGCTAAAAATCCACCTGCTTCCCTGCCGTGCGCCGACGGCTTAGTGGTAGAATCTCCGGCTGATACCAAGTCGGGTTTCGATCCGAGCTAGAGGCAACCGGTTGTCTAGCCACACTGATGAGCTGTGAAACAGCGAAACAGTCTGTCTGTGGATGACGTTACATATATATATATTAAGCAATTAAACAGTACTAAGTTAGGTCAGAAATTCCTCTATTTAATTTTTAAACATTTCCCTAAAAGTAACCCTCTTAATAAAATATTTAACAGAAACACACTAAAACTAAGTTATAGGGAGATGATAATCTTGAGAAGATTATGAGGAAGCATAATAACGAAATTTTAAAACAATTTCCCAGGATAAATACTGTTAATAATATTAAACAATGTAAAGTGTAACCAGGATATAAGAAACCCGGATATAAGTGAAACCCGGATATAAGAGAGATTTTATCTGGTCCCAAATTATTCCCATACGTACCTAAACAAATTAGACCAAACCCTGATATAAGAGAAACCCGGATATAAGAGACTTATTCTCCGGTCCCAACTCTCTTATATCCAGGTTACACTGTAATTGCAAGGATTCTAAAGAATGCCCATTAAGAAACAAATGTTTAACCACCTCTCTTGTTTGCTTAATTACTCTTTCTCCAATAGAGAATCAGAATGTTCAAATTTTTTATATAAATTATTGTTGAACTAAGAATTCTTTTAAGACCAGGTGCTATCAGCTTCTCTTGTCTTTCACGAGTAGTACTTATAACAATAGTAGATCTCTTTCTAAATATTTTTGGAATTTATTAGAAGCAAATATCCTAAGTAAAATTGAAAATTTGAAAAAATCCAGAAAAATATTGATTTTTAAATGAATCCTTTTTCCTATATTTAAATGAAAGATTAAAAATTATCAGTTTTTTTTTTTTTTAATAAAAACTCTTTATTAAGCCAAAGTGAAAATGACTGTAAATTGTCGGAATAGACTGCATTTTAGCTTACAATATTCTTAAACTTTGAATTTGATAAAACTTTTTTTCTCATAGTAATAATCAGTAGATAGTGCACCTTGTGTTTCATTTTGATTTAATATTGCTTTGTATTAATGTTTGATTAGTGTTTTAATATTTTATATGGATGTACTGGTGTTTGGTTTGTATTATTAACATCTTATATGGTTGCTCTTTATTTAACGGGAGCATACTAATTTACCAAAGTAGTTCTGTATTTTTAATCCGTTTTTTTTTTTTTCAAACGGTTAAGTTACTTGCCCGTATTTTTAAAGGGGTCTTATATTTATCAACTACAACATTTTACGTAAGAAGCTGAATGAGCATATAAACAGCTAACATTATGTTAAATTACCTCCCCATTTCTTTCGCATTTTGCTTCTTGGTAAGTCTTAGCGCGTGGTTCCGATACATCTTACGAAATAATCTGTATCTGCCCATAAGAAAAATCTCTAGGTTTTTATATGCAGGCAAGTTATCTATAGTAAACATTTTTCCGGCGAATTTGAATTTAACGTAGGTCACATTTGATTGGTCAATCATGGAAAAGCCTACAAGTCTATCTATTTCTTTTTAAATATTCTGTTTTCTGAAATCAAATTAATCTTTCACTCGCCAGTAGTTTAACATCGCCTGAAGTGACACATTTATGGTTTTGAAACATAATTGAAAGTGTGTAGCGATTTTTTATAACATGTTTTAATATTCTAAAATAAATAATATTTAGCTCTACTATGTAATGAGTCCTCTTTTAATTAAATGTTACGTACAATGGAATCATACTCCATTTGCTCTTATTTTAACTATATGTGTGTGTGTGTGTGTATTTCGGCAGCAAATTCTCTTTTAGGCATGTTTGATTGAATTAGACATTATGTCTGCTAATTTTTAGCAAAATCCATTCATACTTACAAATAACCTCCCGTGTGTTGATGTTAAAGGATGAGATAAATATTCTATAGCTGTTTAATTTTTTTTTTATTTTCATTTCCCAAGTACTTTCGATCTTTTCCCAAGATCATCTTCAGGGATGCAAGTAATACAAAACTATGTGTTGTTCATTAATATAAGTATTTATACAAAGTTGTGCGTTGTTATCCATTACCGTAAGTTTTTCATTATGCTTTTAAATGCAAAACTTTTGATAATGTGTTGAACGTTCATTAAAACGTGAAAAGATTATTCATTGTGGATTAACATAAAGAGAATAAATTCCAAATAAAAAGTAATAACTAGAAGAATTTAGAAAACGTTATTGTATTAATATTGTCTATTGAAAATACAATAGCGTTTTCTAAATTCTAAACTTTCCAAGGACATTTTGTTTGTTATTATTAGTTACTTTGTTTTCAATAAATTCATTTTGTTTTTGCCATGAAATATCAACATTGGACGAAACGTGTCGGCTAATAATAGTTTTCCTATTGTCTATTACCTCTATACATATTGTTTTTTCTACAGGTTAACTTTGAGAAATAAGGTGCAATGCCTCCTTCTCCCGGAGGTTAGCATCAGCAATTGTGATGGAAGGTTAAATGTTTTCTCTTAGACGATTAAAAGAAAAGAGTTTCGTTTTTGAGGCTTTAGAAATTAACAAATGGGCTTATGTGTGGATGCTTCTGGTATTCGTCACGTTATGCACACAAAGTTTTGTTGCTCGTGTATAAGTAGCGACATGTCATGTCGCTCATATCTTTCAACAACGTCTTCAATTGAATGCTGTTGGCTACATTGAGGTGCTGGAAACAGTTTTAAAACCCTTGATAGACCATGTATGTGAACGTCGTATGCGTTTCAACACACGTTCACAAAGCTGTAGAGAAAGACGATTTCATGGCGGCCAATCTGCACGACAACATCATACCAAACAAGTTGTCACCAAACTCACTAAACATAAATTACTTTGACCATTAAATGTGAGCTGTTGTTGAACAGGAGACTAATCAACGTTCCCACAATACAGCCGATTTCCTGAAAGTCGCCATTGCTCAAGTAATGTTTATTATCAACTCAAAATCATATGATACGAGCGTATCAACGATTCTGGCCACGCGCTGAAGCCAACATTATGGCTGAAGATGTTCCCATCGAATAAACATATGATCCAAAAGTTTCTGCATTTGTGTACAAAGTTTTTCATGAATAAATTTAGTTGTTTGTAAGACCTGGTTGTTTTTTTTTTTCTTACGGTATTCAATGCGCCTTTAATTAACTTACACATTCTGTACTTTGAAAACAATTCTACATTGTATCTATACAGTGAAGAACATATCCGTTTGAATGTCTGCTAGTTACTAATTTTGAATTTCAAATAGACGAACCGGAATGATTACTCTTTTTGGGGGAGAAAAATCCACCCAGGCAATCTTATTACAATCCTCCCTTTTATTAAGTATTCTAGAAATGTCCTCCCACCCATTAATATAAACTGCGAGTATTCTAGACCAAAATGTGTAATCACTGGAAATTATAGAAAATAAAGAAAAAATATAGCCTTCCTCTTTTATTCCATTCATCTAATCTATTTGTAAATCAAGTGTACTTAACTAACCCCATTTAATGGACGGCTCGGTTAATATATGGTGCAACGGGAGAGAACTATGGAAGAAAGATTTATTCGTCCATCTTTATATTTCTCTCGTTTATGAATATTATTATACTCGTGATATAACAAAGTAGTTCACGGACAGAACGATATGGCTGAAAGGAAAAAAAAACAATGACAAACATGCTTTGTTCTCAGAGAGATTTTTATACTGCTAAGACATACACAAAGTTATATATGCATATGTATACGTGTCCTACGCGAATATGATATATCACATAACTACACAGTAAGGCAGAGTGTAAGGAGAAACAAAAAAGAAAGGTCTTACATATAATATGGAGATAATCCTGTATCTGGAGAAGCCATGTCTAAGACTTCAGATTCAAACGGAGCAGATTCATCTGTGTTCCAGGCGTGTATATATTCTAACGAACGGAAACAGCGAGTGTTGGGTTTTCCCAAATTGAAGACTGCGAGATGGAGTTTATTTCAATATCTAGTAAAGATATATTCCCAAAGGAAAACGGGACTATCGACTTGTAATTTGGTGAGGAGGAAGATATAACTTCTGCCAGGGCTAAGCAACATTTAGGTTTATCTGCTGTAAACAAACTGAAATTGACTGCCGCCTTCGTCTCTGTATGGGGGTGGCGTCACTAAGCGGCTGTCATGTGGCCAACGTGATTTATCTTCACCAAAGTGAGATAATCGTCTTCTGTGTCCCTACACTGGCATCTGTCGGCACAGTTGCATGCATTTTTAAATACAGTATTTGTATGGTGATATCTGCCACACAGAATCTATCGACACATTTTGTGTTAGGATGAATAACGTGTTTTAGCCTTCCAGTAGCACACCGATACTAATATTAGCATTAGTGTAGCCATTGATACACTACACAGAATACTAATATAGAAAGATGAAATACGCGGGCGTAACAAACAAAACATTTAATGAGGCAAACGACTTACGTACATATATTAAAAAGATTTACATATGTCCCAAAACAAATGATTGTCCATATTGTCCCAAAGGAACGAGGAGGTTTACAGAAAGAGAAAAAAAATAGCATAACAGCTATATGGCCTTTGATAGTCCGCAGATAAGTGAATAGAAATTACTTTTTTCTTTCGCTAGGCCGTGCACATGTTGACCAGTTCCCACGCGTGTGGACACCCTGGTGGTCAGGAAGGTAAAGAGGCAAAAAAAAAAAAAGACAAAATGTTCTACTCTGTAAAGGGGCCAAAACTCCCATGAGCTCAACCCAAGGGTAAACAACTGTGGTCTCCCTACAACAGTATAGAATGTGGAATATTTCGCTATAACAGAAATTAAGAAAGAGGAAAATGTCATTAAAAACATAAATTAATACGAAACTACGATGTAATATCAATCATCTTTTATGGAAGTGAATACTGAAGACTCTCTTTTCAGATGAAGAGCATATTTGAAGGAACAAACTGTGGTTCTACAGAAGGATGCTGTGAATATCATCAAAGGACATTTGTGCAACGGGGACGTTTTAAGAAAATAGGAGTAAAAACACTTTTACTTAAAATATATGAAGAGGCAGTTGAGACTTCTGATATGCATAATAAGGAAATAAGGTTTGGAGAATTTAACACTCACAGGTTATATTGAAGGTAAGAAATACAGAAAGACATTAAATAAGTGTTGTAATCTAGGAAAAAGTTCTTGAATAAGAATGACCAAAACAAAGGCTGGAAATGGAACAGTAATATTTACAACAGGAACAGCATACAAGATTCGCCAGCGGCGTGTAGTAAGTAATCAACTGCTAGAAATGTGTTAGAAGTGAATCAAGTGAAGATATACACTAACATCCCTACGCGGTCAGATGTAGCACAAGGCCGAATTTAATGTGGGATGAACCGAACCCGTAGGCTCGGGCAAAAGTTCCCCGTAGACCGTGTAAAAACGGGGTCGAGTAGCTGACTATCACCCCAGACGGCTTTGGTATAACCTCGTCTGGGTTCCTCTCTGCCCGGAGGCAGAGCGTTTGACAAGCACATTTGGAAATGAAAGCCAAGTGAAGATATTCACCTACCGCCCCACGCAGTTGGATGCGGCACAAGGCTCGGCCAAAATGTCCCCGTAGACCCCGTAAAAACAAGGTCGGGTAGCTGTCTACCACCCCAGAAGAGACTTTGGCATAGCCTCGTCTGGGTTCCTCTCTGCCCGGGGGCAGGGCGTTTGACAAGCACACTTGGAAATGGAAGCCAAGTGAATTTCCAGTATATTCCACTGTATTTATAGGAATTTGGACACCATTATAGTCCATAGATACGGTATAACAGTAAGATCTTGTATAAGTAGATGACAGAACAAGAATTTGAAGAGATATTAAGTTCATATTACAATTACCACTCCTCGGTCTTTTGAACAGGAGTAGAGGTTTATCCCTTGTTTCCTGTTTAGGATTGGGTTTCTGGTTTCTTCCAAGTTTTACTTCAACTATATTCTTCTAACGTCTTCGCCTAACCTCTGAAATTTAAACTATTATAGTTTCTGATTCCTTCTAAAGTCATTTATTTGTTTTTCGTTTCCAGTCGTCCTTGAATCGTAGGAACGTTATCGACTTACCTGTGGTAAGATTTGAAAAAAAGGCTTCAATGGATAGGAAGACATGAAGAGCCATAATCGCTAAAATTCTGAAGAGACTGCATATCAAAGAACAGCGCTAAAAGATGATAGGATGACGTGATGCTCTACTAGAAAGAAAATTTGATAGTAGAAAAGTCGGTTTTTAATTTGGATGCGAACAATGGCTTCACTTCCATACTGCCCTTTGGCAGATGACATTAAATTCTCCCCAAAGAAATAAATCTCTACGTGCTTTTAACGCGATGTTTTATCCGACAAAAATGCATTGTTTAGTCGAAGCAACAGATTAATAAGATCCTTTGAAACGTTACCACATCACTCATGAAAATCCATCGAATATAATGGCGCATATCGTTTGACTCAAACAAATACAGGCCATTTTATCACAACGCAGTTAACAAACCAAATCAGTTTTACAGTATTTGAATGCTATCGCTCAGTTCACGGTGATTTAATAAACTAATTTGGGCAAATATCCCATATTATCTGCTTAATATTTAATTATATTTAATGTAAACCAATATCAGCTGCCGATCGTACAGGGCTTTGTAAATTTAGTCCCGCTAGAAATCAATCAGAAAAGTCGTTGTATATATTCTTTGACGCGTTTTCGACTTGGCGGATAACGATATCAAAAGCAATGAGTTTTTACTGACATCTAGCATTCAATAATCACTGTGACTCGATCGATAATCTCACATCATCAGGAGGTTCTCTGCAAGCAGGTAGACTACACTTAGATAATAGGTCAGTAGCTGCATGATTTACAGATTGAAGATGCAATTCAAAAATAAATAAATAAAGGAATTAATCTGAAGTCCAAATAAAAATGGATGTTTCGCAAGAAATCTATCTTTCTAAAGGTTCTTATTTGTTCATCTAAATGAAATCGTGACCAAACAATGTGTTTGTTCTAAACAAGTCGTGACATTTTAAAAAAATAATATTCGAATTTTTATATATAGTTTTGTCTATCGACGACTATCGCATGATAACAGTCTATATTGACTAAAACTTTCGTTACTCGGTCAACAAAGAACAGCGACAATGTATATAAATTGTTCTTCTGCATGAACAGAATATATATTCTTTTGTATATCGAGATATTTTTGCATCCTATATACTTTTCTTAATTTCCGAACATAATATGTAGCAATTCCTATGGATTTTTAAATTTATGTATCTCATTTCTCGTGACTTTACTATGCTGCCCAGTTAGTTTGTAGAGGACCGTCGGGGGAAGATATAAAGAATACACGTGGGTTAAAATTTCTTGTTAGGCGGTCCAGCTACATCAGAATGTTGGACTTTAATTGTCCAAAGAAGACAAAAAAAAAAAAAAACTAAAAAAAAAAACACAAACAAGACCGATAATTATATACAAACAAATATATGTATTAACAACAAGTTACAAGCACATTGAGTTTGTGTGGTGAATAGTATGTGTGTGTTGTGGTGAGTGTTCATACGTACGTGTATTGGTATTGTTCTTAGCGTGTTCCCCAGAATTTGGGAAACGCTGTATTGGTGGGAGCTCGCATATTGGTATTAGCTGAAAGAAAGAAAGAAAAGAAAGAATTACCTCACCTCCACGTGACGTGGCATACGGCCCAAGGCCTGAGGGAAAAAGAAAAGAGATCGAGGCAAAAGGTGTTGCAGTTTTTTGTGTATATGTATGTATTAGTGAGCCAGTCAAAATGACATGACTCATTTTATAGTCCACAAAGCGAAGGGTTAACCAATCAGAAGACGTAAAATATTCAATCCGTCGTGTATAAAGGCGGCCATTTTGTTTACTCTCTCCGAATGTCCAGTGCCAACTTGTCAGGCGAATGAACAGAAGGAAGAACTACTGAACTACGCTCTGCTACTTTACCGTGATATCCACTGCTAACCTGAACAATGCTTCCCTACTGTCTTCGAAATATTCACTGCTAACCTCTGGATTCTATACTCAAAGACGACCGTCATCATGAGCAACAAAAGGTCACCCAGTATTTATAGCTAGGGGGAGAGAGACCCCTGGTAAAGGATTAAGAAACTAAGGAGGAGCTAACTACGACATGTTCATGCTTCGCAACTGTTTGCAGTAAAATAAAAGCGAAAGACAATTATTTGGTTGGAAGAATCTATTTCAATATTTCTATGCACTGGATTTAACTATACAATTTAAATTATTCAGACAAATGAAACCTTTTCTTCGTTGGGAAATATTTCAAAGTAAAGGAAGAGATAGTTTCGGCTCGAATTGAATTCTTTTCATCCTGAATTCCAGACAGTTCATGAAAGAACGAAAAAAATCGATCAAGAGTGGGCATTTGTCATTGTTAATGCAAATAATTACTGGATATATTCGTGTATAAGCCGGAGCATATATGATGAAAATTCCATGACAAAATTGTTGGTAATTTAAGCTTATTCCTGAGTTAATTAAATTCAACATTCTACACATTACAGGATGACCAAAATTAGACCTCTTTAATGACTTAGAGATAATCAGAAAGCTAATCATTAAAATTAAGCTAATCATTAAAATTAAGCTAATCATTAAAATTTCACTTGCTATATACTATAAATTTTGTAGAACACACATATACATATATAGTGCTGTTCGATAAAAGTGACTCACCTTATCCTTTGAATTTAGCTCAACTTTCGTTTCACTGGAGAAGAGAACATTCTTCCAGTCTTCTACGGTGAAATTTTTGTAATAGTGAGACCATTCAAGTCTCTTGGCTTTGTTGGCTTTGCTTATTAGCGGCTTAAACCTTCGTGTACAAGATTTGTAGTCTTGTTCTAAGAAGATTTGTTACCTTATTCTGACGGACTGTTGAAGAGGTAAGGCTAACACCTTGCTCTTCGCTTAGACTGGCTGCAATTTCTTGGCTAGTTATAGTCCTATTCTTCGCAACTTCTCTCTTGATTACCCTGCCAGTTCTATCATCAATCTTTTTCTTTCGTCCCCTTGTTTCCTTCCTTGGAGCAGGAGTGGCATCATTATGTGTCCTAAGCACTCGAGATACAGTTGATTGCGAGGTTATAGCAATTTATGCAATTTCTCTCGTAGACTTGCCTGCTTTTGAGAGGGCAATAATAGTTGCCTTAAGTGGTTCTGATGCGTGTTTGTACCCTTTCATCTGGTTAGTGACTTTAGTGGCTATTTCAAGCTGTTTTTATACTTTATGTGGCTTTCTGGAATATTCTGGAATACTCTAGATTTAATTTAAGCTGTTCTAGAATTCTCTAGAATATTGTTCTGAGTGTATTGTAAAATAGTTTTCAATATTTTGTCAAAAGTTCTTTAAATTTACCAGTTTAATCATTAAAATGCGATATCTGAGTCACTTTTTTTGCACAGAGTTTTTTCCTGAATCTCATTTATATCTAAATTTATAATTATCAATAGAATACCTTAGGGTGAATAAACTTTTTTCCTAGGTGATCGGGAAGAGTTCTTTATATTAGTAAGATTAAAAATTATTTTAACACCAAAAACAATAGACAAAAAATATTTTTAGTAAAAAAAATCAAGTGAGTCACTTTTATCGAACAGCACTGTACATAGATACTAATAAGGGAAGGCTGAATTAAAAAACTTAGTTTCCTCTCATCTTTTGTGATCGGGGTAAATATTTTGAAATAAATGCCTCTATATTTAATTAAGTGATAAAACCAGTAAAATGCAGAAGATTAATGAGAATGAAAGACAACAGTGTAGAAGAAACTGGAAAATCTTTATTGAGAAGAAAAGACAATAAAAGAACTGGATTCAAGGAGACTTAAGATCACGATCGACGCTACATTTAGATTTTTGAAGATTGTAGTCAGAGAAAAGCCAGAAACCGGAAGATGGTATCACAGCCGAGAAGTTCTATTAGAACAGAACTTATGGTTATATTTTGACATTTCAACAGAAAAATGATGAAACCTAACTGCCAATCTAGAACTGCGTTTAAATTCCCGAATTCGAGGTATCAAAGCGGAAAGTTTATCAGAACACATTCTTCCATCAAAACATTCACAGAAAAGGCACAGGGAAGCAAACTAAGTTACGGTGGCGAGAAACAGATTCAGGCTGAGACTTTTGAATCAATCAACGACGCAACATATATTCTTTTATGTACCGTGTACTTTCAGGAAGTGTTCGATCATGGCCCTTCACAGCTTCCTATTCCCTGTAACGCTAAGCAGGTTTTGCCTCTCCCCATATCTCCCTGTTCAGGTTCTGTCATCTATTTGCACAAGCTCATTAGGTAATTAGCTCACTGGTTCCCTCTGCCTTTCTTGTTTCCAATATGTCCTGTGAGTATCAGTTTCTCATAGCCCTCTTTTCTTATTATGTCTCCTAGAAAGTTCAGCCATCTCTTTCCGAAACTAAACAAATATCTTGTAGTTCCCATTTTTTTTAAAAAAAAACGTCGTCTTTTCTCACATGTTCCTTCCATTTTATTCTCAGCATCCTTCGATGAATGCATATAAGGAAAGTTGGCTCCCTGTGCCGCGGCAGGAAATTTTTCAGCTCGGAATCGATTCTCCAGATCTACAAATCAACAATTCACCCTTGCATGGAGTATTGCTGCCATATATGGTCTGGAGTCCCTTCTGATTGCCTCGGGGTTCTTGATAGGCTCCAGAGGCGGATATGCAATATAATTGGCCCTGCTCTGGCATCTCGTCTACAGTCACTTTCTCACAGACGCGCCGTCGCCTCTCTCTGTCTCTTTTACAAATACTTTCAAGGCAATTGCTCCGAGGAGCTGCATTCGCTGGTTCCCAGACTTCATGAGTTCAAGCGCCCTACGAAGCTGGCATCCCGCTCTCACCCTTTCAATGTCGAAACTCTTAAATTTAGTCGTCTCTTCTACTCCAATAGCTTCATGTCTCGCACATCTCGCCTGTGGAACTCCCTTCCCTATTCCATTTTCTCTGAGAGCTATAATCTCCAACTATTCAAATGTAATGTCAATCGACATCTCCAGTTGCCTTGAACTATCCACTACCATTCTCCTCATCCTTTCCTCTATCACTCCCATCTGATCTTGCTCCAAATTTTCTGTAACCCCTTGCTTGGGGTGAAACGCTTAAAAAATATCTCAGTTGCCTCAATATTCGTCGTCATCTGCTGTGAAACTATTCAGCGTTCGTTGTCACACAGAAAGATTCATATTGCCTAACGAATGAGCACTTTTATCTTTGTTTCCATCGAAAATTAAAGATACATCTTATATTAATAGGTAAAAAGAAAACAAATCTAAGGTCAATTCTTAAAACTGGAAAATGACTCCACCAGGTGAAAATGCCATTTAATTATTGGATAAACTTATAAATAAGTGATTTATTTGTCTTTTTAACAGCATATCAACTCCGTATGAGTCAGTTAATGGCGAAATTTAAGTTTCTTGTACGCTTCTAAATAATACAAATATGATACGTTATTCTACACTCACAACTGAACACATGGTAGATGATACTCAGATTTTGTGCATATACATTTTTGTGTGGATAAATTTACTAGATGTGGTGGTGATATGATTGTTTATATTTTTTGTTGATGTCATATTTTGGAATATAATTTCTTTAAGAAATTATAGGATATTATATGGATTAATGTCAAGAACGATCTCGTGTTGATTACTTGGTAGTATTTTAAACGAATTTGAGTTAAGTCGCTACAGTTTGTTAGCATGTGCGTATTGTTAGTCATTTTACTATAAACATATATTGTTGGTCATTTTTTGTATAAGAATGCATGGCTAGTATTTTAATTATAAAATTTAGTTTTGTATTTTCATATTATTTTGTTTTTCTTTGGGGGGGGGCATTTTACCCACAGTTGGTCCCTAGCTAGTGCTACCCCTTCAGGTTAGGGTGACCATGGGGACAGCAGCAATTAAGATGTGGTTCCACAATCCTCAAAACCTACAATCTCCCAAACAGAAGCCTTGCTGTCGGACGTATAGAAATAAAAGAATTCCGAATCATTAAATATGTCATGTAATATGAACTGTTGATTTTAATGGATGTCTAAAATCAAAATTGAAGCAATAGAATTCCTTACTGGTTTAATGATACTAAATTGGCGAGAAGTTTTTTTTTTTTTTATCGGTCATGAAACAACACGTAGCACTGGTGTAAAATTTGTTAGTCAAGTACATCACTCCGTAAAAAAGAAAGAGATGACACGACAAAATGTAAAAGACTAATTGATCATGATGAAAATTAGCATAAATTGTTTTGTCATACTAGTTGTTGTGGCCCTGTTAGGGCCAGAAATAAAGATACAAGATAGGAATTGAGTTAACAAATATATTAACAGAAAAAAAAAACAAACAGTAATACAAGCGACAGTTTTACAGCAAGAATATTCGGTTCGACTATCAGAGCTGACTGCAGGAAACTACACTCCTCTAAAAGGCAGTATCTGCACTTATTTATATCTGGGAGAGCCCATGCGTGCATGGGTAAATTGTCATAACGTTAGTATCAATTCTAAGAGAGAGAGAGAGAGAGAGAAAAGACTGAGCGAAAAGACAGAAAGAGAGGGAGAGAGAGAGAGAGAGTTCTGAATTGTCTTTTCTTAAAAGTATTAGGTTGGTGCAAAAATAATGTCGTTTTCTCACATATGTTACTATGTGAGAAAACGACATTATTTTTGCACCAACCTAATATTCAAAGTTCCAAATCATTTTAATAATTACGCGTGTGACATTATTTTAATAGAATGTTATCAGTTCTGCTAATATTTAAATCGTTAGTATTTTTTTCATTAACCTGACGTTTACTGTGTTGAAAGTAAAGAATGAAGAGTGACTTTTGTAATTAAAACTTTTAATATCTGTTCTGTATCTTTTTTTTTGTACGGTTTTCTTCGTGTTGAAATTTATTTATACAATTTCACAGCTTTTCTACAGTGAATTGAAGGTAAATCTGCGACCTATTTTCAGAATGAGCCAAAAACAAATGATTCATATAACCTTTTCCGAAAATGATTTAAGTTAAATCCTTATCCAATTTTTCAGAATGGTTTGAAAGTAAAAGATTTATATGTTTTTATGTCTATCCTTGCGTTTTCCGTGTTAATATGTGTATAAAAATGAAAATAGGATACAGGCTCCAAACAGAAATTTGAAGAATGTGACAAATGCAAAGGCGTTTCATTGAAACTAGGTTACCCGTTCGCACTCATAAGATCAAAAAACGAAAGAAAGAACTAATTATTTCTTTCTTTCATTTTTTGATCGGTTCTGTTAATATAACTTAATTTAAGTAAATTACTACAAACATTCTTTTTGCTCCTGTTTCCATCGTATTAATATCCCTATAATAGTTTCATTAATGAATATAAACATGAAATCATCAATAATAAAGGCGTCCTGGGTATGACGGTAAACTACATCCGCGTCTTGGGTACGGCGATAAACTGCATCCAACAGCAAGGTCTCAGATAATGTTTTCAGAAAAATAATGTTGCCAGCTCTAAGTTTTTGAAACAATAATGTTGCCAGCTCTATGTTTCTGAAACAATAATGTTGCCAGCTCTAAGTTCTTTTGTAAAAAAGTAATGTTGCCAGCTATACGTTTTTTTGTAAAAAAAAGTAATGTTGCCAGCTATGCGTTTTTTTGTAAAAAAGTAATGTTACCAGCTATGCGTTTTTTTGTAAAAAAGTAATGTTGCCAGCTATACGTTTTTTTGTAAAAAAGTAATGTTGCCAGCTATACGTTTTTTTGTAAATGAATAATGTTGCCAGCTATACGTTTTTTTTTTTTTTGTAAAGGAATAATGTTGCCAGCTATACATTTTTATTCCATACAGAATAGGCATTTAAAATTCATATAAACTGGATTTGGCATTAAATAACCCACAGTGGTTGATATGCCATAAAACCCAAACAAACAAACAATAATAAAGCTCGCCTCTGGCTGCTATGAAGGAGAATGTGCACTCTGGGAAAATGAAATTACACTTTGGGATATTGAAATTTAGCAGTACTCCCTCTCTCTCTCTCTCTCTCTCTCTCTCTCTCTCACTCTTCTACCCCTTTCTCTCTCTCTCTCTCTACAATCTCTGGATGATGCCAAATTGGTCGGGTTGCGATCCCGGCTTGAAGCAATCGGACGTCTAGCGACACTGAAGAGCTGTGATACGGCGAAATAGTTTGTCTGTGGATGACAATATATATGCTCCCGGGAAATCCGGTTGAGCTCTCTTGAGAAAAGGGTAATTTTAAAAACAGTGGACCCTGCTGCTATTAATGCATTGCTCTTCAACCAAATTGAATTGAGCTCTCCGGGCCACTTACGTATTCCCACAAAATATTTAATATCTGAAAAACCACAATACTCAGTTTCTTTTTTACAGGTTTTCAGATAAGACGTTTAGCCATCTTGACACCATTTGTCTAAGGAATCACTGAAAAAACATTTGATTTATTCAGTTAAAAAAGTGAACAGGTTAAAATTGTTTGTGTCAGACACACTGTCTTCCCAAGTAAGTAATGGTGAGAGGGAAAAGATCATTAAGGTCTTCAGTAATGGTACCAAAATTCATACACTGGCTTCCATCTTAAAAACTCCATTCAAGAACTATCAAAATGACGGTGACTAAGTTTAAAAAGAAGGAACAATACAGAGAAAAACTGGATCAGGAGGTTACAACAGGAAGAGGGATCATCATTTCAACTTAGAGCTAAATACATTCTTATTGTTCAAAGTAGAGTCCAGTAGTGTTATAAAAACCTGGTATAGATAGAACCTTGCCTTTTGTTTGTGGTGGGGTGGTGGTAGACCGTCAGCATCATTTTAATAACATTACTCTCTGTTTAAGTTCTGTGTGCTATCCAATTTGATTGTTGCTGCTGTTGGAAGTCCTCAAAGAATGTGGTTTCTGTGTTGTCGATTTACGAGGTTCGACGAAAAATGGTCTTTACTGTGGCCTTTGTGTTTACTCGATCGAAGCCATTTTAAAACATTACTATGAGAAAACGGTTACACAGAGCTGACGGTTTAGATATTTCTGAACGGGTTTGGCGCCATACATGACCTCCACATGAACATGGCGGATGGCACAGAAAAAGTCCAACCGTGTTCCGAATTTTTATACTATCTTATACTTGCCGTATGGTTTGTGGAATTGATAGTGGGACGGAATGAGAAATCGGTAACGAGAGCGAATTCCAGTCGGTTTCGTTACATTCACTTAACGCGAAAATACCCTTGGGAAGTGTATAAATACATCTCTTTTCCCTCCAGCTATGGATTGAATTATAGAAAAGACTGGGCCCTATCGCCTTGGTTGGCAAACAGTATACAGAAGAAAGAAACGGCAACCTGCTGCGGGAAAGTCATCTGCATAGTCAGTCATAAATCGAAAAAGACATAATTGGCCAACCATGTGTCCCGTATGGCACTGAATTAATGATGCACCCTTGCAGTGTCATTGGATGTAAACGATATTTTTCCTATTGACGAAAACAGGGCACTTTTCATCACAAACTTTATGGACACGTTGCTTGGTGTATCACTATTCGTTTTAAGAACTCTATATTAATCATACTCCTATGATCCCACCACACACAAACAACATTACCATTTTTCCATGGAACCCAGCATTTTGTTGAGATTTGTCCCTTTGAATTCATTCCTCTTGCGGTGGACATCAAGTAATCCATTTTTTCACTTAAATGATATATATATAACAAACGTTTTTTCTGAAAACTTTTGTGAAAGGAAACTCTGTGGGTAATAAATCCGTTCTGATATTTTCGCTGGGAATGTGTTGAATCCAAACACCGTGCTTCCCAGGAGGCGACATATGGTAGATTATGCTAGACAATTCTTCGCATTCGGAACTGTCTTGTATCTTTGTAATTCCACCATTCGTCAGCACCAGGTCTTGTGTTTCTGTTATGTGCCCGAAGATTCTTGACAAAATCCAAAGAAGATTCTGCGATCTGACTGGTTCAGACCTAGCATCTCAGCATCAATTAGTTTCCCACCGCCGTAACTTAGTTTGTCACTGCCGTAACATACAGTGTATCACAAAAGTGAGTACACCCCTCCCATTTCTTCAAATATTTAAGTATATCTCTTCATGGGACAACACTGACAAAATGACACTTTGACACAATGAAAAGTAGCCTGTCTGCCGCATATATAACAGAGTTCATTTATTTTTCCCTGAAAATAAAAGCTAAATCCCTGGCAACAAAAGTGAGTACACCCCTTAGGAAAAGTTGTCAATATTAACATACAACATGTCAACTGTCAATATTTTGTGTGGCCACCATCATTATCCAAAATTGCCTTTACTCTCCTGGGCATGGAGTTTACCAGAGCTTCACAGGTAGTCACTGGAATGCTCTTCCACTCCTCAATGACGACGTCGCGGAGCTGGCGGATATTTGAGAATCTGCGCACCTCCACCTTCTGCTTGAGGATGCCCCAAAGATGTTCTATTGGGTTCAAGTCTAGAGACATGCTTGGCCAGTCCATCACCTTTACCCTCAGTCTCTTCAGTAAAGCAGTGGTTGTCTTGGATGTGTGTTTGGGGTCATTGTCATGCTGGAACACTGCTCTGCGACCCAGTTTCTGGAGGGAGGGTATCATGCTCTGCTGCCGTATTTCACAGTACATGTTGGAGTTCATGTTTCCCTCAATGAAATGTAACTCTCCAATATCTGCAGCACTCATGCAGCCCCAGACCATGACATTCCCACCACCATGCTTGACTGTAGACATGACACACTTATCTTTGTACTCCTCACCTGGTCGCCGCCACACATGCTTAAGGCCATCAGAACGAAACAAATTAAATTTCGTCTCATCAGACCATAGGACATGGTTCCAGTAATCTATGGGCTTTGTTGACACGTCTTCAGCAAACTGTTTGCCGTCTTTCTTGTGTATTGCCTTCAGAAGAGGTTTCCTCCTGGGGTGACAGCCATGCACACCAATTTGATGTAGTGTGCAGCGTATGGTCTGAACACTAACAGGCTGAATCCCAATCTCTTTAATCTCTGCAGCAATGCTAACAGCACTCCTACGCCGATCTTTCAAAGAAAGCATTTGGATGTGATGCTCAGCACGTGTGCTCAGCTTCTTTGGACGACCTACGCGAGGCCTGTTCTGAGTGGACCCTTCTCTTTTAAAATGCTGGATGATCTTAGCCACTGTGCTGCAGCTCAGTTTCAGCGTGTTGACAATCTTCTTGTAGCCTTGACCATCTTTATGTAGTGCAACAATACGTTTTTTAAGGTCCTCAGAGAGTTCTTTGCCATGTGGTGCCATGTTGGAACTTTCAGTGACCGGTAAGAGAGAGTGTTAGAGCTGCACTACAAATTTGAATACACCTGCTCCCCATGAACACATGGGCATAGTTACACTAATGAGTCACATGACATTTTGGAGGGAAAATGAAAAGCAGTACTCAATTTAGACATTTAGGGGTGTAGTTTTTTAGGGGTGTACTCACTTTTTAGGGGTGTAGTTTCTTAGGGGTGTACTCACTTTTGTTGCCAGGGATTTAGCTTTTAATGGCTATATTTTGAGTTATTTTGAGGGGAAAAGAAATTAACTCTGTTATATATGCTGCAGACAGACTAGTTTTCATTGTGTCAAAAGGTAATTTTTTCAGTGCTGTTCCATGAAGAGGTATACTTAAATATTTGAAGAAATGTGAGGGGTCTACTCACTTTTGTGATACACTGTAGATTCCCACTGACGTAACATAGTTTACTACCACCGTAACATAGTTACCCACCGACATAACGTAGTTTCTCACTGCTGTAACACAGTTTCCCATTGCCGTAACTTAGTTTCCAACTGCCGTAACATAGTTTCCCACGGCCGTAACATAGTTTCCCATTGCCGTAACATAGTTTCCCACGGCCGTAACATAGTTTCCCACGGCCGTAACATCGTTTCCCATTGCCGTAACATAGTTTCCCACGGCCGTAACATAATTTCCCACTGCCGTAACTTTGTTTCCAACTGCCGTAACATAGTTACCCACCGCCGTAATTTAGTTTCCCATCGCCGTAACTTTGTTTCCCTCTATCTTTTTCATGAATATGTTCATGCATTTATGTTCTGATAAGCTTTCCTTTTTTGATACCTGAACTTCAGGAATTTAAACGCACTACTAGATTGGCTTTTAGGTTTCACCATTTTGCTGTTGAAATCGATGAAATCAGTAGAATTGACCCTAATCCCTTCCCGAAGAACTAGGGGAGATTAACATGCTCTTAGTTGTTCACAACCCCCCACGCATATCACTGGCGATGTGAACTTTGTGAGCATCATCGTGTGATACGCTCAGAGCCACATGTCGTCTCCCGACATCTTCTCGTCTTAAAGAAGAACCAATGGATGCCGGGCTCCTGAAGGTGATTGTGATTGTCTAGAAGCGTTTTCATTGGCTCACTCGATTCTCCCCGGTCACCACAGACAGAAACTAACGTCTCTTCCTCAAGTAAGACACGTGCCTACATCCACGTGATCTCCAACTCCCATAATGGTCTCTACCACCTAGACGAACACAGTGGCGCTCTCAATGACTTCCTGGGGTGTCACTTGGTGATCTCGTGAACGTCTTTGACCAACTACGACGTCTGAATACTTAGAACACTTCTCCTGACCACGGATAACAAATGAGGTCTCATGTTTTTGTTCTGGCTTTAAATACAATGAAACGGTCACCTTTCAGAAGCGCGCTATCTCCTAGTTGCTTAAGCTAGTGAGACGAATGTTTTAATATACTGTGTCAAACTGGAAATTGCGCAACATTATGTTAGTGTAGCTTTCATTGATATTCCATTAAAGGGGTGCTCTCAAATACCTGCCGCACACTGTATCGCAAAGCACTAATTTCGCTTTTGAGACACTTGCATTCTTTTGCTTGTCACTTCCATGAGAATATCTAATATCTTCTTGGTGCAAAGCTAAAATAAAATTAAAAAATACAGAAACGATTGTGGAACCTATATCATGTTTTCTTTTTAGCCTGTCAACGAGAGAAAAAAACAGCTATTACTTTAACCAGCTGACCGTCCATTACGACTTACGAAAATGGCCGTACACTCAGACGACTGACACGAGTAACCGAGAATAGATACTTCGTTCTTTCATTTGGTCAAATGCAGAAAGCAGAATGTATTTATAAAGTAATTGCTATATTTTTCGTTCGGTTCTCTTTTCTCTTCTAGAAGAGGTATTTCCCTTTCGTCTCTTATTAAACCTACTATTATATATATATATATATATATATATATATATATATATATATATATATATATATATATGAATGTATTGGTGTCATAAAAATCTATACTCCGGAACATCTTTCTTTATCTTCTGAAAATTGATGCTGAAAATGGATATTAAAAGACTTACGTTGGAACACAAGGAATCTTACTCGAGGAGAAATGCGTAGGTGAAAACAAATGAAGGGACCACTGGAAAGTTCTCAGATCGACCAGGAAGACCATTTAGAAGGAAAGAAAAACATGAAAATAATCGTATGGCTATTTTCTAAGATTTTTTTGAAATATTTAACCCCAAGCATTTTCATTTTTTTTTGTTCTAGTTTATTAAGTTTTATCTCTTTGCAGGATATTTAAAGTAAGTCATTTTTTTTTATTTTAGATTGTAAGTAAAAAAAAAAAACAAAAAAAAAACTGATAATGTTTGTAGTGATACACGTCTTACTAATTAACCTATATCTGGGGGAAGGAGCGGTGGATTGAAACCTTTATAAAGGTTATATATGCGTAATAGTTCAACATAACGAACCCAAAGGAATTGGAACTAGGCTCTCCGATTAACAATTCCGGAACACTATCCATTACACCAGCCGTACACCCAAACTTACAGCACCTGGAATTCCTAAGCGGTCACCCATCTAGGTAGGGACCAGGCCCGACGTTGCTTAATTTCGGTAATTGTACGGGAAAAGAAACTCTTTCAATCTGATGTAGCCGTTTGCCCGAAGAATTTTCAACACAGCCTCATAGATAACGGTTTATAATGGAAAAAAAAAACTTCAAAGGTATTATGTATAGCGAAGATAGTGCTGAATGTGTTAAATTTAATTCCATTATTTCTTCTTGTTTTGTTTGCGATTTGCTTTCAGAATGTGGGCAATCATGGCTCTCCACAACTGCCTATGCTTTTTATCTCTCAGTATGTTTTACACAAACTTGTTAGGTAGGTTACTCACTCTTCCAATCTGATCCTCTTGACTTCAATGTTTTATGAGTGATCTAGAAAATTCAACTGTATAGGCTTTCTTTATGTTTACATTATTATTTTTTACTAATTTTTTACCCGATACAAGGCCCAATGGTAATAGTAATGGTAATATTATCGGTTTTCCTACAAGAACACATTTGGAATTCATCAACTGACCATACAATACTGTTTTCGTTTGAAGTTCATAGAAACTTTCTCTTCAAACAAATTTTTCATGAAAGTAGGTTTTTGAACTTCATTGGCTGTTATCGCTCTTTCTAATATCTATGGAGTTTTCCTTTTATTTGAAGTAGTGTGAAATGTCAACATATTGATTATGTCACTATTTTTTCTTCAAGGGACAAGTGCTATCCATTTTGATCGTTACTACTGTTGGTAACCCACAAGTGATGTGGTTTCTGTTATTTGATACATTTCTTTGTTTCTTATTCTGTATCGCTACACCGTAATGTTCAACGAAGGAGTCCTGGGTATGACGATAAACTATATCTGGCAGCAAAGCATCCGATCGGGAGATTTTTAGGTTTTGATGAGCGTCGAACAACCTCTTAATTGCTATTGTTCCCAGGTCCACCCTGACCCGGGATGGTAGCACCTGTTATGGTCACAGCTACAGGAAAATAGTGAACACTAGAACAAAACCAAAACACTATGAATGTATAAAATAAATATATAGTAACATTACCAAACATGACATATAGCAAAAGGACCAACAATATATTTTATCTGTAGTTGAAAGCACACAACTGCGTTCAAAATATTTACATTTTGGCATTTAATAACCCATAGAGTTGTTGATATGCCGCTAAGCAATATTAACCAACCAACATGAAAGAACATTTTCATGACATTATATTAGGATATTATATGTATTAATATGCATATGATATCCTACAATTTTTAAAATCAAACTGTTTTCCAAAACATTGTTTCAAGAAAACTACAATATAAAACACATATTACTGCCGTATGTCTAAGCTCAAAAGTTCGTCTGATCAGGAGGTTTTGAGGAATGGCCTCTTAATTTCTGGTGTTACCTGGTTCACCCTGACCCGGGGTAGTAGCACTTGTTAGGGTCCCAGCTATGTGTTAATAGTTATCCCCAAAACTGGAGTTAAAACACTATGAAAATATAAAAAAAAGGTTTTAATAACAGAAATACTTTGTAAAAAGTATTACCAGCGATAAATTTTTGAAGTAAAGATATTACCAGTAATACATTTTTGAAAAAAAAAATATCAGCTATACATTAAAAAAAAATTACATGCAATACATTTTGAAAAGAAAAATATTACCAGCAATAAAAATCTTGTAGGCATAAAATAACCCATTGAGGTTGACATCGCGTAAAACAAACCGAACCAAACCAAACCAAACCAAACTAAACCAAATCAAAAGCTCGATGAAATAGAAATCAGGCTAAACCTGTCCAAAACAGAAAATATGATCAGGAGTTGCAATTTTGCAATGCAAAACAGTGGTAAGCACATGCCGTTATAATAATAGAGAATGTGGAATTTTTAAATACTAAACACTTTAAATATCTCGGCGTATAGATCAATTATAACAAATTTAGTAGACGAGAAAAATAAATTGAACATAAAAAAGGTTTTATTAAAGGTAGTTGCGCACGACACTGCAAACTTCTATGAAACCAAAACATCAAACTGAAAACAAGTCATGTTCTTAAATAGCCTTTTCGCGAACGACTTTAATATGGATGTCCTGCTTGGCGCCAAACCCTTTCAGAAATGTCAAAACAGCCAGCTCTAAATAAACGCTTCCTATGAAAAATAGTGAAAAAAAGGCTTTGATCGACTAAAGTCTGATTGTCTTGGCAAAGATGAACCATCTTTGAACATTGTAGACTGACGCTACATAATCACAAAGAACTGTAGCAACAACAACAAATAAAATGGATAGCACATGTTGCTGGAAGAGAAAATAATGACACAATGAAGATGTTAACATACCACGTTAAAAAGAAGAATCATATGTAAGCCTCCATCAATACTCCAGTATTAATGGTGGCTTATATGCGATTCTTTTATAACATCTAGTGGATATGAGAAACCTGTCTCCCCTAAAAATGTGTTTTAAGAGAAATATTTAATAATTTTCAATCTACAACAATACTGGCTGCTCATTAATTTTGTTAATTTGAAATACTATTTTTGAAGCCAGAATTGCTGTTTTTTTTAGTGGTTTGTTGATAAAGGGGACATTTAAGCTAAGCAGGTTTTGGCGTAGAGTGCTCATTATCGAGATATAGTGTTAATAGAATTAATATTAAAAAGGTTTTTCCACTTAACTCATGTTTATTTCGGAGTTTCGTGGCTATATAGGTATATTCACTTGTTAATCTGCTGTCATTTCTCGATTCTCTTGTGCTTTTATTGGTATTTTATTTCCTTTCGTTTTGATAGGTGTTGATTAGTTGCTGATTTCTCTTCGTCTTCCCTCATTGTTTTTCTTAACTTTTCTCTTTTTTTTTCCACATTTTATTCTTTCTTCGACCTTCGTTAGTCTCTGGTTTATCGTTGACCATTATATTTAGCTTACAATTGGAATTTTGTGTGTTTGTGTGTGTGTGTGTATGTGTCTCTCTGTGTGTGCGTTTATGTAAGTATGTGTTTATGCGCGTGTCTACGTGTGTACGCATGCACGGATATGCAGACACAAGCATGTTTGCACACACTCACCCGCACGTGTATGTTTGCGTGTTTGTGTACGTGTGTTTGCGTGTTCGTATTAACTGTATTTTGCGTTTAAGTGTGTTTGTATTATTTTGATTTACTTAGTGTTTTAGTATATTTTAGTGGGTTGTATTATTTGAGTTTACTTAGTGTTTGATTGTGTGAAAGAACAGTTTTTTGTTGGTCATGTTGTAAAACCAATTGTTTCTTTTGTGCAGGTGTGTGTTTATGTGAGCGTCTATGTATGCGCACCGATATATATATATATATATATATATATATATATATATATATATGTGTGTGTGTGTGTGTGTGTGTGATCTCAGAATCAGTCAATTGCTGAAACCTACATATATATATATATATATATATATATATATATATATATATATATATATATATATATATATATATTATTACGGAATATGCATAAAAACAAACGGAAATAAACTGTCATAACTATTCCTTAACATGCGCAATTACACACATGCACCCGCGAATGCATTGCACATGCACACAGACACACACGAGCACACAAAATGAGAAAAAGAGTCGACCTAACCACCAATAATAAAAGCATTACAATTAGCGCATATATGAATTACGTCAGACTTAATATAAAGATGGCGAAAATGATTAAATCAGCAGTCAATTGCTGAAACCTCTTAAAGAGCAAGCTGATTAATTAAGTTCGTCTACAAACTCTATAGTCGTGGTGTTGAATATAACATAGTTAAAGGATAAGTGACAAATTTTATTTTATTAATTATATATATGTGTCTATGTATGTATATGTATATGCATACATATATTTAAAATCAAATATGATAAAAGAACATTGATTTCACTCAAATCTTGAAATTTAAGTGCATTTCTAGATTGTTGGAAAGATTTCATTATTTTACAGTTGAAATGGCTAGATGTAACCGTAAGTTCTATACTAACAGTTCCTTCTATCGTACTTCTTGCGTCTTTTCCGACTTTTTGCTTTCTAGTCTACTTTGATCTTCAAATATTTAAATGCAACGTCAGTCGTTTATCTTCTGACCCCTTAATTTCTGTTGTTTTACTGTTCCAGTTCTGTAATAATGTTTTTTCTTATATTCTTTCACACTCAGTAACCCCCTGAGTGTTAGTGGCTTTGTTACCTTGCTTGGCGTGAAATGATTGAAAAAAGAAATAAAGTTTAAACGTTTGCACAAACTTAATACGCGTTGTCAATACCATAACGAAACATCTGAAAACCGAAAACCTCTGAAAAACTAATATTTTAAGTGAGGAATTTGGTACGTCAAAAGCAACTTGACCCACGTCACTTAGCTATGACGTGGAAACGGGTGTCATGATAAGCCCGATTCTGCCAACCACTCCCCAAATCTGGCTGAGTTTTTGTTAAGCGTTCGTATTGGGTAGACGTGAGTGCGCCGCTCGCTGATTTTTTTTTTTTTCCTTTTGTAATTTTGATGACTTTATAAAGTGAAAATACCAAAAAGAACTTCAGATACTCTTATGGGTAACAGTGAGAAAAACAAAAGGAAGCATCTCTTGTTATCAATAACACAAAAAAGCAGGGCTTTTGCAGAAACTTGATCGCGTTGTGTAGCGTCTGACTGAGGAATATGCTGCTGTAACAACCAAAGTGTATGATTTAAAACAGAAAATACAAGTTACTTAAATTTTATAGTGAAAGTGATGACCATAGACTAATGAACAAAAGGAAAATACAACATAAACTATAATACCTATAATTTCTGTACTTTTTCTATACCCCGTTCTTTGGAAATTATCTTTCGCTACTGTCGGGTAAGTGACAGTATTCGGCGACAGTGATACAGGCGCGTTACGTTTACTTTAGTGAATGAGAGGTATGTGAGCAAGATATTTTTAGTCTATCGTTTGATGCCTTTCATTTTTAATTTAAGGCATTTTTGTCTGAAATAAATAAAATTCATTCATCATTTATGAACTTAATTATACCTCTATTTTATTTATCAGTATATTATTCTATAAATACACCGTAATAATGTTTGCAGTCTATTTTATTCCTCGCGGCATGAGTATTCATATGTTTTTGTAGCAATATTGTTTGAATTTCTGAAAATCGACACAACAAACTCGAAGGATTTCGGATATGGGATTCTGTGCCTATACATTCAATGAATTATCAGCAAAATAAAGGAAATCGACAAACCTTCAACAAATTTAGGCTTAGCTTTATGCGTTCACTTTCACACTAATGCTCTTAGAAATCTCATCTCTTCTACCCAGCTATGGGTTAAATAATTGAGGAGATAGGGATCTCTAGCTTTGGATGACAACTAGACTCGAATAATGACCAACATGGATTCAAAAACATGAACCAGGTGTAATACCACTTCATTAACATAGCTGTGTAGTCACGATAAATCCCAAATAATAAAAGGAAAGTATCTGTTGAAAGCCATTATTGATTCCGTCTTGAAGGCACATTACATTACAAAATAACAAATTCTATTCCATTCTGGGTCTCTTTTAAATCTAATCTTCACATCGGTGAAAGAAAACTTGGATCTTTATTCATAGCAATAAAAAGAAGCTCCCTTTACTTAAGAAATGTTTACTTCTTGTCAGACCGGAAATAGCCAATTGATATAAATAATTACCTACCATTTTACTTGTAGAAAAGAAACTTCTTTTCTATTAGACGCTAAACGATTTCTATTAAATATTGATTAAACTTGATTGTGTATTGATCTCAAGGAGAATAGTAATTATTAAATGTTATATTGAGGAACCAAACTTTATCACTTAATTCGACTTCTGCTATTTCCGGTCTCTTATTCACATCTTTTATTGGCTTTATTTCAACCTTTCTCCTCAAACCCAAGATGCAGTAATATATCTTCTTCCTCTTCTTTTTTGTACCATGTCTCTTCAATACGTTGGTGATCATAGCTCTCCACAATTTCCTGTCCTTTGTAGCTCTTAGTAAATTTTATCCTCTTTGTTATCTCTTTTCTAACACACTTTTACACAATTTAGTTTGATAGTTATGCGCTGTTTTCCTCTGTCACTTTTGTCCTCTGAGTGGTATATTTTCCAAGCCCTCTTTCCTCATTAGGTGACCTAGAAATTTCAACTGTCTCTTTCTGATGTTAAGTATAAGTGTCCTTTTTGCATTTTCTCTAAAACTTTTTTCGTTACTCACATGATATTATCAGTATCCACAATTCTTTTCATTTGAATCTCTTCTTCATCTGTGAGATTTCCAGCATTCACTTCCATATAGAACGATTGATATCGTGTAACAATTTAGAAAATTTCCTGCTTTTTAATACATTGCTTAGCTTTAGGAAGGCATTTTTAGCTGTCTCAAAGCGTCTTCGGATTTCGGTGTCGCACTTTCCGTCCTCTGTTAAAACACTTCCCAGATATTTAAATTGTTATACTTCCTTCGCTTGGTATATTCAATTTGTAATTTGCATGTTGGGCCGTTCCTTTTGCTGGCAACCATTTTGCACTCTGTCTTCTTGCAATTAATGTTTAGTCCTTTCTACTCGCTTCCCTTCACCGTTTTCTGCAGGAGTTATTGCAGTTTTCTTTTCGTGTCTGCTATCAATACTGTGTCATCTGCGCATCTTAATTTGTTAAAATTGTGGCTGTCAATAATAAATCTTGGTAGGACTTCTAATTCTCTCCAAATAGCCTCGCAGCATAGTTTGAATAAGTCCGATGACACATCCTTGTCTTGCACCAACTCTGTTTTTGCATATTTACTGAATTCATATTCTATCCCTTTGCAGTCGGTTTGCCAGTGTAGGTTCTGGATGATTCTAAAATTCTTCACAAATATGACAACGGTACCTGGCATTTTCAGCAGTTCCTTGTGATGTATTCGGTTGGTGCAAAAATAATGTCGTTTTTTGACGTTAAAAAAATACGTCAAAAAACGACATTATTCTTGCACCAACCTAATAGTTTATCAAACAGTAATGTATACCGGGTGTAACAGCAAAATTGTCCCGATCGTGTAACAGCAAAATTGTCCAACTGTTACATTAAGTTTTGAACCGTTGTATCTTATAAATGATTAAATATAACTTACTGGAATTCTCCGAGGTTTTTATAACACTATTGGACTCTATTTTGAACAATAACAATGTATTTAACTCTTAGTTGAAATGATGATTCCTTTTGAGGTTGTGAGCTCCTGATTCAGTTTTCCTCTCTACTGTTCCCGCTTTTTAAACTTATTCACCGTTCTCTTAAGGGTACTTTAATGGAGTTTGAAGTTGGAAGCCAGGGTATGAATGTTGGTACCATTACTGAAGACCTTAATGATCTTTTTCCCCTCACCATTGCTCAGTTGTGAAGACATAGCGGGGCTGACACAAAACTATTTAGACTGTTTTTTTCCAGCTGAATAACTCAAAGGGTTCTTCAGTGATTCTTAAGACAAATTGTATATTATCTGCTAATGTGGAAAAAAGAAACTGAATTAGTTTTGCGGTATTTTAGATATTAAACATTTTGTCGGGTGGACACTTATCTCAAACTGTTACACAATTTGGGCAATTTTTCTATAGCATCTGGTAAATAAACGGAGTCAATCTTTTAAGCAGGATTGCAGGAAAATTCTGTTGCCAGTAACCGGGCTTGTTTAAGATTACGTAGCCATATTAATTTGCATATTTAGGAGTTCTGAAATTATTTTGCAATTGTATTGGGGACGGAGGCACTTAAGTGTTGAAATATTATCTAAAGTTACTGAAACGACGCTTTTGATTCTTAGCATGCCATATAAGTTGTTATTAATATGCTGTTTGCTAAAGTAGGTTGGGAAGAGACCCACAATCGGTGATTTTAAATTGTCAGCAGAACTTTGGATGTGCAATGGGATGATGGTTCGTGGCTGGGAACAATCAGTCTGTGAGCCGCTTTCCAATTCCAGTCGAGAACGTTAATTCACTTTCGCATAAATACACCTGTGAAAGGTATGAAGACATCTATTCTCCAGTCAGTTATGAGTCAGATAGTAAATCACACTGTACTCTCTAGCCGTGATCAGCAACCAGTCTAGGAGAAGAAAAACACTGAATTCAAAATAGTATGAGTTTTTGTTGGGAACATACTTATGGTCCCGTCAACATTTTTCCCGTATGAACCACAGGTTGGTTCTGTTGAGGAAACAGAAATAGACCTGAGCAGATGAACACGTCTGAAAATGTGCAGTCATGCTGAAGATACGAAATCCTACTGATTTATATTGTCACTTCAAGTCGAAACGGATCTGGTTATAATGATGAGCAGAAATATTTAGCATAGAGAAAAGATAAAAACGAAAGGAAGATAATTAATGGAGAGAAAAATTTTCAAATTGAAAAACAAAACAAAAAAAATATGCACAGGTTAAAAACATCAGCATGGACATTTATTTTAGCTTCCAAGTTTTTCGACAAGTCTCACTGAACTTTGCAATAAACCTGTTCACTTACCATGGCTGCTGAACAAGTAGACTTTCGACCTACATACGACAAGTGGACGAAGACGGAAACTTACTTCTAATTTCTGATACTTTAGTTTAAATATACGATACAGGTAAGAAAGCAAACCAAAATGACAATGCTAAGATATACATAGATAGATAGATAGATAGATAGATAGAAAGAAAGAAAGAAAGAAAGAAAGAAAGAAAAAAATAATTAACTGAGATAATGGAGAGATAGATAAATAAGTGGGATGGATAGATGAATAGATAGGTAAGTAAGTAGGTTAGATAGATAGATAGATAGATAGATAGATATTGCGCTAGATAAATAGAAATGAAGAAAGACAGAAGGAAAGAAAAATACTTAACTGACATACATAGATATTAGGTTGGTTAAAAAATAATGACGTAATAATGTCGTTTTTTGCCGTATTTTCAACGTCAAAAAACGACATTATTACGTCATTATTTTTTAACCAACCTAATAGATGGGAAGAAAAGAAATAAAGAAAGACATAAATGTAATTAACTGAGATAGATGGACACAGAAAACTGAGATAGATAGATAGATAGATAGATAGATAAGGAATAGGCTTACATAGATAGATAGATAGATAGATAGATAGATAGATAGATAGATAGATAGATAGATAAGGAATAGGCTTACATAGATAGATAGATAGATAGATAGATAGATAGATAGATAGATAGATAGAATGAAATTAAGTAATTTGAGGAAATAAATAATTAACAGAGACTGACAATTAATCGCAAAAGAAAGACAGAAAGAGCGAAAGAAAGAAACAAAGAAACAAAGAAACAAAGGCAGGTATAAAGTGTATGGAAACAAGGTATATAAGCGAATCTTTAAATCTATCGGGAATGTTCAAAGCTTCTTTTATTCTCGCACGTGGTTACATTTGCGAAGCAATGCCCACTGAATTTTCCTTTGAAGACCACCTTGTAAATCCCTGCTTAGGGATGAACCCACATTCCCTGTCCAACACTCTCTTGCTATCTCAGTCTTGTTCCACAACATTGACACATACACACCCGTATATATATATATATATATATAGAAAGAGAGACGTGTATGGATGCCGACACAGTTATATGGTGTGCACAGGAGACTGGAATGTCACTGGTTCTCTTTATTGCCTGTAACGATGACGGTGTATGTTTCGTGAGAGATGTTTTATCAAAAGTCTGGATAATAATTCATAACCTTCAACAAGCACTGTTAAACATCACAGGGCGTCACGAATGCCCGTTCGTGACTATAATTTTTATCTTCTGTCAATAGGAAACTATTTTAAGAAAACGTGAATTACTTCATAAAGACAATGAAAAATTGCTTGCTGCTAAAGAAATTGAAAACTATGGAATTACATTAAAGTTTTTTTTTTTTTTTTTAAGTATTGGGTAATAATTTCTCGCTGTTGTTTCTGTTATAAAAAATTCATTATTATTAGGTAGGTGCAAAAACAATGTCGTTTTCTCACATAGTAACATTGTGAGAAAACGACATTATTTTTGCACCAACCTAGTATCACTGAATATTATAGCAAAGGACTTTCAGGTGCAGCACAAGTGGTAGAGACATGGACGCATTTTCTGAGTGCCGTTATATAGATTGGAAACCGGTTAAGAATGTTTTCTTCCGTAAGAACTGTCAGCCAAAGAAACCACCGATCAGTGGACTTTGCACTGGAGATATAAAAAAAAAATCAAGCCAGTAAAAACATTTAAATACAGTGTAACCCGGATATAAGAGGGCCGGGTATAAGAGAAACCCGGATATAAGAGAGATTTTATCTGGTCCCAAATTAGAGCCATACTTACCTAAACAAAATAGACCAAACCCGGATATAAGATAAACCCGGATATAAGAGACTTCGTCTCCGGTCCCGACAACTCTCTTATATCCAGGTAACACTGTATCTGGTAAGTGCATTAACAGTGAATGGATTATCTCTTTATCTGAAGTGTCGCCTTTATTTCTCAATAAATTTTGACTGTTATTTCTCCTAAACCTAGCATTCATTTATTCTATCTCATAAAGCATGTTATGCATTGTTTTCCACTGTCCCTCTTGTCATTTATTTGTCCTGTGAGTATCAGTTTTTCCAAGCCTTCATTCTTCATTCTTTACCTTAGAACTTTCATTTTTCTTTTCCTTATGTTGAGTGTAAGTTTGATTTTGCTTCCGTTTTTTTTTTTTTGAAACACCGTCGTTGCTTACATATTCGGTTCGTAGTATCCTCAACATCCTTCTGTAGAGCCACATTTCTGTTGCTTCAGGTCTCTTCATCCTTGAGGGGATTGTACAGCATTCTATGCCATATAGGAGGTGAGATATTATATAACATTTCAATACCCCCTTTTTTTTTGTTTCAAACAAAGTTTTTTTTTTTCTGTTTCGTAATACTCTGTTAACCTTTTGGAATGAATCTTTCGCTATCCCAATTCATCTTCGGATGTCACTGTCGCACTTTCCGCCCTCTTAAAACACTTCCCAAACATTTAATTTTTTTGTAATTCTTTGATTTTACTATCACAGAATTGTAATTTCAATTTTGCGCTCATCCTGTAACACCAAAATCCGAAGGTACACTGGATCAAAGAAAGATGCCTTCCAAAACCCAAAAAAAAGCATAAAGAAATATGAAAATTTTGTTAGAAATGAAAACTGAAGCACTGAACTCACATGTAACATCTTCGTATATGACTGTAAATGATGAAAAAAAAACTTAAGTTAACAGATGTTTGGTTCTACAATAGGATTCTGAGAATACCATGGAGTGAACATGTGAGTAAGTAGGAAGTTTTACTTAAAATGGAACAACGAGGACTTGGAAAATCTGAGACTCGCAAGAGAGGGAAACAGCGAGTAACCTACATAAGAAGCTTGTGTAAACGAGTGTCTGAACAGAGAGCAAGGGTGGTGAAAAGACAAACTTTCCTCGGAGATGCAACGGATAGGAAGTTGTATTTTTGTTTTTAATGACGAACTTGTTTCGTTGTTCATCCTGTTTTCATTTTTAAATCTGCCTTTAACACACCGTTATCCGTATGTTGCTAATTTTTGTCCGTCAAGTCCTTTTAAATCCTCACGCTGTACAGGTTAAAAAAAAACAACCTTGTCATCCTCCGCTTTCTATTTTTGACTCTTCACTCGTTCTATATTTGCCTACTAAAGGGTTTTCTTTTCAGCAGGGGTTACACATGATGAACATATTCTTTCCGTGGAGATCAAGCTTTCCTAAAAATTTCAGTTCTTCACCTCGTAATTTACTATGTGTGTACTGTAATCTATGGAGCAAATTAACAGGTCTATCTGAAATTTTGTATTGCTCGTACTGCAAGTTGTTTTTTTTTTAAATAAATATTCCTGAATAAAAATGTGGTAAAGAAAATGGTAATACATTCGACAAGCATTGACAGAGAAATCAGTGCTGCTGTCAATTGAAGTTTATAAAATGTTTCCTCATTTTTCAGGAAAATATGTTTCTCAAGTCTCGTAACTGTTATTTCTCCTTCCGGTATTGATCGGGACTTCATTCCACGTCTTTTGTTTGAGGAAGTATGAAATATCAGCATTTTGATTATGTCATTATTTTCTCCTGCAGTTACATATGCTACCCATTTTAGCTGTTAATTTCGTTCAAACCCCTCAGGGGATAATGTTTTGTTATCTGCTGCAATTCTGCTGCATTTCTATGACTCTGCAACGCCAGTCCACCCAGTTCTACGAAGAGTAGTTCTCGCTGAGACAAAACCACTCGAAGCCATTTCAACCATCGATGTGAATCGAGTTTAGATATATTTCTAAATTATAAGCATTTCTCAATCGTTATTGCTTGTATACAGGCTTTCCTAAATATATATAGATAAATTATAAGTTTTTTCTGAATTTCATTTGCTTTCTATTCGGATAAACAATGTGTATTTCTTATATTAGAGTTAAAGCCATCGTGCTTTTCCTTTGATAGTCTAATTCTATTAGGTTGGTGCAAAAATAATGACGTAATAATGTCGTTTTTTGACGTTAAAAATACGTCAAAAACGACATTATTACGTCATTATTTTTGCACCAACCTAATGCTATGATTTCTCGTTATTATTATATTTTGTTATGTGGCTTATCAAAAAGATTTGTAAATAGATTTCGCATTCATTCTCACCTGGTTTCTTAGGCTTTCACGGCTGTTATATATTTCGTGAATGTCGCATCGAGAATCTTATAAATCGTCTGACTTACGGTGAAGTCACATTGAAACATCTGTTTTCGTACGATCACTGACGTTAAGCAAAGTCGATTCTGGTCAGTATCTAGATGGGCAACCGTTTGGGAATACCAGGTGTGGTAAGCTTTGATGTGCAGGTGGTGAAATATATAAGGGCACAAGAGCCGAGTTCCAATTCCAGTCGAGTTCGCTATATTTACTTTCGAGCAAATATCCTCGGGAAAAATATGAATACCTCCCTGCACCCATGAGTAAATTAGTAGAACTTGTCTCAATAAATCATTATCATCTCCAAAAAAAAAAAAAATTGTTATAATCTGAAAATATTTTCTGATTTAAATAACGGGTAAATGTCAATCTCCATAAATATATAATGATATATTATAGGTTTTTATAAATTTCACTTGCATTTTATTCGAATTAAACAAATCGATCTTCTTATATCAGTTTTAAAACCATCTTGTTTTTCTCTTGCTAATCAAATACCTTTGTGAGTTCTTGTTATTAGAATTTTGTTATATGGCTTTTCAAACATTCTGTGAGGGATTTCACATTCATTCACACCTGGTTTCTTTGGCAGCTCCATTAATATGGATCGAATGAGGTCTCCTGTCTTTCACCGCTATCGTATATTTTGTTAGTATCACATCGGTGAAGTTATCAATCCTCAAATCAGCGAGGGATGTTAGCATCTCTATGATGATCTCATCTATTTTTGCTGCTTCTCGTCATCTTCATTTTGGGGCTAAATCGCAGATATCCCTTACAAGGTTGTTCCACCGTCGTTCTAGCTTTCCTTTTTGTTCCATCTTGATCCTTCCTTTTCCATATTTTGTAGATCGCGCGGAAGAGTGCGATTTACGTCCTACTGTTTCATTAATCTTTTCGTGCTTGTCTACCACGTCTGTGATCAGCAGTTTTTTTTTTCTCCAATCGCTGCACATTTCTTATTAATCCATCCCTTTTTTGCTTGCTTGCATTTATTTCATCTACTGTCTGGATTAGGCTGAGAATTGCCTTTCTTTCATCGTGATGACTTCTTCCAAGGTAGGCAATACTACTTGTCCTGATCTGGCAATTCGGTTTCAGTCACATTCCCACCGCCGAAACATAGCTTCCCTGTGCCTTTTCTATACTTATTTCTATGGTAATTGTTTCGATGGACGTTCCTCTATAGTACCTAGACTTGATGAATTTAATCATAGTACTAGATTGGAGGCATAGTCTCACCATTTATATAGTTTCTTCTATTTTATTTCTCACTTCTTGCTTCCCAGTCAAATATTCATAAATTTAAATGCACTGTCAATCGTCATCTTCTGCCTTCTTAATTCTTGTTATTTTATTATTCTCTCTCCTTAATAGTATTTTTCTCATATTATGTAACACTCAGTAACATTTTATATCTTAGTGGTATTACTCGCTTTCTTAGAGTGAACTCATCAAAAAGAAAGGAAAAAAGCAAACACAGCGGATGCGCAATAATCAGCTTTTTTAGATCAGTGCAAATGTTCATACCGAATAAGAAAGTTAAAAACAAAATTTTACATACTCACAAAAAAAAAAAAACAGTTTCGATGGTTTTAACAATTATCTCCCATCGTCCTACAAGCTTGTCGATGCTGTTTTCGTAGTAACTTCGTGTAATTTTTGTTGGAAGAAGGTTGTGCGGTAGTTTCAAACTGACTGCAAAGAGTCAAATAAAAAATCGTAAGTTGCCAAGTCAGGAGAATAATGTTTGTGCTCGAGGGTTTCCCGTTTCAACTCTAAGCTTCTGCAAAGTCTGTTTTGCTACATGCGGTCTTGCATTTTTGATGTTGGAAAATGACACATTTTCGATTTGCCAAAATAGACCGTTTTTCTTAAATAGCCATATTGGGTAAGGTGACTTGGTCGCAATTATTTTCCTGCTGGAAGATATTCAAAGTGAATTCCCTCTGCAATCGGACGGCAACGGATCTGCATATTCACAAGCTTGTTTCCAGCTGTGTTTGTGTCGAAGGTTATCGTAAACAATCCATTTCCCATCGTCTGTGACAATTCTGTCCAGGAAAGGTTCTTTTGCGTGGCATAGTAACAAAGAAATCTCGGCAGAATCATGATTTAGCTTTGTTCTGTTCAGAGCATGTGGCATTCACGCGCCGACTTTCGAAACGAACTTTAATCTCTTCAAGTGGCGTAAGTTGAGATATCGATTTTCAAACTCTTAGCAATCACTTCCGTCGAAATCTTCGGTTTATTCTCAAATAAAGCTGAGCGTCTTCATGACAAATGTCCCCAAAACTACAGACCACTTTCCAGTTCTAACAAACTGTTGGCATGTATTCTAACAAAACAGGCATATTTTTTTTTTTAGAAAAAAAAAATGACATACCACCTCTTGAACAAAAAAGGGTGCAAACGTGGTTCTCACGGATGTAAAGACCAGGTACTTATTAAAAGGACGATCTTGAAAATAGCTTTAATACAAAGAGAAATCTCAGTAGCTCATTCCTGGATCCTATAGTCTTTAAATTTATACAAGGCATCACCCTTCATCATCAATTTCATCAACGTAGGTCGATATGGAAAATAGTACTTCAAGAAGTTGCGCAAAAGAGTACTATAAAAGAGCGCGACTGATATTAAGAATTGGATTGAAGAGAATTATGTCCATTAATAGCCTTACCATTCCAGTGGTTCAATATAGTTTCAACATCTTGAACTGAACTCTAAATGATATCAAACGAATGGGTCCTAAGGCAAGAAAGCTTCTTTCTAAGCATAACATGCAGCATTCAAATGCTGAGGCAGACCATCTATACATACCCCGTAAAGAAGATGGTCTTATTCAGCTAGAATTGTCATACAAGACAACAACTATTGGCTTATTAACATGGAAACAACAAAGGACTGGATGATACAATTAGTCAGACAACACAAAAACAGGAAGGAAAAAATATTCAATCATAAAAGAAGTCTGTAAATACAAACGAGATTTACATTTAGCAGATTTTTATAGAAAACCAAAACAGAACCCAAGAACCAACTGTTACAGCAAAAATATGAAAAAGAAAACCAAGGATAAAGATCTTGAACAGATGAAACAACGCTGGAAAGACAAACCTCTGCATGTCCAGTATCCAGGGCGTTCTAATAAAGCTGACGGTGATAAAGTTAACAATTATCAATAGTTACGAGTATCTGGATTAAAGGCTGAAACGGAAGACTTTATTCTTGAAGCGCAAGACCAAAGTCTTTTCACTAGAAATTTTCAGGCAAATATCATGCATAACAGTGTGGACCCAAAATGCAAGTTCTGTGACGAATATCAAGAAACCATAGACTATGAAACTCAAGACTATGTAATCTGAGGATGTTCTCCACTTGCGCCAAATGAATATAAAAATCATCACGAGAGAGTGGGGAAAGATTTAAACTGGCCAATATGCAAATACATTGGAAAAGATGTTAATAAACACTGGTATGAAAATTACCCAACACTGATTATAAAAATAAAAGACATCACAATTCTATGGGGTTAAACCATCTTTACAGACAGGAAGATTGAAGCAAATAGGCCAGGCATAATTTTCAAAAACCGAAAAGAAAAAAAAAACTTGCCTATTAATTGATATAGCATGTCCAGCGGACTGTAACATAGCAATCAAGGAATTTGAAAGACTATCGAATTATAATGCCCTGGAAATCGAAATAGAAAAACAGGTGGAATTTGTGCACTTGGAATGATTAAAAAGGAACACAGCAATACATTTAAAAAAATCCCTGGAAATTCTATCTTAAAAGGAATACAAAAATGTCCTGATAAGTACAGCCCAATCACTAAGAACAACTTTGTCTATGTAACGCTAGTGATTTTATGGGAGTTAGAAAAACAAATCATTAATTGAATCGTATCCGAGTATGCCCGTCTACTAGGGAGTCTAGCCAATTCCTGTTGCAGACGCCATCTCAGGCACATTTGCGTTTGTTCAACACCGACAGAGACTACCTATGATTTATACTGCAACTATGCTGAGCGGAATTACTTACAGTTTCTGGGAGAAAGAGAGAGCATTATCTGGCCTGATCAAAAGTCTGAAGAAGGCCAACAGACTCAAACCCTCGGCCATGATGACTTGGGATTTCATGGTGGTCCTACCATCGATATCTCCCAAATAGTTCCGTCTACTCAATTCCACTCAAAAAACCTGGTTCAACTTGTGCTATGGTTTTCAGACACTTTCCAAAGATGCCGCTCGCTGTGGTCGCCTCCTCAGGTTAATACCATCAATATTAATTGAATCCGGGTCTCATGGTCGGAAAGATAACGTTCTAACCACTCGGCCACGCTCCAATTAAATGTATATATAAATATACACAAAAGTATACAACAAAGTGGCGGAAGAAGTGAATAAAAACTCACCTTAAAATGATGGGTGAAAACATATTTTAAAAAATCACAAAAAGTGTCACTGGTTATCAATCCTCTCTCTTCAGAACCAATCGAGGACAAAAATATGTGCACAATGACTAATAAAGGATGAAGAAAAAAATCACTAGAATTAGTAATATAAACCACCGAGAGATTACATTTATAACATCAGTTATTTCTTCAGCTTAATTCTGATTGTGAAAATTTCTGACACCCACTGACGTCCTCTATCTTTACAAGAATCAGATAAGACCAAGAATGGAGTACCTGGACTGGAGCTGCACAATCCTCGCTTCTCAGCCCCTTGATAGATTTTGAAAAAGTCTACAAGGCTTTGTTGGTGATGAATTATTTTTCCTCCTTACAATTCACTTCCCACAGACAAGACGACGCAAACCTCTCACTACTCTATCACTATCCTCACAGAAAATGGTCTGACAAACTACACTCCTTAATTCCAATAGTTCAGAATTTTACAGGTAAGACTCGTCATGCTGCGTATGTAGGTTCAAATCATTACCATTCCCTTGGCAATCCCATAGTAAGAAATAAGTTCCATTCACACAACTTCTTCCTAAGAATCACTTCTGCCAAATGGATCCTTCCCCGATCACTACACTCTTAAATTTATTCCGTATCGACTGTGGTAATCATATGCACTGACCAAAGTTGAAATTCATTTTAATTCAAACTGTATCGAAGTGAATGGATGAATGAAGCCACAATGGCTACTAAATATCTTCAGGTACAAGCAAGATTTCTTAAATAATAGCATTAAAACAACGGAGACAAATTCTCATACATTAATAGTTGAAACCTCATCTTTAATGAAGGAAGAGAAAATAACCAAGGACGTAAATCAGTTTGAGGCTTGTAATAATTCGGAAACTACCATTTACTGCCAAATAATTTACGAATGTAAAAGTACTGAAGTTGCCTAAAAAAGAGATTAGAGTGTGAAAAAGAGACTCAAATGTGCAGTTGTCTTCAGCTGAGCTGTTGTAAAAATAACGTGAGTTCGCTACGCTAAATGCTCAAGTTTCCTCACTGATACGGAATGTTATCCAATATCGAGTTTATCGTAGGGGTACCGTGCGCGTACATTCGGCCCAAGGACAAATATTGCCCAGCCCCCGCATCCGTCGGTTGCACTTACCTCGGTATGACTACCGATCCCCCTTCTCTAGTGCAATGCAGGGTGCATTCTCGGGCACCTCTTCCCCGGGATTGGGTATCTCGCAGTATTTCATTTTTTTCTCAGCGGTGTCTCTGTCCGCAGACACAGTTACAACTAAATCGCACTCTACCCGAAGACAGAGATGCAACTAAAAGTTTCAAGCGTAGGCCAGTGTTTACGGTTTAAGTAGGTTACGGTGACACCAGTAGAAGTTGCAGGTTGATGAAACTAGCATTATATGGATCTCAGTAGGATCGTAAAGGTGACATCTACGTTTGAGTCAAGTAAGACGGAAAGTGCCTGACGGAAATCAAAAGTCGCATTGGGAGAGTCAAAGTGCCTTTGAAAGCTAAGCAGAGTATTAAGAGATAGAAAAAAAAAAAAACAAGGAAAAGCGAACTAAAATGTTACGTGATATCTGTCCCCCTACATGGCAGCGAATGCTGGACAATCTTCTGAAAGATAAACTTGAAGTAACATAAATATGGTTCTACAGAAGGATGCTCAGGAAACCATAGACCGAATATGTGAGCAATAACAAGGTGTTAGAGAAAATGGGAACAAAAAGGAAACGTATACTTAACATCACGAAGAGACATTTTAAATTTCTAGGATATATAATAAGGAAAGAGGGCTTGGAAAATCTGATACTCACATGGCATATTGAAAGCAAGATGAACATAGGAAACGCATAACATACTTATTGAGCTTGAGTAAATGGATGGTGGAACAGAATTTAGAAGAAATAACAAAAAGACAAAATTTATTAAGATCTACAAAGAACAAGAAATTGTAGAGAGCCATGATCGGCTATATTCCAAGGAGATACGGCACATAAAGAAGTAGAAGAAAAATAAGAAAGAGGAGGAGGAGAAGAAGAAAAAGAAGAAGAAGAAGAAGAAGAAGAAGAGGAGGAGGAGAAGAATTAAACTGGCTTAAATGATACTTGATGTCTGTGAGTCATACACAGAACAGACTGTGATGATTGATATGTGAACGAATAGTGCTTAGTGTAAATAAGTGAACAGTTAACCTACGAGTTGGTGTGGTGCTTGTATAATCAATGCAAATATTTAATGTCGTTTTTCTTATTGCTATCTGTCTATCTATCTATCTATCTATATATATATATATATATATATATATATATATATATATATATATATATATATATAGACATGAGAGGCGCCTCACAGTCTTTCATCTTCACTGTCTGAGACATATTCTGGGCACCGATTGGTTGGCCCGGATCACCAATACTGTAGTTCTCTCCTGTGTCCTGTTACTCAGCCACGACGCCCTTCGCCAACCGAACCGACTCGGCTGGCTTAGACATGTACACCGTGTGCCGAATGGGAGGAATCGAAGGTCCTTCAGTACTGGGAACTGGCCACCGGCAAGAGGGCAAGAGGGCACGATGGTGACCTCCTCTTCGCTTCAAGGACGTCTGCAAAAAGGGCATGAGGGCGATCGACATTGACGAGAGGTGAGAAGACGTCGGCAACGATCGCCCACGCTGAAGACGCGATTCACCACGAAGTCTCGAGCATCAAATTTCGAACAATACGGTTTAAGAGTAAGTTTGCTTGTTTTCTATAAACAATCAACCCCCTTCACGAACGGCCTTCAGATTGAGTGAAAATACTTACTGACCTTAGGAAAAGGTTTTCATGTACTACTGCCTCTCGAATAAACAGTGAAACGATGCCAGATAAGATAGGGTGCATTTTAATTGATAACAGCTTAATAAACTATAGGGTTTAAATAAAGGAGGTATCTTTTTTTTTTAGCCAGTAAGAAGTAATTTCAGTATATTTGTAAGTATGTATAAAGCCGGATTTATATACCTAAAGTAACAGAATATATTACTAACACTGAATCAAGATTAAGAAGCATTCATTTTTACTTTCATGGTATCCATTGTTAGCTGTAATGGAATTTTAATAAACACGGATTTCAAATAACCCTGGGGTTCGTTTTTAGCTCATGATGGATAAAGTCTCACTGTACCGCTTTTGTATTATACGTAAAATAAATAATTTTTCGTAAAATTTAATATTATTTCATGAAATATTATATACATGTCAGGACACATAAATATCTGTGTACTTAAAAAAAGCAATTTAATATAAATATAGTTTCCCTAAAAAATTTTTCCTACTTATTACTATTTCTTTCGGGAATTTACCAGAAACAAATGAAATTCTTTTTTTCTTTTTTTAATGCAGTTAATTATACTACGCAGTTACAGTACAGATGTCGCTGAAAATGAATGTTGGTGCACTTGAGGAAGGACAACAATAAAGATATTGCTAAATAAACAATTCTTAATTGTTCATTTTATTAGTTTAACATTCTTATGAGAAATTAGGCGGGGTTACTAAAGAAATAATGGATTTGTATTTACTGATGCGACATATTTTTATCACTTCCAGCGTTATTTTATTGAGTACTTGAGGCTCAGTTTAAGTTAAACACTATTTATACATATACACAAGCATATATATATATATATATATATATATATATATATATATATATATATATATAGCCGTTTTATTTCAACACTTCTGGTGTCTTATCAAGTGATGGTGTTGATTGCGAAATAACGACTTTCTTTGAAAATTCAAAACCAAATTCAACCCCCTCAGTAGTGGAAACCTTGTTACGTAACCTCTGACGACCAATCAGAATACAAGTATATGAAAATTCAAAAAACCTGACAGTGTATTCTAATTACAAACCGTTAGTTGATAAAATCTAATGTTAGACTAAACGAGAAATCGATATGAAATAATTAAGTTTTAATTTCACGGTAAAATTAAAAATTAAATAATAAAAATTTAAAATTCTAAATTAAACCGAACATTAGGTTTAAAATATTACAAAGTTAATAAAAAATGGATTGGAGGAAAATAATATATATATATATATATATATATATATATATATATATATATATATATATAGTCAAATCTAGAGAGCCAGACAAACCTACCAACGTTTCACCTAAGCGGATCGTCAGGGAAAGCCAGCTTTCCTTAACGATCCGCTTAGGTGAAACCCTGGTAGGTTTGTCTGGCTTTCTAGGTTTGACTAGGTCTGCTCTACTATACTTTGTATTGAGCACTTTTTAGATAGTTGATTACTCGTATCGGTTTTTTTTTTCTTTGGGCTTTGGAGCTGTGCTGTACGATTATTTTCGACAGACGTTCATGCATGTTCCTAGCTCTTTCTTTTTTTTAAAAACTTTTTTCTTTCGAAATTGATTTGATCATTAACAAATCAAGAAACCGAAGGTTTTCCGAGACGAGTGTAGTTACCTATATATATATATATATATATATATATATATATATTATTCTTAGCCAATACCAATGCCAATTTATCCGGTAAATTCGATGCTGATGTGAAAAGTATCAATAAACGCTACAAACCTAAGGCCCGAGTGAATTGGTTAATGCAGACGACACGAAAAACACATAAATATAACTAAAATTATATGCGCGTAAATACAAGAACCACACAGGAAAAGCGAAAGAAAGAGACAAAGGAAATAAAAAAAAAGAAGAATATATATATATATATATATATATATATATATATATATATATATATATACAAAGCAGGATGTGTGTATGTGTGTAACGAATGCAAGGCCGCAAATTTACATGCACATGCTCCAAGTTAGCGGGAACTCCCATCGATAGTGGAAACAATCTATTTTTTCATGCTTCTACGGCAGCTTTCATGTAGTTTGCGGCCATTTTCTACTGGCCAGAATTGAGAGCCTATAGCTGGCTGCCACGAACAGGCAGGAAGATTCTAGTGGCCAGCGTGAGAGCCAACAGCTGACTGACACGAATGTTAACTAGCATGCTAGCATGCAAAAAAAATCGATAGCTGCATTTGTCACAAGTGGGAAAAATTTAAATCTGCATGGCACTTTACTCCAATTGGCTCATTCGCTTGCTTAAACTCAACGTTGATTCTGATTCCGCAGAACTGGGTTGGGTGTGAAAAAGTATTTGTTGTTAACATTCTTTTTTCATTCAGTTTTTTCCAGTTACGAGTCTTTTTTTAAAGATGATCGTTTTGTGTTCATTTTGTTTAGTTCTTTTTTCGTCACAGATTTAATGTTTAGTATAGAGCTTAGAAAAAATAGGCAAGAAGTAAGACATGTAGCAATATCAGCACAGCAAAGGGCACTCCTTTAAAGGCAAGGAAGGGCAAAAATATAAGTCAAGTGATAGCGATTGCTGTATGAGTCGTATGATTTTTTAATCAAGCACAGTCAACGCCGGGCCATGCTGCTAGTATATATATATATATATATATATATATATATATATATATATATATATATATATATATATATATATATATATATATATAAAGAGCTAAAGTAATGTGACTGAATGAATCGACTTTTCGCAATGGAAAGTTCTTTTACTAGTGAAATAACTCGAGACTCTAACCACCTACCCATATCTAGCCGAGCTTTAAAAACCCATATGGTCACTTCTATGGCCTCACAAATGTTTACTTCTGATGTAAAGTTCAGGAATTCTATAAGTTCGCCACTACTGCGAACTACTCCGAAGCTCTGCGTTCGTCTATTTTCAGTTTTCTTTGCCTACTGCCCCCGGCTCAAACGTGTTGACTCATTCATAAAATGGATTCGTTCGTGGCAAATGTCCAGTGATCGCTCTCTAAGTAATCGAACCTCTTCACTTCCAAGTCCCTTCCAAAAACAGTGGGGTTGTTTGGCGATTCCGGAGTAAGAGTGAAAATTAAAAATAACCATTTGATGTAAACATTGTCAAAGATAAGGAGACAAGTCTATATGAATACGAATGATACAACGGAATGCAAATACTATTGCTGTTAGTGTCTTATGAGTTCCGATGTAGACTCGTCGCTAATGCAAATAAGTACACTGATTGCAGAAAGCATGGGGCCCAAAAGCTGCGTTTCATATTTGCACAAGTCACTCCTACACCAACATGACTAATGAACAAGCCAACATTTTTAAAGGTAAAATATCCCTGATGTCCGATCATGGAAAGTAAAACTAAAAGTTAAATATAGATTCACATCTTGCCAAAGGTGTCATGATTCTGTCCGAGCAGTACAAGAAGGTATAATAAAAAAAAACACGTAATAGCTAGAAGAGTGAATAAATAGTGGCTTCTAAATTAGTCGAACGTTATAAATCGCTTCCCAACGTTTCTTAATGTGCTATTTACTAAAACATTCAGACGCATACACACACACACATACACACACACACATATATATATACATACATACATACATAGCCAAGTCGGTAGTGACTGACCACTTATATTGGTTTTATGTCCTTTCAAACAATCATATATATATATATATATATATATATATTAATTCAAATAACCAGGTTAGCAATGACTGGCCACTGCTATTAGTTTCATGTGTTTTCGCACAATCATCAGGTGGTCAGTAACTTGTAATGAAATGAATACCCTATATACCACATAAAGGTTTAATGGTCAGAGTTGAATCAGACTAGGAAACAGTAGTATTAACACGTGCTCAATACACGTGAGAAAAAAAAAATAAAACAAAAGTAAAAATAACATTTAGAGTTTCAATTTTAAAAATCAGGAGGTCAGTTGAATCCGCTACGTTGGTTTCAACCTTACGGCATCCTCAGGTGATTTTATCCAATTACCTCTCAAAGCTTTATTTAAAAAAATGATGAAAGGTATATTAGTTTTTTTTTTTTTTTTTAATCAATCAGCAAACACACGACATTGGGTGTAATAGAGTTGGAGTAGATGATTGTAAAGAAGAAGAAGAATAGCAAGGGTATTACAAATGTAATGTGGGGGTGGTTAATTGAAATGTACATTTTTTATCCAGCCTCATATGAGCTTAAGAGGAATTTCCTAATATGTAAGCAAGAACTTAAGACTTTTGTTTTCTGGTTCAAAAGGTTGTTTGGATCCGAGAATGTCATAATTGATAACTTTTCCTGTTGGCAAAGGTTGCAAATATTGTTGTGGTTGTTATAAGGCTTCGCCTTTTTAAAAATTTCCAGCTTCTTCTTCTCCTTCCTTCTTCACGTCGTCGACCTTCCTTTCTATTACACCCAACGTCGTGCGTTTGTATATTTATTTATTATATCATTATTTTTTAATAATAAAGCTTTAAGAGGTCATTTGATAAAAATCGCCAGAGGAGACCGTAACATTGAAAGTAAGAGAGCGTATTCAACTGACCTCATTTTTAATGCATATATATATATATATATATATATGTATATATATATATATATATATATATATATATATATATATATATATATATATATGAATCATTCATACAGAAAACAAATATAGTGGTTAATGATTTAAATGGCGAGAATACATCTTGGCAAACAATTTCAATAAGGAAGACTAACCCCGAACCTGTATATGAATGATATGATCCCTGTTTTTAAATTCCAGTTTCATAAGGTCTTTTTTAGTTTTTACAAGCTTTCGTCTGTTCCTAAAGACATCCTCAGGTATGGAAATAGATTTGTTCTTGTTTTTTACTTCTCGGTAATAAGAGGACAACGAAAATATAGATGTAATCCGAAAAAATTCTATGAGAAATGTGTTATTGTTTTGGAACGTGCGGTCGCAACGCTGAGTTTGAATTTTAAATTATAACAGAAAGTTTTTAAATTGCCTGAATTTTAATTTTTTGAAAGTACATTTGTAACAGCAATGTTTTTAAAATATTTAATTGTAATTTTTTTTTTTAAATTACGAATAGAAATTAAGTTACCTTCCTTGATAACAATAATTTCGGATCAACAGAGAGCGTTTCACGCGCATTTACCAAAACGAATCATAACTATCTATTATATTAGTTTTTGACTTAGCAATTCACCTCAGAAGATGATCTTGGATGAAATTGAATTTACTTGTGAAAATAAAGAATTGGTAAAACTGCTTCGTCTTTTCGCAATGTGTTTAATGGCAACACTAAGAAATTGATCTGTGAACTGGAGACGATTAAAACAAAAATAAATGGACATAATATGTCTAGATTATTCAACAAAATATAAAAAAACAGCATTTACTTAAATATTTGCATCTATAAAAAGATTGTATAAGCATAAAAATGTCTTAAAATATTAAAAATCTTAAAATAATTGTCGGACTTTGTCCATTTCATAATGTATGACGTCATTTGTTTACATTTGATACGCCATGAGCAGATATGAATGTATGTGAGAGATTCATAATAGATTGAAGTTCAAATATAGTAAATTCGACCTTGCTAACCGAACGCTCCTCTGTAGACAAATCGGTTAAGACACGTCAAGCTAAATGACGTTTCCGTATAGGATACGGGTTCGAATCCTGTCGGAGGACGGATATTTTCTGTGAAAATTTCTCGGACATTCAGGCCGGTAAATGTTGTTTATTATTAAAAAAACAACAACAGAGCACTTACTTAAATATTTGTATCTATAAAAAGAATGTATAAGCATAAAAATATCCTTATATATATATATATATATGAAAATTGTTGTTTGTAAAAGACGTGGAATTTATTATTGTACAAGTCATTCAACATTGCGTTCAATATAAATAGGAAAAATGTTTCAAAATGCGCAGTCTCAAATCGAATATGTCTCTTTTTTTATAAGGTTCACTAAAGCCTAAGTAGATATCATAAAAAAAACGGAACCCCAAGCCCCAGTGGATTCTGAACTCCATAATCTGTTCATTGGTATGCAACTTGACAGAGATACATACCCAGTGTCCCAAGGTGCGTTTTTTTTTTCTAATCAGTACGAAATTTTAGACAAAATGGAAACAACAAAGAACTTTATACGTAGTATCAGAAAAAAAAAAACAGTTGAAATTTCTTGTGCACATAATGATTAATGAGGTCTTGGAAAATCTGATACTCGAGGGACAGATTGAAGGGAATCGGGTCAGACGAAAACAACGCGTAACCTACCTAGTGAGATTGAGTATATGTATAGCTGGCACCGTTTAGGTGAGATAACAAAGAGACCAAATTTATTAAGAGCTAAAAAGACAGGAAATTGTGGTGAGCCATGATCTTCAACGTCTTGAACAGACACGGCACATAGAAGAAGAATCTCCTCCTTCTATACTAACTGCTAACAACGGTTAGAAAACCAGTCTTGGCCTTCTATTTAACACATAACTGAAGTGGGAAAGGGAGAGGGTATCTGTGCGAAATTGAATGCAATAAAACCGGCCAAAATTGAGAATCGGCTCTCCGCTTTCTCTATCCGAGGCTTTAACCGATACACTATTGGTCCATTCTTACTGAAAAAGGATAGCAGTCATGTGTAATTGTTAGAATAAAGCTAGTCCCGAATCTTATTTCTGAATACCATTGACTCTTTCTTTGTTTTTTTGGTTTTTATTTGTGGGGGGTTGGTGGGGGGGTACGTTATATTTAGTGCTTCAGTCCAGTTTAAAGCCAACATTTGGAAAAATGGAAAACATTTGGGATCACATTAATATCTACTCCCACTCGCCAGCGGACTCTGGAACATCATCTTCCGTAGGGATATACGATTATGCTCATTAAACTAGACAGGAAGAGAAAAATGACTCTTTAGCTGAGCATGACAGCTCAATGCACTTGAAGGCTGACATACTTATTTATCTCCAATTAATGTACATTTTGGTCTACGACGACTGTGTCCTGAAAACTGTGATTTAGGAATTTTCCAGTTCAAACTGAAGAAAGAGATTCAATTTCCATAAAAGAGGAACCGTTTTGCTTGCTGGAAAAGTCCACCCCGGCGAGGGGTACAAGGACGATTCCTATTGACCCTGTTCGATTTTTCAATTTCCAACATCTAATAACAGCTATTCGGTCTCGTTGTTGAAGCATATGAATCAACCAGAATATTTCTTTCAGCTTTCTTGTCGTTCGTGATTTTTTGAAAACCGGGAAACATTTCGATCACGCCACATTTTTCTACTTCAGTCTACAGGGGCCCCCCAAGAATCAATCTATAAAACCTAACCAGGAGCTACACTCCAGTCTATTCTCTTGCAATACTTAAATTAACTGGTCCGCTCGTAAAAAATAGGGGAAAGTTTTGGGAAAATATTTTTTTTTATAGATTAGCGTTTTTAAATTTTTGCCTCAAGTCGAGTCACTTGCCGGAATTAAAACGCAGTTATTTTTATTAGTTTAGAAAGCGACACTATTCATATTTTAAATACGATTCATGGATTTGTTTAACAAGTTAGCTATACTTAATGTTTATTTATTAATATCAAGTCTAAATCTCCATACTTCACCTGTAACATTTCGATAAGGTATATTTTATTATAACTCATCGCAATATTTTCAAATTAAAATAAATTGAAAAATGTCCATATTGATCTTCCCAGTAAGGTAATTAATCATAATTTCCTATGTTTGTACAAATGCCACAAAAAATAAAATAAAATTGTAAAAAAGTTTTAGAAGTTAAAAAATATTTAAAAAAATATTTAAAAACAACATCAACGATACGTCGATAGCAATAACGTAAGGACAGTTTCAAACCTGACATTGGTAAATAAAAGCTAAATACAGCTAACCATTTAAAATACTTGGGATCGATATGGAACAGATAACTATGGCGGAATAACGATCGTGATCACGATCCCAGCGCCGCAAGACATTAGAACCGTAGCGGCATCATATCTACTGCAAACATGGCAACAGTGGAAAGACAGTCCTCTTAAGGCTGGTTTTAAATTCAAAGCTATTCTTATCTTAGACGACATCACAATTGTTTTGTAGAGCATACAATCCATTCTATGGGATTTTACAGTCATCAAACAACAAGGGCCTATATTATTGATAACATAGCACCAGTTACTATGTCTCACGTGATTCAGAGAATATCGCCGTTTCGCTTTCTCAGACAAGTACTATTTCCAGCTTTTTCGGTCGGATCTTCGATTTCGCGCGCGAAGGGGACTGCATGAGGTTGGGGATCAAGGATGTCGTTAGAATTTTACCCAAGTTGGCAGTGTCTCTGTAAAAGGGAAGTTGTGTACCCTTTAGGTTTTTTTTATTTTTATTTTAGTCATTTCATGTCAAGTAAGGCGATAAAGCCGCTAAGATGTAATGGATTACTAAGAGTAAAAGATCTGAAAAAATGTTATCGAGTAGAAAGGTCAATAGAGGTCTAAGTTTCAAAGAGACAGAATATGAAGATTAACGTTATTTAAATATTTGAAGATCGTATTTTGAAAGGAGAGCAAGAAGCCGGAATAACGTTCTATAAGAAAGAACCACTAGGGATCATTGAATCCGTTTTCACAATGCGTGAAACACATATCTTGTTTCAGACTACTTTGTCTTCTTAGCGTTTAGCGATGGTTTGTTCCAGATAGATAACGCAAGTCTTCACTGTTTGTGGAAGATACGAAAGTGGTCCCAGGAACACTCGGCTGACTTCGATGCCTTCTGTTTCTCACCGTACTCACCATATTTAAACTCCATCGAATATGCAGGAGATAAACCAAACTATTATACATACAACATTCAATACCTCCAAAACCAAGGTAATAACACGATATCATCACAGAGCAAACCCTTGGTTTTCTCCAGTCAGATTACAAACTTAACCTCTTCAAATCTTGGATCAACCTTTATCTATCCTAAATATCCTCCCAATATGCATCTCTTACTCTCTCCTACGTTGTCCTCCCAACAATCTCATTCTGGCGTGGCTCTTCAGCGTTACATTGTATAAACAGAGACATTACAAAACTGCAGTATACAGTTGCAGTTAGAGGGCTCCTATCAAATAAATTTTAATACACTCAAGGACAAACAATGTTTATCTATGAAACCAAGAATAAACATAAAAACCGTTTATCTTGTACCCAAGAATAAACACGACCAGCGTTTATCAATGGATTCAAGTCAACTGCCATCAATATTTACCCGTAGCCTAAAGCATAAACACGAACATTTTTTTTTATCTATGGACACAAGCATAAATACAACCAAAATTTATCTATACAGGGTGATTGAAAAGTAAGTCCCTATTTTATGTATGAGTGGCCAGTCAGGAATCTTGAATTAACACACTGGGTTGGTTAAAGGTCTACTATAGCAAACTAAAACTTTGGAAGAACTTGAAGGGCGAATACAATAAGTTATATCTTCCATACCACAAGAGTTCCTGGTGAAATCAGTTGACGCAATTCCTGGGCGGCTCGAGAAGCTGGTAGCGAAATCTGATGTCCATATCGAATATAAATAACACCTCGTCCTAAACCTCTCATATTGTTGTAACCTAGGAAAGGTTACTGAATAGAATAGTCACACGACCGTTGGAAATGAACGTTAATACTTAGAACAACACATATCAGATTCACCAGCGAGGCGTAGAAGTAGTAGTCAACTGCTAGAAGTGAATTCCACAATGAATCTCCAGCGGCAGGATATCTACCAACCGCCTAACGCGGTCAAATGTGGCACAAGGCCGAATTTAATGTGGGTATTCCGAGCTCGTAGGGTCGGCCAAAAATTCACCATAGTCTCCGTATAAAACGGAGTCAGATAGCTGTTTCCCGAGAGGAGACTCTGCCCTTCGACATAATCTCGTCTGGGGATTCTCTCTCCCCAAAGGCAGATAGTTTAGCACAGTTGGAGACGAATCTCCAACGGCACAATATCTACCAACCGACCCACGCGGTCAGATGTGGCACAAGGCCGAATTTAATGTGGAGAGTCCGAGCCCGTAGGCTCGGCCAATAATTCCCCATAGACTCCGTCTAAAACGGGGTCGGGTAGCTGTTTCCAGAGATGAGACTCTGCCCTTCGAAAAATCTCGTCTGGGGACCCTCTCTGCCCGAAGGCAGAGCGTTTGACTAGCACAGCTGGAGACGAATCTCCAACGGCAGACCAACATACAGTATTTACTACTGTACTTATGTGAATGGGGTCATACCCATTATCGTCCGTAGGTATGCTACAGCGCATATCCATTTCTTGTAAAAATTATAGTTAATAAATTGTAAGTATTTTAAAATGAGGAGTAACTTTTCAATCACCCTGTAGAATCAAATATAAGAATAACTAATACGTAAACTCAAGTATAAAAATATCTAGTACTTACTTTTGAATCAATTGTAATAAAAATGATTTCGACGTTTAATAACAAAATACAAGAATGAGCTAAAAAATGCGCCGGCTGACTGTGAAAGAATGATGCTAGAGATATTAAATTTTGCATGCGTTAATTTCTACTCTTCTTGTTAATAACTGATTTGTCTCATTCCAGGTAAACTGACATTTGATTGTTCAAAGAAGACTCTTTATCCTGTTAGTGAAAAAGTCATCATAACTCTGATACTGGTTTTTAGCCAAATGTTTTTTTCAGATGATCGTCAAGTCAGGCGAATAGGGAAGGTGATCAATAAATTTAAAGCCGAAGTCACGCATAGAAGCAATTGAAACCAAGGATTTGTGTACTGGAGCATTTTTCTGGTAAAACAAGACCCCTTTCGTCAGTTTTCCTAGAGTTTTGGTCTTGATGGTCTTTCGTAACTGCCTCAGCAAGTTGGCATATTAGCTTCCATTGATAGCGTGTCCCTTTTTCGCTACTAGAAACTTTTGAAGTCTTCTTTGAACAGTCAGATATCAGTCTGTCTGAAAATAATGCAGTTATTAATATAAAAAAAGAATCGAAATAAATGCATGTAAGATTCCACAGCTCTAGTCTCACTCCTTCGTAGTTAGCTTATAACATTTTCAACCCACTCTGTTAAAGTTTATAAGACGTAAATCATCCATATATATTTTAGAAGGACAGTTTTGCAACAGATGTTAATTAAATAATATTTTGTAATGTAAAGAGGTAATACTAAGATACTTTTTTTTAAGCATTTCACCCCAAGCAAGGCGGAAGGCCACTAGGACCCAAGGGGTTACAGAAAATATAGAGCGAGGTCAGATAGGAGTGATAGAAGAGAGTATGAGGAGAAGGGTAGTTGATAGAGCAAGGCAACTGGAGATGTCCATTGAAATTACACTTGAATAGCTGGAGATTATAGCTCTCAGAGAAACTGGAATAGGGAAGGGAGTTCCACAGGCGAGTGGTGCGAGACATGAAGCTATTGAAGTAGAAGAGACGGCTACATTTAGGAGTTTCGACAGTGAAGGGGTGAGAGCAGGATCCCAGCCTTGTAGGGCGCTTGAACTCATGAAGTCTGGAAACCAGCGAATGCAGCTCCTCGGATCAATTACCATGAAAGTATTTGTAGAACAGACAGAGAGAGGCGACGGCGCGTCTGTGAGAAAGTGACTGTAGACGAAATGCCAGATCAGGGCCAATTATATTGCATATCCGCCTCTGGAGCCTATCAAGATTCCCGAGGAAAATAGAAGAGGCACCAGACCATATATGACAGCAAAAATTCTTTATAGGTACGCACACCCATAACACCATTGCAGATGGCAGGCACAAAAGGAAAACTGTAACAACTCAAATAAGTTAATAAAGGAAGATTGGAAGAGAGTACTAAGAGAATGTATAATTTTCATTAATCAGGACAGATCGAGATGTAAGCTACAAATTGGCGATGTCATAATTATGCAGGTACGGAAATTTAACTTATAACAGACGAATGAAAATATGGTACAAATATCCAAAAGCTCATTTGAAAAGAGAATGTGCCTTTCAAAACCTAAGCAAGTATTAAGAAACAGAAAACTTTCGCGATATATATTATAAACGTAGTGTTGACCTGTTATGTTATTGTTATAGTGGAACAACCTATCAAACCCCGACAGTGATTGGTCAGTCTAAAGAGACGTGGACGAGGAGAAAATAAATGACGTGACGAAGTATTGTAGTAGCAGTACCACTACGGATCTCCGTGACGTATCTCCCGTTTTCCTTATTATTATTATTATTATTATTATTATTATTATTATTATTATTATTATTAAGAACTTTTACTCATTGTACTTTCCGTACAATAAAACCCATGTTATTTGTTTTACCCTAATTCCTGTGTTTAACGTAATCTTTCCACTCGGAATTACCTTGTTACTTATATCGTATTATCCACGATATAACAGTTATATAAATCCTCATATATGATAGCGAATTCTGGACAATTTTCTCCCAGATGAAAAGAAACCCGACGGGGAAAAAAAAAGATGTGGTTCTAGAAAACGATGCTGAGAATTTCATGGTCAAATCATATAAGCAATGAGGTGCAATAGTTAACAAACTTGTCTCGCTAGAACGTTTACGACTAAATAATGAGTCCGATCCTCACTGGATGTCCCATATTTTTGGCCTTATGTCCCATCTAAACTGCGCTCGGAAAATAACCATGTAAACAACGAGGAGAATTTGGTTTGTTTTATTAACGGCATTTCAACACATGGGTCATTTAATGATGAAATTTAATTTTCTTGAGACCTTTGTTCTTTTTTTTTTTTTACTATTAACATCTGTTACTGGTAATTTTTACTTCATGGTGTTTTGATCCCAGTTTAGGAGTTTCACTATTTGCCCATAGCTAGGACCCTGACATATGCTACCACACTTGGTCATGGTGGAAAGGAGAACAGCAGCATTTAAGAGACGATTCTACGCTCCACAAAACCTCTCGATCCGAGGCCTTGCTTCCGGTTGTAGTTTATCGTCATACCCAGAACGGTTTAAGAGAATGGGAATAGAACGGACACGTATACATCAAGAGTTTAAATTTCTGGGGCACATAGTGAGGAACGAAATCATAGAAAATCTCACTTCCACAGGAGGTTTTTCAGCACGAGGGACCTAACGGACCTGTGTAAATGGATGCCAGAATCGGAAGTGGAATGGAATGTTAAAAGACGAACATTGCTATGAGCTGTAAAGTATAGGACGCTGTGGAGTTCCACGATCACATACGTCGGGAAAGTAGACGCACATAAAAGAAAGAAATAATGCTATTGTATTTTCAAAAGTTATGAAGCGTGGTTTATTTCGCTGATTGATTGATTTTGCGACAGATCAAACTTTCTGGGTTGAATTTTGCTTGAGAACCCAGTGAGGATCGAAAATGAATTCAAAATTGACCTTCTTAAAGATTGTCCCATGTTCAGGCGCCTTAATATGGTTAAATTGATTGATTTAAAATGTCTGCACTTGTTGAGTTATTTAATGTTGAATGTTTTAAGTGAAAATTAAACTCACGACTCATTTGTAACGGTCAACCAGACTAGGCTTGTTAACCATTACCCAAAGCCGAGGCATCAAACTTAGCCTAAATTGTTCAATTTTATAATGTTGAATTTTGTATGAAACATACAATGGGGATCGATTTTACTGTTCAGTAAAACAGTATTTCCTTGATTATTCGTACCTCGATTTTTTCTGATTTCGATTATCCGGATGTGATATGAAGAAAAAAATTGAAATCATTCGAATATTTTTCAATTATCCGTTCAAAGAAGAGGAGGAGACTAATGATAATTCAGTACCTCCACGATTTTCCGTACCTCGATTTCCCGGACTTTGATTATCCGGACCTGATATGAAGAAAAAAATGGATATCATTCGAATATTTTTCAATTATCCGTTCAAAGAAGAGGAGGAGACTAATGATAATTCAGTACCTCCACGATTTTCCGTACCTCGATTTTCCGGACTTTGATTATCCGGACGTGATATGAAGAAAAAAAATTGAAATCAGCCGAACATTTATTGATTATTCGAGGTAAACTCATTCATAAATACGCTGACAAAATCACGTCAATTAATTGTTTTTTATGTTTCTTACAAAGAACCAAAAAAGCTCATGAAAAAAGTAAGCAATATGTTTGAATATGCCATATATATATATATATATATATATATATATATATATATATGATTTTTATTATTATTATTAAATACACGTATACCTACGTTTGATGCGCGTCTCGAGTGTCCTTGGGTACCCAATTCATCGGGTACGAGATATAGCCTATTGTTTTTTTCTTTTTTAAATCACTGTAAATTGAGAATTTGTCGCTAAAATTAATCCATTATCAGGAAGTGGGGACAGGTGCCATCTATGTTTACCCGAAAAAATTATTAATCCTAAAAAATATTAATAATCCAAAACTACTAAATAAACTTATGTCTAGTTCAGGAACAGGAAATTGTTTCTCTTAAAATATTGTAATCCTGGATAACCCACTTTCCGTCTTAATTTAATTTTAAATTTTTATTTCCTACCCACTTTTACTTTGGATCACACACCGATTATCTCCCTCTAACCGGTTAATCGTATTTTACGAACAACGTTCAAATTTTAAATTTTACGCGTACTTCAAATTCCCTTTTTTTTTCTATTATTGACTCATACGAACACCTCATTTCCAGAACTTAAACACCGGTATTGCTTTAGTACTATTTTTTGTGCTATTTTAATTTTGAACTATGACACAGCGTCCATCCCATGTGCATCTGTATACTTTAAAAAAAATAAACAGTATGCTATATTTCGTCCCTGATGACTTGGGTAACCAACGAAACTCGAGTTGCACATAAACGTAGGTATATGTGTATTATTAATATATATATATATATATATATATATATATATATATATATATATATATATATATATATATATAAATAAAAGCAATAAGGTATATCTCGTTCCTGATGACTTGGGTAACGAACGAAACTCGAGTCGCACATGAAACGTAGGTATGTGTGTATTTATTGACATATATTTTTAGCTCTGTCTAATCACGTTGAGCACTATTATGTCTACACTTCTTGGCTGAATTTGGTAATTATTTATCTGCTTATCAGCGTATGCACGCCAGCAAAAGGTCTCTGATATCTAATCTCATTTATCTAACGATATATATATATATATATATATATATATATATATATATATATATATATATATATATATATATATGGCATTTTAAGAAAATGACTTTTCATTAATTTTCAATAATTCTGATATCCAGTTACCTGGTATTTCCAATTATCCCCCTCTATAATTGAAGAGATACTGTAATGGCCAACCAGATAATCCTCATTAACTATAACCTCATGCAAAGGCACCCAGGTTAGGTTAGGCGCGTTGATTTTACAACACGAAAAACCTTGTTTATTTACGCGTGGGGCACTCAATTAGGATCGAACTCACTACTCAATAGTAAGAATCGATCAGGTTTAACCCCACTAACCATTGCACTACATAGAGGCGCCTACTTTCTTTGAAAAGAGTAATGACTGTCAAGAGTCCGACGTCGTCATTTGATCTCATCTGTCTCGCTACATTTGAACGGGACAGATTTGACAGGAAAATATGGTAAAGCGATCAACTCGGGAAATATGAGTTCTTTTCGGCTATTGTCAACAGGGCTACGTTTTTGTGGCGATTGTCAAAGGGGGCAAGAGTCCCCATTACAGCGATTATTTCAGATCAATCATCGAGAAAAGATGGCGCTTACTAAGTTCCAACTAGTTGCCACATTATTTCGAACGGTAGTGTAAATAGAAAGAAGGGAGAGGGAATTGTGGCTGTAAAAGATGTTCTGATTTTATCAAATGTTCGATAATCGTGCGGATTTTGCGAATGGCCTAGTTTGCATAATTGAGCTGTTTAGGAAGCTACGATAGTGTCTGTAATGTCGCCACAAGCGAACGTTTAAACACATCCTAAAATGAATGCGTGCCCACAAAATGAAAATTGACCATTCTAATTGGCCGTGTGAAAGCTGGTGATAGGGGTGCCACTACAAGGTGCTCGTTAGGTTAGGGTCATGTTAAAGAGGCATTCCTTGAAAAGGTAAAGGCCAGAGCTGATAACCGGCACCAATTTATCTCTTTGAGTAGACGCAAATACTTCGAAGTAGCAAAAGTCACGACATATAAATCTGTGTAAGGTGATGGATTTATAGATTTCGATACCGCGATGGGCGGAATGGTTCACACGCGAAAAGTTAGTTCTTCCCAATAATATCTGACTGCAATGCATGGCTTTCCTTAAGACTGTATCCATGTAGAAATATAATTATGTCATGCTGTCTTAATTACTTTAATGATACACGTGCGCCTTTGTAGGCATTGTAAGACGCTAACTCCAGCTAACGTGGTTGTCAGTAATTCCTATTTGGTTAACAAATAAAGGGGTGTCTCATAATGAAACTGTTTCGCAACTGGGTGTTATGCGAGCGAAAGTAAGTAGCATGCCACTAATAACTGAGTCCAAAGTTACTGACAATTGTGCACGCGATCTTCTGGGATTTTCCTAAAGTTTTCTGTTACGAGATGTGCGCGCTAGGCGAGCTGTACATAAATATGAACATCTGGCTTTAATTTCGCGAATTTGCATCTGTGAAAAAACGGGTTGCATGTATTGCGCAGGTTGAGAAAGTTGTATTTTCTTTTCCAAAACGAAACCAATCTTGATGCCATTAGGTTGGTGCAAAAATAAAGGCGTAATAATGTCGTTTTTTGACGTTAAAAAATACGTCAAAAAACGACATTATTACGTCATTATTTTGGCACCAACCTAATAGAAAAGAAAATCGTGTTGAAAATGCCCTTCTTTCAAAAAGTATTAGCATTCTGAAAAACATCATGATGTCCCGAAACGGACCGAAATCAATTTTGCTTACGGTTTCAAACAAGTCATGTTGCCACGCAAATTCTTTACGCGGTCGGCGAACGACGCCTTACCTCGGCACCTCCTTCTCTACACATCGGTAATTGGCGAAGCTTTGACAAAATTAAAAGGCAAACAAAATTATTAGTACCTGACCTGGCATCTCAGCTTCACTCGCTTTCGCACTGCCTTAACCCTTTGAGTCCCGCGTTCCTGAACAATTTCTATCCCTTCTGCCTGAGCCCCTGAATCAAAATTTGCAAGTAATTGATATGTAACGTTTCACAGTAGATATAAAAATAGTCACAAGTGTTTACCAACCGTTCAACCAGTGGCTGGGCATTAAGTCATTTTTCTCTACCGCTGTTTAACCGGTCGTTTGGGCATTACGTCATCTATATCTAACACCGGTAAAGTGCTGGTCAGGTCTCAAAGGGTTAATGTAACTTCTATAAATACTTTCATGGTAAGTGTTCTGATGAAATTTCCTCTTTAAAAGTTGTTACTTTTATTAACCACAACCGCAGACAAATTGTATATATAGGAACTAGTTAGGACTTCATAGAGACTTGAGGTATTATGGTGACTGTAGTAAAAATGGTAGGTCAGAATGTGTTGTTTTGGTGTAAGGAACACTGTGGTATGTTTGAGTCAGTAATTGTGGCTAACTAAATTTAATTATATGACAGAAGAAAAGCAACTTTCATCACAACAACCCACCCCACCCATTTTAGCTTTTTGTATTTTACAAAATAAATATTACTTTCTTCTTTAGTACCTAGACTTTAGGAATTTAAGCTCAGTACTAGATTGGCTGCAAGGTCTCATCATTTTGAAGCTGAAATGATTAGCTGTAACTGCATGTTCTATGCTAACAGTTTCTTTTCTCGCACTTCTTACTTGCAGGGCTCTCTTCTGGCCTCTTTCTTCTCAGTTAACTTTGATCTTCTAAAATTTAAATAGAATGTCAATCTTGTCTTCTTAATTATTGTTCATTTATCGTTCTCTCTCCCCTTAATAGGGTTTTTTTCTTCTCATATTCTTCAGCACTCAGTACCATCTTGGTGTCTTTAATGCTTTGCTTGGGTTGACATAATAAAAATAAATTTAATTTGGTAGTTTAATATTAGACTGGATTTCGTGAAATCTACTAAAATATTCCGAATTTACTATTATGGCACACTAATTTTTATGTGGGTATGCTTCATTTTTAATGTGGTCGAATAGGATTGTAAAAATATATATTGACGCTTATTCCTAAAATTCTCCGTCCACAAATGAAATATGGACAAATTCAACCACAAATAAGGCAAAGAAATACGACTCGGTATAAAAAGGCCCATACACAGGTAGATGCTTGTGGACTACGATATATGATACAAATATGTGTCTATAAATTCAAGTAAAAGTCCAATCAAGGCTTATCTACAACCTCAAATATAACCACGCCCAATTCTTACCTATGATCTCAAGGTTAAAAGCAACCACTGTTTATCTATAGATACAAATTTAAATACGTACAATTTTTGTATATAGACTAAATTTTTTAAACAAAAAAGAAAAGCGGGAGTGCCACTAATACGCAAGGGGGTTACAGAGAGTGTAAATACGGGAAAAGACTGGGTATGGAGAGTGAGGAAAGGATAAAACAGCGACAGGGGAGGATACAAAGAACGGGGACCAAGGCAAGAATAGAAAATGACGATTGGCATTACATTTAAATTTTTGAAGGTTATAGTTTTCAGGAAAGCAAATAAAATGAAGGGAGATCCACTGTGGGGAAGTGCAAGAGAAGAAACTGTTGGAGTAGAAGAGGCAGTTACATTTAACTATTTCAACAGTAAAAGGGTGGGACAGAGAAGCCAATCTAGTAGAATGCTTAAATTCATGCAGTCGGGACACCAGTGAAAATAGCTCGTTAGAGCAGGTGCCATGAAAATATTTATAGAAAAGACAGAGGGAAGCCACATTAAATCAGTGAGAAAGTGACTGGAGTCGAGACCCCAAGTAAGAACCGATCACATTGCATATCCGTCTTTGAATTTTGTCGAGAATCTCGACATGAACAGTGAGGCACTCAACCATATATGGTAACACTTCTATGTATGGACGAATGGAAGATTTGTAGATGTAAAGGATGGACACGGAGAACCAACTTTCCTTGCGGTAGATGCAGCAAGTGATTCAATGTAGACGTTCCACCTCAGGTCAGATCTCTTGCCATCTAAGAACCAGGGAAAGTTGGTTCTTAGATTGTAACGGGTGTACCGCAGAAAGAAATGGAAAACTACGGCGGGAGAAATTCTGCCTCGTCAGTCATGTATCGAAAGATACATGATCACCTAAGCGTGTATCAGGCATGGCACATAACGGAATGAATAGATAGAAGAGTTAATAAATACTTGCTTTATCAGTTAGTTTCTTAATTAGTCGAAAGTTAAGATGTACCTTCCCAACGTTTCTGAATGGACTCTTGCCTTATATATATATATATATATATATATAGTGAAAGTGAAATAGAATGAGAAGACCTTATTGAGGAAAAAGAACAATAGACCAGGAGATAGGATGAAAGGAGGTCATTGGAGTCGCATTTAAAATTTTGGGGGTGCTAAGGAATCAAGAAATCGGAATAAAGCTTGACAGGAGAGAAGTGCGAGAAAAGAAAGTATTAGAATAGAACATACGCTTATATCTTAGCTATTTCATTAGTAAAACTATGAGACCTAGTAGCCAATCTAGTAATACGCTTAAATTCATGGAGTCGACGTACCGTGGGGGAAACCTCATTAGAACAACTTCCATGAAAATAGACAGAAAGAAAAGACAGACAGAAACAACGATACCAAATATGGCATCAACATTATTCAATGCACGGAGAAATTTTTATATGCCAGGTTGATTCTGATGAAAAGAATGAAGACATATAGTTTTTAGGGTAAATGTTCAATATCAGAGATAGAGCGTATGTAAATATAAAAGTGAACATTGAAGTTAACACTCAAAGGCGACAAACTATTTCATGCTAAACGCAATCATCAGGCCACATTCGTTGTGTTTTTTCTCGACTATTTATATATACGGATATTTTGGCGGGAATGGTTTGTTAATTTTTTTATTATTTATTTTATATATTTATTTGGATGAATTCGTTTTACTTGTTTTTACTTATTTATTTGTATTTTATCTATTTTTATTTATTCATTACAGTTTTCTATTTTTAAGTAACTTAGTAAAAAAGTGTTTTCGTGTCTGCATTTTGAGATGAGTTCTAATCGTTTATTTAATAGTTTTGGTCTGGGAAGGTAATCACAGCGATTTTTTCCTCCAAGCATAGTTTGCAGTTTTTACATTGAGTGTTGTAGGCCGATGTTCCTTTCTTTATTTTCCCTGATATTTTTGTTCTGATTTGCTTTTTACTTTTAACTCCCCATATATACGTGGAATGCATTGTGCTGTTCGCGTATTTGCTATTTGTGAATGATGATTTGTGTCAGTAGTTGCTTTGTTTCCAGGGTCCTTCAATTACTCCTTTGTATATTTTTTCATCGTCATCTTATGATTTTACCGTGGCTTGGTATATTACAATGTTTTGTAAGCAATTACATTTTAAGCGAAAATAGGAAAACAATCACAAAATCACCCGAACAAATAAAACCCGCGTGCGACTGCAGAATATAGAACGAATGTCCTTTAAACGGGAATTGCTTACAAAACAATATAATATACCAATCCACGGTAAAATTTGTTTCAATTTCAATATATATATATATATATATATATATATATATATATAATGGGTGTAGCACCAAAATTTCCCAAATCGTGTAAAAGCAAAATTTCACACTTGTTGGATTAACAAAACCGTTGTATTTAAGAAATGATTAATGATATCTTATGGAATTTTTCGCTGTTTTTATAGCATTATTGGACTCTACTTTGAGCAACAAGAATGTATAATGGTGTGTGTATATATATATATATATATATATATATATATATATATATATATATATATATGGGTAAATTCTCCGACTGATTCCAAAGTAGTTGGGTTTCGATCCCGGACTGATGCAAAATCACATATCTAGCCACACTGATATACTGTAATACAGAAAAACAGAATTACAATATATACGCCCCACGAAAATTTAATTACAGTTGAGAAGTCTTTGGAGGAAGCTCAAGTTTGTGAACAATGACTACTATTGCTAATAATGCGAAGTTCTTCCATGAATTCAGCCCTCTCGGTCATTGGCGTGTTTATTCAATACGTAAAAAAGAGCCTTCCTCTCAACCGGGTAAAATCAGTCAGTTTCGATCCCGGCTTGGATGTCTAGCCACACTGATCAATTGTGATACAGCGAAACAGTCTATCTGTGGGTGACAACATACACAGTATATATAGATATTTATATATATTTGATATTGATGGCTTCTCTTAGGGATATGCGCCGATATATATATATATATATATATACATATATATATATATATATATGTATATATATATTGTGTCTTATTTCCGTTGAACGTCGGACTGTACCAGGAAGTCATTGTAATTTTAAACTTTGCCCATCTCCATGTGTCCGGACATTTTGCTATCAGCTTCAGACTTGGCAAAATTGTGCTCACACAAAGACACAAGAAGATTAAATCGAATCTGTTTATGTTAACTTCATGACAATGAGACGAGACTATATTGTCAGTTTCACCATTCCCGACTCTTTCTCTTTTACCGTCGACAGAGGCAAATAAAATAAGTCATTATAACATCCACCCATAAATGATTGCTTCCTTTCATCTTCGTTTATTACAAGCAATATGTGGCCTGAATCCTGGGCTTGACTGGGTAGTTAATCACCTTTCTAAAATTAACGACGAAATAGGATGAAAACAAAATGCAGTAATTTGCCTCAGACTATACCAGAAGAAAATTATTTGTCTTCTCTTCAAAGCTGAATGCTCAAAACCCTCCCACACACAATATCTATCTATCTATCTATCTATCTATCTATCTGACTTGCAATATATATATACATACGATAAATGAAAGCCTTACATATATCAGCTTTTGCACAATCTGAACTCCCCAGATCATGTGAAAATAGTTTTTAAGAGATGATTAGCGTCATCTACCGACCAGAAATAAAAGTAAGCATTTTCTTTTTTTATTATGGATCTCCACAATTTCCTGCACTTAGTTGTAACTTATATCTAAAACTAAAATTTTTGTCAAATATATGAATATATAATGCTGAATATATAACGAGAGTGACCATAGCCTTTAAATTAATTAATTAAAAAAATATTAATTAATTTATTGAACATTTTTAACATTTATTAGTTAATTAATATATAGTAGATATACAGGATGCGATGGGTAAATTGTCACCATTTTATATTTATGCATTGAGTTCTATAAATTTACATCATGAGCATTCTTCGATGCATTATATATATATATATATATATTTGTTTATACGTTATTTTTATCGATACAACTATTTAAGTAAAGATTAGTCTTGTTAGTAAGGTTAAATTACTGTTATATAAAATAATTGTCCGACTTAGTCCATTTCTTTATATATATATATATATATATATATATATATATATACAGCGTAGAATGGGTAAATTATCACCATTTCATATATTCAATTTCGTGCATTCCCGTTGTTTATTTTTTTTAATTGTGTCGACTGCACAGAATAATAGGAGCATTTAGGAGCTGTATTTGTGAGAAAAAGAGGCCATGACGCAAATTCACTCCGTCAGAAACTTGAAACGGCATGCTGTTCTGCTTGGCATTCACGCCAGGAGCTCCAATACGAACATTTTCGAGTGTTTGCGTCTCAATCTGAGGACAGGGCAGAGGTTTCAGACCCTCGAAAAACATCACTCTGATAGTTTTCATAAGAAAAGAATTCCTGAATTTGTTGGTGATGGTTTTCGAACTCAATACGGAGGCCTACATCAAGTGCCTTGAGGAGTTAGTGCTGCCTTTGGTCAAGACAAAGTCTGACAACAGGACTCTGCACCATGCCACAAAAGCAGGAGAACCCAGTCAATTTCTGCTGCCACATCACCGTTTACATGTGGCCAACAAACTTTCCAGACTGCAACCCCCTTGATTATTATGTGTGGGGCTGAGTTGAACGGGAATCCAACAAAACTTCTTGTAAACACCAAAGATGAACTAAAATCAAGGATTATGGCAACTTAAACAAGGAGTCAGTCCAGTAGAGTTGCAGGAGATTCCGAAGTCGTCTGGGGGTCTTGGTTGAAGACAATGGCGATTTTATGGAACAAATTTTCTCTTTAATATTTGAAGACATTTTTTGTGCAATTTTGTTAAATTTATCTATTACAATGAGATGTCAGTGTTATTTTCATTTTTTGAGTACACTAAACGACAACTTATCCATAATAATTGGAAAAATACACCCTTTCAACAAGACAACGATTCAAAACACTTTTCTGAAATATGTCAAAATTACAATTATAATTTTAAAATTATGACTTGACTGCTTCAATCTCTCGACATCTCTGCCATTCGAAGAGAATACTCAATGAGTGAGAGTGAGCTTTTTCAGTGCCTGAACAAAGTTTCGGTAAGTCTGCCATCTACTTTTTTTTTCAAAATCTGTTGGAAAAATGCCAAGAATTTGTAATGCACTAATCCAGGCAGCTGGTGCTTTTATTGAAGAAGGCAAGATTTGATGCTGTTGTGTGATATTACTTTCATAGTTATATGCTTATATTTTGGCAAGATAAAAGCAAATACACTGTAGTTACCGAAGGTTAACTTTAACTTCAAGGAAATAGAGAAATATCTCTTTTTAAGTTGTTTATATAGAAATGTAAGGTGGCCCCAAATGTTGCCAGTATATATATATATATATATATATATATATATATATATATATATATAATTTTTTATATATACAAAAGTGTACTAGGGTAGCAATATTTTGTCCATAAAGACTAAAAAAATTCATTTTTCCTAAATTTCGGATTATTTTATTTCTTTGTAAATATGAATTATCTAATGTCTGAATATTTTCGTCTTTCCAAGCCCTTACCAAAGTGACGCAAATGTGTACTATGTAATTCTCCATTTTATCAATTTCTGAAGTATTGTAAGCTGACATGAAATCTCGATTTTAAAGTATCACGTCTTCACGTGAGAATTCGTGTTTTTCTTGTTTCTTAGCTATGATACGTACATAGTGTTTCTCATATATATATATATATATATATATATATATATATATATATATATATATATATATATATATGTGAAAAAAGATGCCATATATATAGATAGCACCTTTAAGGAAATGTATTCTTTTCCCAACCAAACTCATAAATAATTATATTAGTCATATCATTATATATGCTTATTTAGACGACTCACATTGCACCTATTTAAGCATAGCTCAATTAGGACTCGTTTAAACAAACATAAAAACCAAGTAAACTCCCTACGCAATTTACTAGTATAATAACCTCATCCACATGTAAAAATGATTAGAAATAATGAAAGGACCAAAAAGAAAAAAGAAAACACCAATACTCAATAACATTATGAACACGGCTACAATGTACTCACAGTGTTTGGAAAGTAAAACATTCCTATGACTTCAGATACATATATAAAATACACAAATTCATATATATATATATATATATATATATATATATATATATATGTATATATGTATATATATATATATATATATATATATATATATATATATATATCATCCTTGATAATGGTTAAAAAATAGCTGGAAGCGTTCAAATATGCAAAACTTTTGGACAGTTTTTTACCCACTTTGTGTTCAGAAAAGAAACGTATGTAATGGAGCGATTGCTGTCGAGACACACAATTATTTATTATATATATATATATATATATATATATATATATATATATATATATATATATATATGATGTTTGTTCGTTTCCTTTTGGCGGCTCTCCACTTTAGCTACAAATTTCAGTGTATTTATTTGTGTTATATAAGGAAGAAGAATGAAAACAGGAAAATGTTCAAGATGGAAAGATACGATGACATAAAGACCTTTAATTGAAGAAGACTTTCATCAGTTTCCAAAAAAAAAAAAAAAAAGAATAAAATTGCAAAATACGTGCATTTCTCTTCTGAAAAAAAAAAGGGTCTCGTTTATCTGTTGATTTTTGATTATGTAGAATTGCTTTTTTATTATTTCTTTCGTTTCTTTTCGAAATCAAGCGAGACATCCGACCATTTAAGTTCCTCATTGAAAAACCTTTATGATGCAACAAATGGAAGGCTGCCAAAGCCAAAGAGTAGAAAAGTATTTCTCTCCGCACATCGTTACCTTCCCAGACTCAACCGCTGCAAACTAGAAGCCATAGATTGATCATATTTATCGGCAACAATCTCAAGATATTCTAATTTCCGAGTTTGTTCTTCTGTAATCTTCGGTATTACGACGGGGAAAATGATTTCTCCGGAACTATATCATTCTCTAATCTATCAGCTGCGTATTGTGTGTAAAGCGTTCAATTCGGCTTTATTTAAATACTCAGATGACGGAAATGTTCGTTTATTTGTCACTGTTTTCAATCGGATCTTTGTTGTTTTATGATCGATTCCATAACGACTCACAGAATTAGAAAATATCTTCGCAATCCTTTTGTTCAAAGATTTCTGGAATTAGATACAACCGATTGGAACACTCTCCAGCTTCCCCCATTACAAGATTTTAAGGAGAGAATAGATTTTTCCAAGACATACGCGAAAAGAAAGTGAAAAACATAAGTATAATCTTTACTTACTTTACAATGTTACTCTTTCAGAATTGAGAAGTATCCAAATAAAGACCACTGTCTAAAGAGATTGAAAAACGCATAGTTTTAGAACCCAATAAAAACATTATATATATATATATATATATATATATATATATATATATATATATATATATATATTTCGATTATAGGTGCAGTTCAATTTATAATTACATGAATATTATATTACATGAAAATTACATGAAAATTAACCTCTATATTTGTTTTTTGTATGAATGATATATATATATATATATATATATATATATATATATCGAATTCCAGTCGAATCCGTTACATTCACTTACGTGCTAAGTAGACAAACAACTACATGCCTATCAAGGAGACTCACGTTACATCTCTCTGACAACAGTTCAATCATATCTCATTTAAACACACACGAAAACCTACCAAATTATATCCGCTACACACCCGTAGAAAATACGAATATAATAGCCTCATCCACGTGTGAAAAAGCTAAATTATACAGATATTTATATTATACAGATATTTTCAATGGACGGATTTCGTTAGCGATTTCTTGGATTTCCACCCTCTATGCCTGACAAGGAGAAGATTTTTTCTGAGTTCGAGGTTTTCTGTGCTCAGTTGGCAAGACTGTCTCCTACTTCTGTTGACGCAGTGAGCAATTTGAAAGTCCAGTTGACTAATTCCGCACACACTTTTTCCTGTTCCTCTGTTGCAACTGCTGAATCCAAATGGAAAGCAGAATATCAGCAAGTTGTTAATTCTCTGAGGAATTATTATTACTTGATAATTTCCAGACCAGATGAAGGTGCTGGAGTAGTTATTTTAGATCGCGATGACTATATAACCAAAATGTCTTCGATCTTAGAAGATTCTTCAAAATTTACTAAACTTGGATCTGCTGATGCCTGTGATGGAACTACTTCCGGTGAAGCAAAATTTCAAAAATCACTTCTGAAGTGGGTAAAGTCTGGGCTAATTCCAAAAGAAATTGCTAACGAAATCCGTCCATCCGGTTCGATTCGTCCTTGTTTATATGGTCTCCCGAAAATCCATAAAGAATATATATATATATATATATATATATATATATATATATATATATATATATATATATACTTCGACATCATGCTGAATTGGTTGCCTTTCGTATTTTCTATTAAATTAGATTAGATATTAGTGATTGCATAGAGCACTCTATACGCAGACAAAACTCACTCCTTCCTAAAAGTTTTGTTATAATGACCCACATTCAACGTGGCTGTTGATTAGTTGAGTTCAAGCTATATAACTTTCTGAAGCTCACTTTAAAATACTATATAAATAACACTAAACAGACAGGATTACTTCTTTATGGTCCGTGTCCGCTCAAGACGCAAGCCAACATGGCTTTTCAAAACTTCCTCTCTCTTGCAGCTCTTAATAAATTGTCTTTCTCTTCGCCCTCCTTCGCAATTCATTTACACAAACTCCCTAAATAGGTTATGCGTTGTTTTCCTCTGCCTCTCTTGCCTTCGGCCTGTGCTGTGAGTATCATATTTTCCAAGCCCATTTTCCTCATTATGTACTTTAGTAACCTCAACTGTATCTTCCTAGTGTTAATCTTTCCTTTTTGTTTCTATTTTCTCCAAAACGTCGTCATTGCTCACTTGTTCGGTTATGATATTTTCAGTATCCTTCTGTAGACACATATTTTTATTTCTTCGAGTCTCCGTTTCATCTTTGGGGAGATTGTCCAGCACTCACTGAGGAGGACAGATATCACATAACAGGTTTTCCTTCTTTCTAGTGATTGTTTTCTTTCTAGAGCTTTTGGAATGCATCTTTGGCTAATCCCAATACGCCTTCGGATTTCAGTGTCATTTTTTCCGTCCTCTGTTAAAACTCTTCCCAGATATTTCAGTTCCTGCACTTGTTTGGTATCCCCGATTTTCAATTCGCACATTCGGCGCATCGTTTAGCTAACTACCAATACAGCCTGTTTTCTTGCTGTTCATATTTCCTCTTTTTTCATGGGCCTTCGACAAAGTATGCCACAAGGATCTGCTTGAACTGCTCAGCAACCTTGATATATTCGAAAAAGATATTAGAACAATCAAGAACTTATACTGGCAGCAAACGGCATGCATGGGCATTGAGAATGAGTTCATCGAATATACAAAACAGAAAGGGACGTAATGCAAGGATGTGTCTTCCCACCGGACTTTTTCAACCTATACGGTGAGGCAAGTGGACATCCTAGCGTCATTCGTCATTGACGGCCACAATCTTAACAAAATAAGATGACACGGTACTGATAGCAGATACGGAAAAGAAACTACAAAACCTCCTACAGGATGTAGCGAGGGAGGGTGAGAAGAAGGGACTAACCATAAACTGCAAGAAAACAGTATGCATGGTCATCAGTAAAGGGATGCGCCCGAAATGCGATTTGCAGGTCGGGGACACTAAAATCAAGCATGTGCAGAAGTTGAAATATCTGGGAAGTGTTTTCAAGGAGGACTGTAGGTGCGACGCTGAAATCCGAAGACAGATTGGGATGGCCAAGGACGCATTCCAAAAGCTGGGCAGAGTACTGCGAGGCAGGAGGATTTCTTTGGTGATAAAGCAAAGAGTACTGAGCGGCTACGTGGCATCTGTCCTCCTTTACGGCAGCGATTGTTGGACGGTCTCCTCAAAGATGAAGAGATTCCAGGTAGCGAAGATATGGTTACACAGAAGGATGCTAAGGATATCATGGAGCGAGCGTGAGAACACCGATGAGGTCTAGGAGAGGTTTCAAATAAGGAGGAAGCTTATACTTAAGATAAGAAGAGTCAGATGAAATTTCTGGGACACGTGATGAAAAAGGAAGGCCTGAAGAATCTGATACTCACAGGTCGAATAGAGGGGAAAAGGGAGAAGGGAAAGCAACGTATGACATACCTGGCGGGCGTAAGCAAGTGGGTGGTAGAACGTGATATGGGGAGTTGACAGAGACACAGAACTTATTGAGAGCTACAAGAGATAAGGGAAGTGGAAAGCCATGATCGCCTAGGTCCTGAAAGATTCTCGCTTTCCTTCATTACCCTCTGTAAGAGGTTTTGCAGCTTCTTTCCATGTCTGCTGTCAAAACTGTGTCATCTGCATGTCTTATGTTGTTAAGACTTTGGTCGCCAATAACGAATTCTGGCAGGGCTTCTAGATCACTCAGAATCGCTTCGTTGTATAGGTTGATAACCCCAGTGAGAAGAGACATCCTTGTATTACACCTCGATCTATTTTTGTATATCTGCTGAACTCATTTTGTATCTGAAATCAGGCGATTTGCAGCCAGTAGAGGAACTTGATTATATAATAAATTCAATGCTTATCCGTTAGTGTGGCCTTGTGACTGACTAAACAGAGCTCAAACTCTCTCAAGACTAAGCCTAGCTTAGTAATTAAATTTCGTTTGGCCTTGTGTAACATTACGCTAAGCATATTAAATATCCATTATCTCTAATCAGCCTCTGAAAAGAACAAGCTATTATTTAAAAAAATATTTTCATTGTGTACGGCGAAGAGGATTACACACAGATACATTTGCAGTGGGCAAAATGTGTCTCGATGTATTTTTTCTGCGCAGAATCTCTTTATAATGGTAAGGTCGCCATTAAACTTATTGGAGGAGAAAAAGTAAAAAAGGATTATTCTTTTTATCTGCATTTACAAATTCTTCAAAAAGAAGGCAAAATCAAAGAAATAGCGCTCGTTAATGATAAAAAATTGCCTGAAAATCTGTATTTGACAACATTCTGACATTAATAAAAATGATGATGCTTCGTCTAAGAACTTCAATCACAGTCCCCAACAGAAGACAGTTGCGCGTGCGCAAAGTGAAAATTGAAATTTTATGACTTGTCAATAACGAATAGAATAGTTTTGATTTTCTTTGATAGCAAGTTGATAGCATCTCGTATTTGGATGTCAATTTTGCAACGAATATATAAAATTGCTTTCAAAGACATTTTTTAATCTATACATAGAGATGTTGTATCTATTCGCATACAAAGAACATCCGGCTACATTATAAAAGATTTTAAGAAGAGGACATGCAGAACCCCATGGCGGAATCAACGCGAGCATATTTATAAGTATAGCCTCAGAAAAAATCGCAAAATTATTAGATAATTTGATAATAAATATAAACGAAATACACAAAGTTTAAATTTATAATTTTGAGCACGCGTTTCTGGTTCATGCTAGACAATTACCAGAAGTTAGAAGAACTTAATTTTACCATTAGAAAGTATAATTCCATGGAGGAAGTTGAATTAAAAAGAATATAATTATTTGGCTAAATATAACTTTCGCCTGTTGAAGTATTGCTATGTCTAACACTGTAACGATAAAGGTAACGTTTCTTTTCGGTTGATGCTTGTAAGATCATTCTGTTAAAAGAATTATTCAAGAAAATAGGTTTCTCAATTCTCCTAACTGTTATTGCTCTTTCCACTGTTGAAGAGGGTTTCCTTCCCCAACTTTAGCTTGAAGTAGCACTGAAAGACAACATCTTGAATATATCATTATTTACTCTTCGAGTTGCATGTGCTATCCATTTTAGTTGTTGCTGCTTTTAGTAGTCCTCATGTTATGTGGTTTCTGTGATTTGATAAAGTCCTTTGTTTATGATTCTGTAACGTCACTCTACGATTATCGAAGAAGTATGCTCCTCGCTCAGACCTAGAGTCCTCATTCGTTTAAATCAATTTTTAACCATTTAGAGTAGCGATAAGCTTGCGGCGTTTCATTTGTTGGAAGGGTGCTGAAGGTTTGAAAATAATTCATTGTCTATGAGGCCGCCAAAACGTTTCTGGACTTTATTAAAACTGGAAAATAAGGGTTTGGCAGCTCCGGTCCTGACATAGAACCAGCACTCCATTTTTGGTCTTATCTGACTTTTGTAAAAGATAAAGCTTGGCAGAAGGTGTCAGGTACATTCTGGGACGGCGCAAGAAACAGCATTTTCCAGCATGTAATTTACCTATGTGTATTCAAGGGTCGTGGTAGATTAGTAATGCTTAAGCCACCAAATAAACCTCCTGCGAATGAGTGCAGACTCCATCGAAAAATCAGCTCGATGTTATAAAGTAAAAGTAATAAATAAGAAATTTAAAAACAATTAAAACCTAACAGAAGTTTTCACTCAGACGGCTTGAAGTACGTCTTGGATTTAAAAGAAAAAAAAACTCTGAGAAATATTCAATATTAAATTAAAGTAATTGTTTTTCAGTCAATGAAAATCTTGAAAAAATTATATAAACATTTATTTGCACCACTTTTATGGAAGCCGAACATTTAATGGCATAACTAAACACTGAGTTGACACACCATTTTGCTCGATCCTAGGTGTACCTATTAACACTATGACTAATAAAATTCTAACATAAAAGGAAACTGGTTTAAATCAAAGTTGATAACTGTAAGAAAGTATTTTATCTTTTTATTCCTTTTAAATCAAATCAACATACTTTGAAATATATCTGATTTCTGGGACGTTAGGCGTACAAGTCAAAATAATAAAAATATATTTTCTTTCATTCTTTGAAATATATCTAATTTCTTGGACATTAAGCGAACAAGTCAAATTAATACAAAAATATATTTTCATCTTTACTTTGAAATGAATCTAATTTCTGGGACGTTAAGCGTACAAGGTGAATTAATACAAAATTATATTTCTTCCTTACTTCGAAATGTATCTGATTTTTTGGATGTTAAGCGTACAAGTAGTGGAAATAATACTAAAATATATATTCTTTACTTTAAAATATACCTAATTTCTGGTACATTAAGCGTACAAGTCGAATTAATACAAAAAATATATTTTCTTCCTTACTTTGAAATGTATCTGATTTCTTGGACGTTAAGCTACAAGTCGAATTAATACAAAAATATATTTTCTACATTAAAAAACATTAAAAAAAAACTTTAAAAATCTAGATCTCATACTTCATAAATCATGGAAATAATACTAAAGTATATATTCTTTACTTTAAAATATACCTAATTTCTTGTACGTTAAGCGTACAAGTCGAATTAATACAAAAAATATATTTTCTTCCTTACTTTGAAATGTATCTGATTTCTTGGACGTTAAGCTACAAGTCGAATTGATACAAAAATATATTTTCTACATAAAAAAAAAACATTAAAAAAAAAAATTTAAAATTCTAGATCTCATAATTCATAAATAAATTACTTATATGTCGATTTAATATGATTTTTCTCTGCTGTTGCCAACCATCTACAAATATCCGGAAGTCTCAATCCAACAAGACCTATCTCTCAAACTTAGCGGATGTTTGCCAAGCACTCAAACGCTAGTGCATTTTGTAGACATATAACTCTCAGATTATTAAAAAATTTGTTAACAGTCTCGCTAAAGAGATCTCGTAGTAGAATTAAAACAGAAATAAACGGAAGAAAAATGTGGATTTCTTCAAGACACCGGAAGGAAATGCAATTTATATTATCAGGATCCTGTCAGAATACGTAATAAAACAAAGAAAGGTCTATAACTGTATGAATTACACAATAACATTCAATAAAGATACAATACAAGGAATTACTTGGAATCGTACATGCAAATAATCCGTAATCTGTTTTAATGGCAAACAGTTTGTTTACAAGATGGAGGATAAGTCAGTTGAGTACACACAAAGACAAAGAGGGATACTATAATGGTAGATTTATTTAACGTTTATAGCAATAAAATTTTAAGAGGATTATAAAACCTACAATAATTTACTATCAAAGAATGTTGCTCCAATAACATGGCAGATTCAGATGAGAGACTTAAAGAATTATCGGACGAGAGAGTCGAAGAAAATAAGAAGAACGAACTATTAGATGTACGAAGAGAGGAGGCAAGGCTGTTAGCAAAAGGGGCAGCCCAAAGCATGAGTTACATATCGGGAACGTCAACTACAAGTAGCTTCGGAAATTTAAATAGTGGGTAGCATAATAAAAGACGATCAAATGCACGACACAGAAATCCGAAGGTACAGAAAAGGCGAAGGATGTCTTTCTGAAACTAAGCTAAGTACTAAGACATAGGAACATGTGACAGATGAAAGAGAATGTGATGCAGAAATTCACAGGAACATAGTAGTAGCAAAAGATGACTTTTAGAGACTAAGCAAAGTATTAATAGATAGGAAAATATTAGAAGCTGAGGAAAAAGTAAAGAACTTCTAGTAATTTTGGATCTCATATATCAACGAATTCTGGACAATTTCGTTTCCAATGAAAACAAAAGACTTGAAGTGACAGAAAATTGCTTCTTTCGAATCATACTGAGAATAGCATGTGCAGAGCAAGTGAGAAACGAAGAATCCTTATGATGAACTGGACCGAAATCATTGGCAATAATAAGTAAAGAAAAACCGGATTTGGTAAACAATGAAAAAAGGAAACTTAGGGAAGTTAACACCGATGAGAATATTTACAACATAAGAAACAAATTAAAAAAAATCAGCAGGTCTGAATGAACAAGTACCATAGGGACAAAATTGAATTGCAAAGAATCAAGTATTTTCAAAGAGACATATAAAGAAAGAGAGAGGAATGGAATATATATATATATATATATATATATATATATATATATATATATATATATATAGAGAGAGAGAGAGAGAGAGAGAGAGAGAGCGAAACACCTTTTTTCGCGATCCTGTTCAGAAAAAAAAAAGAAGAGACACAAAGTTTGGAATCAGTTTTCTTATTCTTTCTCTCTTCCGTGTCTTCATTTCGTGTTTTCCAAGCATATTTCCGCAAGCACTATTATTAAAAATGCATGGTTTCTTAAAAGCAGCAGCTGTCTTCGTCTAATAGTATCCGTTTTCTAAATATTGACAAATAAGAAGACCTATTCGTGGCTATATTTGAACTCAGAAACTGAAAGCAAAAAATGAATAAAATATTGGATAACACAATGAAATGCAACACACGTCATTAGCCCGGCTGGAGCATTTCAATTTAAAGCAAGATTCGCGTGCATTGTATTCCTATGTCCATCCCCACAACATTCAGGAACGAGAAACACGTAAAGGTCACTTATTTTTCTTCCAGAGTGACATACAGTGTCACAAGTGGACTGTGTTTATTTTTGTTATATTTGTTTTGTTTTCTTTTTCATTTACGACGAAGACCATATATGTCGTTGTTTCTCCTTAAAAGCAATGTTTTTGTGCATGTAAACGGTGTAGTTTTATGTGTGAGGTATATAAAAGAACCTGTAAAGTTACTAGTATATATATATATATATATATATATATATATATATATATATATATATATATATATAAGTGAACATAGAAGTCAACACTAAGGGGCGACAGTCTGTTTCATGGTATATGCAATCGTCAGACGATGGCCTGACGATTGCATATAGCATGAAACAACAGACTGTCGCCTCTAAGTGTTGACTTCTATGTTCACTTTTATATTTACACACGCTCTATCTCTGATATTGAGCACTTTATTCCATAAATATAGCACACCTTAAGACTATATTTCTTTATATATATATATATATATATATATATATATATATATATATAGGTTCTTTCTGACCATAAGACCTGGGTTCGAAACTCACCACGGTTGATTTGTCAGGTTAATAGACTTCCTGAAGATATCGGTCTGGAGGAGGCATGCGGCACATTTGGAAGGTGCCTTAAAACCATGTCACGGGTTGACCCAGACGAAACCCTTGACGGGCTGTCGATTTATGTGTTAGCACGAAGTCACAACTCATCGTGACCGAGGGTTTGAATGTGCTGGCCCTGTTCAAATTGTTGATTACGTTAGATAATATGCTCTCTCCCAGAAACTATGACTGCTCAGCATAGTCGCAGTATAAATCACAGGTTGGCTCTGTGGATGTTGAACAAATACAAAATGTGCCTGAGCAAGCATCTGCAATAGCGATTGGCTAGCCACCCTATATATATATATATATATATGTGTGTGTCTGTGTGTCTGTCTGTGTGTCTGTGTGTGTATGTATGTATTAAACGGTGTCACCCAAGGCAGACACTAAGACAAAAGGAGTTACAGGGTGTGGAAGAATTATGAACAGAAACGTTACTAATCACCGGGAAGCGTACAGGATAATGAGGAGGACAGTAGGTAGAGATCGGCATTTTCTTGCAGATTAAAGTTGACTGAAAATCATGGAGTCGGAAGGGAGTTCCACAAACGAGAATTTCGGAAAAGAAAATGTTTATAACTTACGGTTGCATCTAGCCAACTCAACTGTAAATTGATGGGACCTCGTCACCAGTCTAATACTGCGCTTAAATTCAAAAAGTCTAGCTACCATAGTGAAGTGCTCATCCAAATAATTATCATGAAAGTATTTGTAGGAAAGACACAGAAGAGGCAACCTTACGGCGGTGGGAAAGTCACTAAAGCCGAGCTACCAGATCAGGACAAATAATATTGCTGATTCTTCTTCGGATTTTAGCAAGAAGATCAAGATAAGTAGCATACATATTTATTTCCAAGTTTTTGTCCACCTTTGGGCCAGGGATACATGGTCCAATGGATAAAAGCGTTGGTCGAAGGAATCCAAAGGGTTATAAGTTCAATACCTGGTCAGAGGTAAACAAAAACTCGGAGAAATGAGTTGCTAAAGACTAAAATGAGATATCCAGAAAAAGCATGGCACGTGGTTCTAGAACAATCTACCCCAGTGGACTAAATAAAGGTTTTGGTTCGAAATTTTAACATATATGACCTGAAGGACTGTACAACGACTGAAACCCCGTGAATATGAAAATAATGAGGACAAACAGTCCGAACGATGTAAATAGTGAAAATAATTCTATTATTTTGCGAAACATTATTGAATATATACTCGTAAAATAAATTTTCCTTTTCTTTTTAACACTGCGTTGAGGATTTATTGGTGTTTCTCTTCATATCAATCGAGTAAGTGGATATATACGATTGCACTATAGTCACGTGGCCCAGTGGTTAGAACGTTCGCTTTATGACTATGAGACCCGGTTTCGAATCTCACCATGGTCGATTTGCCATTTGTTATTAGTCTGGAGAAAGACAACCCGGCGTACATCTTTGGGAAGTGCCTGAAAACCGCACTCAAGCCTTGCGAGTGGAATTGGGTAGACAGAACCTCGGGGGACCGTTGATTGTTCTGCGTGCACAAACTCACAAATCATCGGAATCGAAGGTTTAAACTTGCTGGCTTTATTCCGATTGTTGATCACGCTAGGTAACACGCTTCTCTCCTCTAAACTGTAACTAAGGTCTGCTCAGCATCTTTCTATCTATGTATCGTGTCCTTTCAGGACGTAGGCGATCATGGCTCTCCACCTCGCTCTATCTCTTACAGCTCTCAACAAATTCTTTCCCTCTGCCACGTTCTGTCATCCACTTGCTTAAGATATCTAGGTATGTCATGCCTCGTTATCCCTTGTCTCTCTTTCCCTCTACTCGACCTGTGAGTATCAAATTCTCCAGGGCCTCCTTCCTCATTTTGCTAGCCTTACCTAAAACATTTTTCTAACATTTAGATTAATCCATTGACGTGATCCGAAGAGTCGTGAGGTCAATACAGCAGAGGTGAACAAAAAGAGTTGAGTTACTGAAACCGATATATTCCGAAAGGGCATGGCACGTGGAAGTAGAACAATCTACCCCAGTCGACTGAATAAAGGTTTCGGTTTGAAATTCCAAAGTAAATAACCTAAAGAAGGTCGGAGCGCGCAACGACCGAAACGTTGTGAATATGACAATAAAGTAAGTGGATATATACGAATATACTATGAGCATGTGTCCGAGTGGTAAGAACATTCGATTTATGACTATGAAACGTCGTGAATATGGCAATAAAGATGAGAACAAGAGTCCGGACAATTAAAAATAGTGTAAATAGTTAAATATCTCATATCAGAAATATAGACAGATAATGATCTTAGATATGAACTGAATTAAACAGATATTTATATAGAACTGAAATGATTAGGCTGTATAAGTATTTATCTGCGCGACCACGTCACAACAGAATGTAGCACAAGGTCGGAGTTTAATGTGGGATTTTTGAGATGTCGTTCTTTGCATTTTTAGAACGCCTTGGGATCTGTGTAATGAACCCAGTCCCGCCCAAAGGAGGGGTACTGCCTGGGGATATCCCCTCGTGGGCCTTTTTTAGCATTAGGTTATGTATGAACAGACTTAAAGAGATGTTTGTTGGTATGTTCGCTCGTTGACACAAATCAAAGTCTTGAGTAAACGTTCTTTCCTAAGCTCATCTCAGTCTGGCACAAGATCATATTTTGGGAGCATCTAAAAAGGATCGAATTATATGAAACAGGCAAATAATGGATAAACTAAATAATGATAAACTATGAAAAGAAACTGCCCTCCAGAGATTATGTTTGTACCGCCGAACCCAAGGCAAAAAAGAAATACAACTTCGCACATTCTATATCTCATTACATATTGAAACAATTTGGTTTTACTTCGGGAACAATGATTTTGGTAAAGTCTTCAAGATCGGTTCAAGATTCAGACCGTTTTCAAGATCCGATTTACACAGCGTATTTGGGAAAGGGCGACTTTCCATCTCTCTCTCTCTCTCTCTCTCTATTTATATATATATATATATATATATATATATATATATATATATATATATATTATGAAAGTCCGAAAATCATTTTAAGACATTTTTTTTATGTTTATACGTTCTTTTTATAGATACATAAAAAATGTCTTAATATATATATATATATATATATATATATATATATATATATATATATATAATTTTCACCCCTAGCAAGGCGGAAATGACACCAGTACACAGAGGGTTACAGGAACTGAAAGAGAAAGAGAAGCCTGAGTATAGAAAATTGAGGAAAGGGCAAAAAGCAACAGGCTTCAAGAAAACAGAAAATGGCAACTAACGTTGCATTCATTTTTTGAAGATTGGAGCTATCAAGGATGCAGGGAAACGGAAGGGAGTCCTACAGGATGAAAGTGCGAGAAAAGAGTCTTTTGGAGTAGAAGTGACGGTTTCATTTTGCTATTTCAACATTAAAAGAGTGCGACCTAGATGTCAGTCTAGTGCCATGCTTAAATTAATGTAGTATGATTATCGAGCGAAAATGCTCTTCAAAGTAGTTGGCATAGAAATATTTTTTAGAAAAGAGTGAGGAAAGCCTCCTGACGTCGGTGAGAAGTCAATATATATATATATATATATATATATATATATATATATATATATATATATATATATATCAACATCATCACTTGATAAGACGCCGGAGGTATTGAAACAAAATGGCTATTTTTGTAGTGATTTTATACCATATTTATGTTATAATTTTTTAAATAAATAATTATATATATATATATATATATATATATATATATATATATATATATATATATATACATATAATAGATATTTTTTTGAGATTTGAATAATTTCGCATAATAATTAATCGAGTCCAGAATGAATCCTCACCTGAATGCAGAAATCACTGAACGGCCTTTTCGTCCATTTTTGGACTACCGAGAATCGAACGCGGGCCGTTACGATACACCGCTGGGCCAGCGGTGACGAAAAAGAAAACTAGCTACACTCAATATAGCACAGTTACTCCTAATTCCGGTGGTGATATTCATTCAAGAATACATAACCCATCGGAAAAAGCATCCAAGATCAACGTCTTCTTTCAACAAGGCGCTTCATCGGGAGCTTTAAATCTAGATCAAGCATAGGTATTTTGAGGGGATTTGAATAATTTCACATAATAATTCATTGAGTCTCCATATATATATATATATATATATATATATATAGAGAGAGAGAGAGAGAGAGAGTGAGGACCGTGTGGGTTTGCGACCGATATATATATATAATATATATATATATATATATATATATATATATATATATATATATATATATATATATCAGCACGTATAATATTAAACAACAAATTTACAAGTGACAATGACATCAACATTTGTGTTTGTGTGTGAACGTAAAGAGTTTGTATTTTGTTTATTCGTACGTAGGTTAATGTGTTCATGGCGTTTTCCCACAAGTGGGCGAAAACGCTGATCTCTGTGAAAGATCCCGTTTTAAAATGTGTCGCTTGAAGTGATCACAGTCTTTCAAGCTGCATTATATATATATATATATATATATATATATATATATATATATATATATATATCACTTCAAATGCATGCTGTTATTGTGAAAAAAATTAGAATAAGCTTTTAAATGTCCATCAAAATACCAATTTGTAAAATAGACTTTCGAAATAATAAACACAAATAAAAAAAATAATGTATTTTAATTACTTAATCGTCAAGTCATAACGATTGTGTCTAACATGAAACAGACGTTTGCCTCTGTGTGTTGAATTCAATGTGCACTTTTATATTTAGATATGCCCTATCTCTTATCTTAACCCATAAATATAGCATTTTTTTAAGCATTACGCCTCGAGCAAGGCGTGAAGCCACTAGTATTCAGGGGGTTGCAGAAGATTTGGAGCGAGATCAGATAGGAGTGATAGAAGAAAGGAAGGATAGTGGATAGATCAAGGCAACTGGAGATGTCGATTGACATTACATTTGAATAGTTTGAGATTATAGCTCTCAGGGAATCAGTAATAGGGAAGGGTGTTACGCAGGCGAGAGGTGCGAGATATGAAGCTATTGGAGTAGAAGAGACGGCTACATTTAAAAGTTTCTACAGTGAAAGGGTGATAGCGGGATGCCAGCCTCGTAGGGCGCTTGAATTCATGGAGTCTGGGAACCAGTGAAAGCAGCTCATCGGAGCAATTACCATGAATTATTTCTAGAAAAGACAGAGAGAGGCGACGGCGCGTCTGTGAGAGAGTGATTGCAGACGAGATGCCAGATCAGGGCCAATTATATTACATATCCCTCTCTGGATCTTGTCAAGAACTCCGAGGTAAACAGAAGGTGCCCCAGACCATATATGGCAGCAATACTCCATGCAAGGGCGAATGGTTAATTTGTATATTTGAAGTATTGATTTCGGAGAGAATCATACCTTAAAACTATATTTTATCATATATATATATATATGTGTGTATTTGAAAGACAAGCAATTTTTTTTTTTGCTTTTTTTTAATTTTTCTATGATTTAGTTCATTTTCCTTGTTTTAAAGTCTCTAGCAAAGCGCTTTATTTCTGTGTTTGTATTTTCTGTCGTATTTTTCATGTGCCGCCTCTTAGCGCGTCAGTGGGTGTCATGTTTATATTGTTTTTTGTTTCAATTATCGCTTCTTCACACATCGCTTTGTTGTACAATGTCGGTTTTTATTAGTTGTGAAACGTATTTAATGTTTGCTCTTAAATTAAATTAAATTTTATTGATGTTGGGTTTCTTTTTTAGGGTTGAAGCTTCTACTATTTGCTTTGTCATTATCGGTTTTCTCATGATGTGTTGCGCTGGTGCGTGATAGGCGATTTAATTTAACTATTATCTGACAAATGATGAGTGAAATGTCGCGAAAGTTTAGTAATTATGTAACCAATGCATGTGTTGTTGAATTATTATTATTCAAAATAACATGTGTAACAGCAAAATTCTCCAAATAGTGTTTCAGCATAATTATCTATCCCACAAATTGAGTTTATTTTTTCCAGGTTTTCAGATAAGACATTTAGCCATCTTGACACAATTCGTCGTAAGAATCACTAAAAAACCCTTTGAGTTATTCGACTAGAAAGAGAACGGGTTAAAATCGTCTTTGTGTTAACTCCACTGTCTTCTCAACTGAGCAATGGTGAGAGGAAAAATTATGCAGGCCTTTAGTAATGGTAGAAACATGCATACTCTGGCATCCATCTTCAAATTCTATTCAAGGACCATGAAGAGAACAGTGAATATATTTAAAAAAAAGAAAAGGGAACAGTAGAGAGGAAAATTGGATCAGGAGGTCACAACTGGAAGAGGGTACATTATTTCAGCTTAGAGTTAAAGTGACTAATTATAAAAGATCAGTTAGACGTTTGGAAAGTGAGGGACTAGTTTTAGCTATGGCAGTCCAAAGAACAGTGACAAAAAAGAAACATGACGATGAAAACGTAAGTGAAACGATTGAGGCACCGTCTTACTCCAACGGAGAAAGTTAGAAGATTAGAAAGGGCGAAGACCAACTTGAATGGAAAGTTGGATATTGGTAAATGATCCTGGAATAATATATATATATATATATATATATATATATATATATATATATATATATATATAAATGGTGGTACTCTTTTGGAAAAACCTTGGGTAGTTCGAATTGTAGTAGAACAAATCGGGACACAAGGAAAAATAAGAAATAAAAAAAGAAAGAACCAAGAACATAAAATCAAGGCGAAAGCACTTGTCCAGAGTTCAATCTCAAAGTCCAAAGAAGAAAAAAAACTCCAAAAGGAGTAAAGGCAACTACGTAAATCACTCAATACACAAAGATACCTAAGATAATGCCTTGACAATCAGTTTTGGTGAAATCTAGGTTTACTTGGCTCATTAGGATTATCATATATATATATATATATATATATATATATATATATATATATATATATATATATATATATATATATATATATTATATACATATATATATATATATATATATATATATATATATATATATATATATATATATATGTGTGTGTGTGTGTGTGTGTGTGTAAAAATATATAGAAAATAGGAAAGAACTGGTTAGGTAAATAATCCAAGGTTCTTTAGTATTTTTGTTATTATTTTAAAAAAATAGTGCTCGATACAAAAGTAGAGCATAAATATAATTATTTATTTAAAAATATGATTCCAACGTGCTACATAAGAGTTCTCGTGTTTCAAAACAAGAGCCGAAAACCTCAATATAATTATTTGAAGTAAATATTTAATTCAAATAATTATATTGAGGTTTTCGGCTCTTGTTTTGAAACATGAGAACTCTTATGTAGCGTTTTGGAATCATATTTTTAAATAAATAATTATATATATATATATATATATATATATGTATATATATATATATATATATATATATATATATATATGAACTGTCTGTCTATAATTCTGAGATGAGGTATTATGTACATTATTTACATTATTCGGACTGTGTGTACACTATCCCGTGCAGCTGCGGAAAGGAATATAAAGGAGAGACGGGCCGCCCCCTCAAGGTAAGGCTTCAAGAACACCAGAAAGCTGTAACACGAGGGGAAGTAGAAAAATCAGGCGTGGCTAACCACATGGAGAGAGAAGGGAGATCATCGGCCTCTGTTGGATCATGTTGAGATCATAGACAAGGAACACCATTGGAAAATTCGTAAACTTAAGGAATGAGCACATATGCTCTCATGAGCCGACCAAGCATAGAAATAAATACAATATGGGAACCAGTAATAAGGACTGCCAGAGAAAAGCAATTATAACAACAAAGTTGCAATATGAGCTCTGGTAAAAATGGTTGCTGAAGGCATTATGTTTATAATACCCAGAAATTCCTTTCCAGATGTCCTCAAGGATACATGGTAGAGTGGATAAAGGCGTTGGTTAGATCCAGTGACAGGACCCAAAGAGTGTGAGTTCAATACCCAGTTAAAGCAGTGGAGAACTTTCAGTGACAGGACCCAAAGAGTGTGAGTTCAATACCCAGTTAAGGCAGTGGAGAACTTTCAGTGACAGGACCCAAAGAGTGTGAGTTCAATACCCAGTTAAGGCAGTGGAGAACTTTCAGTGACAGGACCCAAAGAGTGTGAGTTCAATACCCAGTTAAGGCAGTGGAGAACTTTTAGAGGGAAATTAGCAGATAACTGATATCCATCAAACATGGCACGTGGAACTAGAGCGAAATAAAGTGTTCAGTTCGAACTTCCAACAACCTGAAGAAGGCCGGAGCGTACAACAGCCGAAACGTTGTGATACATATGGCGACAAAGGTGAGGACAATAGTCCGAATAATGTATATATGAACTGTTTTTAAAACTTTTATGAGCTTCATATCCTTACCTATGATTAAATGATTATGAACATTTCATTTTAGTTTATGATGATTCCATCACGATTATTCAGTTAAGCTTGGGGAGTAATTATATATTCTTATTGAGTCCAGTAATGTTATAAAACCTTAGAGAAGTCCTGTAAGATATCTGTAATCATTTCTTAGATACGACGGTTCAAAGCTTAATCTAACAATTAGACATTTTTTCTGTTACACTATTAGGACAATTTTGCTGTTACAAGTGGTATATTCTCCTACACAATAAACAGATTCTAGCTACAAGCACAACTAATATTAAGAGCCTCGCGCAAGTATTCACCCGCTTGTTTTTTCCACATTTGTAGTGTTACCAACTGGAATTCAAATTGACATAAATGGTCTTTTCACCATTTGATCAACACAGAATTCCCTGTGCTTTGACAGTGCAAAATACACGTTATTGTGAAACAAACACTAATTAAGGCAGCGAAGAAATAACTCCTTCGTTGGCTCAATTATTGTAGTTAACCGTTTGTATGCAGTAATTTTCAAAACCCGTTACAGATTCTCAATTGGATTTAAGTTTGAGCTTTGATCGGGCCATTCTAACACATAAATGCTTGATCTAAGCCATTTCGTTGTAGCTCTGTTTGTATGATTACGGTCGTTATTCTGCTGGGAGGTGAATCACCGCCAATTCGCCTCCACTTTGCAAGCTCTAAAAGCTCAAAAGGATTGCCCTGTATTTGGCTCCATCACTTTTGACCAGCTTCACTGTCCCTACTGCTGAAGAAAAGCATCCCCATAGCATAAAGCTATCACCACAATTTTTCACGATTGCGACAGTGTACGCAGGGTAATACACAGCGTTAGGTTTCTCCAACATGTAGTGTTTTGCATTAAGGTTCAAAAGTTCAATTTTAGTCTCATCTGACAAGCGCACCTTCTTTCACTTTCTTGTGGCGTCTCCCAAATGACCTGTAACAAAATGCAAATGTGATTTTTCATTGCTTTCTTTCAACAATGGCTTTCTTCTTACTCCTCTTCCATAAAGTGCAGATTTGTGGAGTGTCCATCTCATCAACGTCCTGTTTTAGCCGATTATCCCACCTGGTCTGTAGATCTTTACAGCCCCTCCTCAGTTAGTAGTGGTCTCTTGGTTGTTTTTCTGATTAGTGCTCTCCTTACCCGACCTGTCAGTTTGAGTGTAAAGCTGGTCTGTGAGATCTTTAAAATATGCGATACGTTTTGACACTGACACTGTTTTATACAAGGTGTCCCAAAATAATGTATACACTCTTTAAATATTAATACTTAATAATACATTACCGTAATGTGAGAACTTATATGGATGAAAATATGCAAAACAGATGGATTGGAAGAAGAGGGACAGTTGAATACCCAACTAGACCCCAGATTTGACACCCTTGGATTTTTTTTGTGGGAGTTTCTAAAAGGCAAAGTTTACAACAGGAAACCTGAAACAATTTCTGAAATGAGAATAGCAATTGAAGAAGAATGTGCTCAAATACCAGAGGAAATGATACTGGACGTTTGTAGGTCTATTTCTTTAAGATATGAAAAGTGTATTGAGCAGAACGTCAACAACTTTGAGCACTTGATGTCAACTCATTATATGAACATTCTGTCATTGACCTAAGTAACTTTTATGTTATTAAAGCTAATTTACTATGTTTTTGTATATTTTACTGTCAAATTCTTTAAATGTATATTCTTTCTCTTGTAATAATCTTATTTGCAAGTCAACATACATAAACTGAATAATTTATAACGATTCAAAGAGTGTAAACATTATTTTGGGACACATTGTACTTGACCACAATTTTATCTCTGACCTGAATCATTGTATAAAACGTATTCTGCTTTTTGCTCGTTATGATACTGTTTGTTCGGTAATGTTCTCTAACAAACTTCTGGGGTTTCCACAAAACTGTATTTAATTGGAGAATGGAGACACAATGATCGTAACTCTTTTCCCATTCTTTCATTTACTCAAAAAGTCGACTCTATTTACTCATTCTGAGAGGAATTAGTCTCACTGGATTTTACTAAGATGTATCCAGTGGTGGAATCCTACCGATTCTCATCTGTTAGCCTGAACCAATTCTTAAAATTATAAAAACATAGCGAACCGGTTGTTGGATTATCCGAAAATAATCTTATATATTAATAGCCGATGGTCTAGGAAAAATGCGACTTCCGCTACCTTCGAGCGCGCGCTTACTGAAACTCTAACAGACACAGGCACCGTAAGTTATAAGACTCAAGTCATAAATCTTAAAGTTGATGAATTAATTAATATTGTGAATTCAGATTCTTGGAGTATGGAAGAAGCTGTAGTCCCCTGGAAGATGCTGAAGAGAAGTTACCTTACTTTTTCAAAGTATTTCGCCTATGAGATCTCTGTTAATGATTTCCGTAATTATGTTGAAAAAATAACGAGAGATTACCATAAACATGTTGTACTCAAAACTATACAAAAAACTAAAAATGTAATTAATATCTTCGCTGTAAGTTCTGTGTAGTCTGAAAGACGGTTTCTGTGATGAACGTAATTTATTCTAACAAAAGAAATCGTCTTGAAGGTAAAAATGTGGCAAGTCTTCTCATAAATTTAATAGGTCTTCCATTGGAACGTTGGGACCAGAAAGATTTACTTCAAATGTGGCTAAGAAACCATAACACAGCTGATGATACTAGAGTAAAAAAGTATCATATTTTTAAACAGAAATATGATGAGAACAGAATTTCAATCTGGAAATATCTTAATAATTGAACGTTTTCTATTAAATTATCAAAATGGTTTAATTCTTTTTGATACTATAATGTGATTTGTTTTCATTTTCAGATTGAAATGAAAATAAGCAGAATAGGTTTCTAAAGATTACTTGACTTTATAGAACCGGTTCGTGTATATTTCAAAGTGAAGTGGGGTGAATATATCTGCGCTTAATGCTTTTCAATTTATTATTTGCGCATAATTTTGAAAACTATGTAATATTTTACAGCCACTTCAAAATGGTGCATTATTTGGGGTCGGTTCTTTGCATAAAACCTCAATAAAATAGAATTAAATTTGTCGTAATAATTTGAATATATATGCAATGGACTCAAGAAATAGGTGTTCAGTAGAATGTCAAACGTGTGTCGTTTATATCTTCATGTGGCGTTGATACGTTCTCTGTAGACACTTAAGGAGTCGTCTTTCTGATCATTGCAGGATTGTACCAAACAACGTTTTATTGCCCTGCATAATATTTTGTTCATATGTTTAGATTTTAACAATAAAATCTACGGATAATCATGCTATAAATTTATCGATTGCTTTTTGTATGGACATTCCTTTTTATATCATTTTATTATATCTATCTTTTAGATTATCATTTTAATATATCATTTCCACAGATCCATGCAGTTGTTTTAATTGTATATTTATTTTTAAATATTCGAGGATATTTTTACGTTTTCCTCGTGAAGGTTCCTATAAATCCATACTGCTGGGAAATGACACCGACAAAATTTCTTGCATAGAAATACGAGGGTAAGTCAAAAATTATCCGCACTTTCGCCATAAAAATCTTTAGTTTCGTCACACAGCCTTCTGTTCATGCGTGCGTATCGTTGGTACTGTCGTAGTCACGGGCCCGAAGTTCGAGCTTTATCGCGCCATTTTTCTTTCTTGCTGTTACAGTGTAAACAATACCGTTCCACTGGATACCCTTGTCCGGCCACTTTTCAAATTTTCCATCCACTCATACACACTTCTAGGCGATAGTGCACAGTTGCCGAATTGTGTTAAAAGCCTCCGACGAATTTCAGCCCATGACACACCTTCCTATCAGAGAAATCGGATCACTTCTCTCTGTTCTTCCTTAGGGCACATCGCTAGTGTATATATATACATGAGAAAAATATAAAATATATAAATATATATGAAAATAATTTACATAAAATAAATAGACAAAATTTGTCTATATTATTTAATGCTCCATATTACTACAATATATATATATATATATATATATATATATATATATATATATATATATATATATATATATATATA
>OZ010586.1:79529264-79609264 GCA_963932145.1 Acanthosepion lycidas
GCTACTCACTTATTGATCTACATTTATATATACATACATCTATCGGATACAAATGGAGGAAGCATTCGCAGGTTTATTCAATATGAAGAATGCTTCAAGCCAACATAAAAAAAATGGAAGATGAATACAAGAAACCATTGTCAAAAGTAATTTATTTATTCTCTATCCTGAGATAAGGCGTCAGCAATAAATTTTTAAAAACAAAACATATCTATTTCGCATTCATACTTCAATGATGATAGTTTCCCTGTCAGCTGAAGATCTGTGTAACGAAAGAATTATATGGTAGATATTGTCCTAATATCATTGCAGAGACATAAATATGCTTTCTATAAATTAAGCAAATGAAAGCCATTAAGAAAAATAATAAAATTAGCTTTTCTTGTTTTACAACATCCATAATTAATCGGACTTTTTTAAAAATACATTTCCTCCAAACTATCTGTGTGGAGCTAAAATATTTATGAATGAATAAACCTTCTTCTTCTATGTGAAACATGTTCGATCATGGCTCACCAAAGCTTCTTGTTCCTTTTGGCTCTCAGCAGTTATTCTTCCTTTGTTAAGGTTTCCGCACCCCGTTCCTCTATCGATTCACACAAGCTCGTTAGGTAGATGGCTCTTTTCCCCTATTCATCTTGCTTCCAATATGCCCTATGAGGATTAAAGTTTCCAGTCCCACCTTCTTCATTATGTGTCCAATGAATTTCGTCTGTCTCTTCCTGATTTTGAGCAAGTCTTCTTTGTTACCATTTTCTTCAAGACGTTAATTGCTTCTTCTTTGAAATTATCAGTATCCTTTCGTACAACCACATTTATTGTTGCCTCCAGTTTTCTCCTTATCCATGGGGAGGTAGTCCAGCATTCGCTAACACATGAGAGGATGCATATCACAGCACGCTCTTCCGAACTGTTCAAACCATTCACTCGAAAAATAATAGAATTTAGAAAGAAAAACTTTTCAAAACAAGTGAATAATTAAAATCGACTTTATGTATTTTTCCACATTTCTTCAGCACTAAAATGTTTGCATTGCAAGAACACAACTATAGTTTTGCGTCATGAAATATTTTGTAATAGGAACAGCCACGTCTGCTGTAGTCTTGATATAACCATGAAGGTCAATGCAGGAAATCGTTAAAATAAGGCTCAGTTGACGCACTAGTGATTTTTTAAGGTCAGGTAACTGTTACGCAATATCAGTTCTTCTATATGGCTGTAAATGCGAGACAATCGTCACTCAGACGAAGAAGAAACTTGAGGCATTAGAAATGTGATTCTACAGAAGGATGCTGAGAATTCCATGGGCGAAACATGTGAGCGACGTCAAAGTTTTAGAGAAAATTGGAATAAAAAAAGACGCATACATAACACCAGAAAGAGACAGTTGAAATATCAAGGTCACATAATGTGGAAAGAAGGCTTGGAAATGTTGACGCTCAGGGGTCAAATTAGAGGCTATACGGACAGAGAAAAACAGCGTATAACCTATCTGGCGGGTTTGAGTAAATGAATGATAGAGTAGAGTTTTTCGAGAGATAACAAAAAGAAGAAATTTACTAATAGCAACAAAAGAAAGTGTTAAGTGGTCCACCCCTTTTTCATACAAGTGGACTCGCCCAGTGTGTACTTGTACTGCTGCTGGTGAATACCCGGGAGCCAGAGTGACAGTGATACAGTGATATAGTGAAAGAGTGAGAGTGTGAGGTAACCGCTTTGTAGGAGTCACAGTTGCGAGCACGTAGACTCAGAAGGAAGTCATACTTCAATACTGTATATATATTATTATTGCTACTAACCGCATTTCTGGATCTACTAACCGTATTACCAATTGTATTATTACGTCAATACATTTATTTGCTATATTTCATTCCTGCGTTTGTCATTCATTTGAGACCGGTTTTCATCCCGGTATCCACAACAGAAAGGAAAATATGGAGAACCATGATCGCCAACGTCCTGAAGGGACGCGACATAAAAAGAAGACTGCATGCGTGTGATTGATGCCACTTTTTAAAACAGAGGTTTGCCTTTCATGACCTATGAGATTTTAACTATAGGCGTAAGTCCTACTAATGCCGTAGGTCTTTTGTTGGCGTTTCCATCTCTTAGGTATCTGAATGTACCATATCTGTTTCTGTTTAAACTGTTCCGATATGATGGCTGAGTTTGGTAGACTGACTATCCTTTGGACATGAGGGAAATTTACGATTATTGAGCAGAAAATTTCAGTGTCTACCAATGAGACCGTTTTAATTACTAAAACGAAACTGTGAAAATAGCCGAAGCAGAATTAAAAAAATCAGTTTAAATCAACAGAGAGCCTACCATATAATTACATTATTAGTATATATTATGTAGTTAAACACAAATTAAATGAATTAAAAATATTGCTGCAAACACTACTATATATCAGGTATTCAATCGCCAGGCTTCTGTGGCCCAAATGATCAACGCAGACAATCCCCAAGTCACGCTTCTAGCTTCAGCCCGCTTTCTACTTTGTATAAATTATCTACATAAACATATACATCGAGCATTTGTAAATATATATACTGATGACAGTACACTATATGGGTGCACATTCACGACGCTAGATACCCAGAACTCTGGCAGCCGATCTGTCCTCCTTTGACCTTGCATTAACAACTCAGCGGGGACAATTGACTGTCCACATTCAATAACTCGAAAAATAAACTGTTCTATCAACACCGAGCGGACCCTGAATTTTCAGCTATCGCGATGAACGGTTGTTCTCTCAGAAGGTTGTTCTCATGCATTGATCCCCTATTGGGACTTCAACCCAGGCCTCAAGTCGAACGTACATACGATCCATCGTTAAAGATATTGGAACCAGATTGGGCCGAAAATGGAGTACCGCTTCCATATATGGGCAGGAGTTGCACAGTATTCACTTTCTTGTCTCAGTAAAGTTCAGAAGCGTCTCCGCGTCCTTGCGGGTGATTAATTATTTTCCACCCTACAACCTCTTTCCTGCAGACAAAACGTTGCAAACCGCTCGCTGTTCTACCGATATTTCAATAAAAAAAAAAGTCTTCAGGTAAATTATATTCCTTAATTCTAACAGTTCGAACTTTCAGGACTAAGACCCGCCATGACACGTACATTGTAACGAACCACCGTCATTTCTTTCGTATTCCATTGGTGTGACCTAAGTTCCACTCGAGTAGCTTCTTCCCACGAACCGCTGAATTGTGGAAACGACTCCAAAGACGATGCCTCCCTGATCTCTGGAATCTTAACGTTTTTGATTTTAGGGTTAACCTTTATCTTCCCCACTTGCAAACTGTACCTTCTTACTCTGTAACCTTCTACCTCGAGTGGTTCTTGGGCCTTGTACAGACTGAAAATTTCTAAATAAAATTCATGGCATATTCTTTACAAATAACCGACTTCATCTGAAGTTACTTTAAGATAAATATTTTGCTATGCTCTCGAGATTTCTCTAACCATCGTCGCCAGAGAATGGATCTATTATGATGGAGTAAAATTGTATACGTTTCTCCTTAGAGAGAAACACAAACATTATTTTGTGTGGGCGTTATCTTCAGGTAAAATGTTTTACATGCAACGAACGGAGTTCGTAGGAGAACAGAAACGTGATAAGCAATAAGAAAAAAGTTAGCAAGAATTGTTGCGACAACAATTGTAGAAAGAAGGATAGGAGAATTTAACACATAAAGGGCGTATCAGTGGGGATGTAATCAAATCAAAAAATACATTCTGAAGAGATATTTTTGATTCGATTCGCTGCGTTTCTTTATTACATTGTACTCTCAAGAAGAGGAGCGAATCATTGCTGAGAATTGTATCTAACTTTCTAATCAGGAGTTATTTCCCTTACAGGAAGTCAAAAATTGAGAAAACCATTTAAAAACTGTGGATGTAATTATTATCGACCCGAAGAACGAAAGCGTCCAACCTAGATGTAGTTTGTTTCATTCACTTGTTTATCGGTTAAATAAAAAGGTAAACTGGGCTCTCTAGCCGTGAAAGGGAAGCAGTCTTTTAGAATGAGTACAAGTTTGTGCAGGAACAAGATGCGCAAAAAGAAAGACGTCGTTATTTCTATTGCTTTCGTTTTATCTTACTTAGAAAAAAAACAACAAAAATTATAGGAATATATTTTTTAAAATATTCCTATTCCATTAATTTTCTTTATTCGTTCCTTGTCAAACCACTCGGGTTGTTGCATCTTAAACTTCAAACAAACATGTTTTTCTCGCTAGAAATACAAGCAAGCAAAAACAAAGATGGAGAAAGTCATCGCAGCATCCATCTTCCAAAATTGTTGGAATAGAAAATATTAGGTTGGGTTATAAATATAAATTTGGTTCATCAACTTTGCTTTTAAAAAAATACAATTATTTTTTTCAATTATATGTTCATCATTAATTGCAATGACTTGTTGCTAATTTCCAAGCAGCTCTTTGATACATTTTGAATAAAATTCCGCATCATCTTTCTATATTTCTGAGATGAGATATTTTAACTATTTACACTATTTACATTGTTTGGACTGTTTACCTCATCTTTACTGTGATATTCACAAATTTAATACACTTGACCCAAACTTCTCCATTAATCAAATAGATCTTCATTTATACAGTGATCATTTCAGATTAAAAACTATTTTGTGCTACAGATTTATTGATCCACTCTTGAAATTTAGATTCCGGCTCAGTGGCCAGCCAGAAGATATACAATTTTAGTTTTTTTTTCTATAATAACAGGTGTTACAATGAACAGCCTCTGACATTTTCAATTATATATTCTTTAAATTGGAGCTTGTTACATTGTTCGGGGTGATGTCCTCATCTTTATTGTATTATTCACGACGTTTCAGCCGTTGGATGCTCCGGACGTCTTCCGGTGATACACGTTGAAATTAAGAACCAAACCTTCTATTTCGTCCACAAGGGTAAATTGTTCTAGTTCCACGTGTCATGCCTTTTTCTGAATATTTCAGTTTTAGTTATTTCTCTTTAGTAACTCAACTCTTCGTGAATATGACAATAACGATGAGGTCAACACTCCGAACAATGTAAATAATGTATTAAAATTCCACCGGTTTTCAAGTGAAAACGTTTTTATTGAATCCGGTTTTCCCTATTAATGCATGTTGCTACGATCGTCAATGTAGTAATCAGTTTGTGTAAGGTCATGGGGAGTAAAACGGATGGAATAAGACAGATCAATCAAGTTCAAAAATATTTTCCGATGATATTCTTGCTGTATGCGGGCTTGCATTGTCATTGTGGAAAACGATATTTTTTTCTTTTTATCCACTGTGACCGCTGCTGCTGTGAAAAATTAAGATATTTTAATGCGCTCCAAATTTATTAACTGTCACCTATAATCAGTAATTAGGATGAATGATTCGTCATTACATTTGAAACGGAAATTAATTCTGACTCACTTTATTAGTTTAAGTTTTTATTTACTTTGATAAACACCATAAATCAATTATATTCTTATTAACTTTTCCTATTATTTCAGGGTAAGTGAATATTTTTTTAAATGTGGAGAAAAAATTCTCATTGCAGAGAATTTATATCGCTTTCTAATGAGGAGTTATCTCCCCTGCAGGAAGTCAAAAACATTGAAAAAGCTATTTAAAAACTATGGATGGGAGTGTAACTTATTATTGACTCGAAAAAAGAAAACGTTCAAATGAGTTCCAATTCAGATCTAGTTTGTTTCGTTCCCTTGTTTTTCCTAAATGCCATTGAGAAACCCTATCGCTTCTTCACCTCAGTTATCGGTTAAATAGCAACGTGAATTAAGCAATCTAGTCTTGAATGACAACCGGTTTAGTAGAAAACTACACTGAATTTCAAACTATGTGGAAGACAACAGGAGATCAGTTCATTATTTTTCTCAAATAGCCATGATAATTCACAAATAATAAAGAAACGGAAGCTGTGGAGAGATTTCATTGTCAACGTCCTGAAAGAATATAACATTAAAAACAGTTTGCAAACACCAGCGTGCACAGACTTTTTCCGCATCGTCTGAGTTTATTTAATTATAAATTCTGCAATATGACTGAATAAACAACATATTGGTCTTTTTAATTAATAGTGACTATTTAATTACAGTAATTAACGCCGTTTGGATATTGCAACATAAATTCATAATAAACTGTAAGGTTGATTAAAAAAAATGACTTAAGTGCTACTCTGCAGAAAAAATAATGCATATTTTTGATTCAACAGAAGGTTTTTAATCTACGACTGAAATTGTATCTCTGATTTATCCAAGATTTAAACTCTGGCCTTCTTTATGTGATCGACAATATTTCTGTGGAGGATCTGTATTTTTACTTTTATCTGCGAGTTTCGATGAAGTTGATCATTGGTTAAGGTCAATATCAGACATTTAATCATTCTTTCTAACTTTGTCACTTACAACACTCTCAGTTTACACAACATCACTCAAATGATTGTAGCTCTAGAACAGTTGTAATCGAAATATATTTTTTAAATTAAACTTTCATGTAATTTGAAAATAACATAGTTAATTAAAATGATCTAATTAAATATCTTATCAAAACTGCACATTACGAGAGATTAAACTTTTGAGCGGTTTACCAAACCAAATACAAATGTCAATTTCTGTGCCATTTTAAAATGGAACGCATATTTGTATATTTATTGGGATCAAATATTGATTTGACAGAATGACAGGACAAAAGCAAATAGGAAATGTTTATCAATTTTACGTGTTTCACTGTTATTAAAGAGAATTAGATACATAGAAAGAAAAAAAAGAGTATGCATTATCATCTGAATCCCATACGAACAAATTAGAATTATGATACACTTACATACATAAAGCAATATTTATGATTTTTCAGTTAGGAGTGAAATCCATTAAATTCTTCAACTTTCGAAAGGACACGACGTTTCTCCTTGAATTCGGAACGTTATAATCATACTAACGTTTTTTAACAAGTAAAATTCACGTGAAGCCTGATTAACCAATGAAAATCAAACAAGACAAAAAAAATAGCATAATTTATTTCTACTGTTTTCTACGTTCCGCATTCACTGATGAAACTTTAATAAAAGTGAAATATGTTAGACTAAAACGGTTCCTATTTATTCTATTTGTTCCTATCATATATATATATATATATATATATATATATAATTGCACCTGAAACTTGCATATTTGCATGAAACTACGAAACGTGCTTTCTATGTGAGATATATATATATATATATATATATATATATATATATAGATATATAGATATATATATATAAAGAAATATAGTCTTAAGGTGTGCTATATTTATGGGATAAAGTGCTCAATATCAGAGATAGAGCGTGTGTAAATATAAAAGTGAACATAGAAGTCAATACTTAGAGGCGACAGTCTGTTTCATGCTATACCATGATATAGCATGAAACAGACTGTCGCCTCTAAGTGTCAACTTCTATGTTCATTTATATATATATATATATATATATATATATATATATATATATATATATATATATATATGCGTGTGTGTGTGTGTGTGAGCGTGTATGTGTGTATTGCATTTTTATTTATAATATCTATACGGAAGGCGCTGAAACATTCAAAGCACAACAATGAAGAGATGGCCAAAATAGTGTAATGTTTTATAATTTGTTCAATTTTGCAAGTGGATCGGAGCAATAATATTTCAGTAATTCTTCATACAGTCGTACTTAGATATTACTCTGTCTACTCATAAATCAAAAGGAATAACGAGGCGCTAGAAAACTAAATTTACTCCACCATCAGATGACACCTAACGGTAGAAACCTGGGTAGTAATTAAAGGTATACATTTTCACATTTCATAATATATATATATATATATATATATATATATATATATATATATATATATATGTGTGTGTGTGTGTGTGTGTGTGTATAAATATATATATAATCTGACTGTGTATATACGTACGTCTGTGCGTGTGCGTGGAACTGAGATTGTGAAAATACTAAGCGATTCTTATTGCCATACTCGAATATATATTTTGAAATCATGACAACTTGCAAACTTAACGTTTAACTGGACTCCTTAAGCGAATCGCCATTTAAAAAAAAATAATCAAAATTGATTTATCGATTTATTCTTGAGTGATGTACAAGAAGACAGTCAAGTGTAATCAGTCTGTGAGTTTGTGTGTATGACAGTGAAAGAGTGAGGGAGAGAGGAGAGAGGTTGGTGAGAGATATGATGTCGGTGTTAAAGGTTTGTCTTCCAAACGATTCTTGCGTTGAGATTCTATCGTCGTACGAAATTCGTTTCAAATTGAACAGACAGCTTTGAAGTGATTGAGTGACACGTGGAGAAACAAAATTTGGGTGTTTTTGCTTGATGTAGATAATGAGACCATTTTATTAGTTTGTACGGAGAGACTGAAAACGGTTCATTGCTTCATTGTGCAGAAAGTGTGAAGAATGTGAAATAAACAGAGACGTTGGGATGTCGAACGGCGGAACTGGATAATGAATGAACACAAGGAAAAGCACGTATTAAATTAGGTACATATATTATTATCTCTGTGAATATGATACACACACACACACACATACATACATACATATATATATATATATATATATATATATATATATATATATATATATATATATATATATCCTTGGTAAGTATTAGGTTGGTGCAAAAATAATGACGTAATAATGTCGTTTTTTGACGTATTTTTAAAGTTAAAAAATGACATTATTACGTCATTATTTTTGCACCAACCTAATAATTCAAGTGAATCCTAATATTATAAAATATTAAAATTGATCCACAAATATAGTTCAATGTATTTATTACAGAGCATATATACAAATTAAAAATAAATGAAATTCAAAAACTACCTCATCGGAATGGCCATTATGAGTTTGTCAACACTAAAAAGTTAGATAAAAAAAAAACTTTTTAGTGTTGACAAGCTCTTTCTTTTTAGTGCTGAAAAGCTCTTGCTTTTTAGTGCTGGCAAGCTCTTGCTTTTTAGTGCTGGCAAGCTCTTGCTTTTTAGTATTGACAAGCTCTTGCTTTTTAATGTTGACAAGCTCTTGCTTTTTAATGTTGACAAGCTCTTTTGGAGCAAAATCGTCATTACAATGTGATATTTTTGAGTTTCATTTATTGGTAATATATATATGTATATATATATATATATATGAATATGCACTATAGTTTTCAGGCACTTTCTGATGATGGGGCACGCTGGGTTTGCTGCTCCAGGCGGTTAACATCCCCTGTGGGCGTTAAACAGACACCAATGTCCATAAGGAAGCGACTGCAACAGAGATTGGCTATTTGGCTATTATATATATATATATATATATATATATATATATATGATGAGTCCCAAATATAGGAAGAAACGCCCGTCCACTGCTTTCTGCATTCTGTTGAGGTTTCTTCTAGACTCGATGAATTACTTAATTATAATTATCTCAAATCATCCTAATTTCTATCACTTGTATATCTTTGCTCGAACTGGCTTCTAATGCTCTGGATGGAGCGGCTTGGTGATAGTGGTTCGGGGAGGCGCAGTCCTGTGGGTAAAAGAGAAACTCGGACGAGTTCCACCACGGAATATTTGATTGAGCGGCACTATATCGAATCTGATTCTCTACCTCTTCGTTACCGAGGCTCGTTGGTACAGCTGGTATGTCGTTTGCATGATAACGTAACTGTCCGGGTTTCAGTTCTCGGTAGTGGATGCACACAGCTGATGAGTCCCAAATATTGGACGACACAGCCGTCCAGTCCTTTCTGCATTCTGTTGCTGATTTATAATTATCTCAAATGCTCCTAATTTCTATCATGTAAATATATATATATATATATAATAAAAAAGCCTTAAACACTAATATTCCACGGTCATAATTTATTCCAATCGACTCGTAAATATTTACGAGTCCAATGGAATAAATTATGACCGTGGAATATTAGTGTTTGAGCCTTTTTATTATATCCTTACTCTGTCCTAGACATTGAGTTCTACCTGGATTCTATCCTCTCGGAATTTTTTATTCAAAAAATATACATGTGTGTATATGCACCTGTGGATTTTGCATATATATGTATATTTACCACTAATATTATCTATCTATCTATCTATCTATCTCTCTCTCTCTCTCTCTCTCTCTATATATATATATATATATATATATATATATATATATATATATATATATATATATGGAGGTATGTAACTATATATAAATATAATTCGACAAAGTGCAAAAGCATTTAGCTGAGATCTTCTCCTTCCTCTGCCTTATTCGGGGAAAAGAAAAGATGAAAGAAATAAAGAAAGACAAAACTGTATGTAAGGAAAAATGCGTAGGTATCTCAGAAGGTAAGTGAGTGGGTATATATATATATATATATATATATATATTAGAACGGTTTGGTCTATTGAATTTAAATTAGTTCACTTTTGGGAGTGTTTTTTATGTATATAATTGTAGATTCATAAAAAATATATATACAACCCAGGCATATATACATGTATTAAAGGCTTTTTATGTATACGTGTACACACCTGTACATATATACATGCCAGACCCATATTTACCCGTACATATACACACAGACACATTCATATATACATATTTTAGAGCCTTTCTTATATATATATATATATATATATATATATATATATATATATATATATATATATATATATATATATATATATATATAATCATTATTAATAATACTAATAAATAATAATTCACTTGTTGCACAAATCTGAGTTTCATGTACAATCCAATACTTAGGTGCTGATTGAAAACTGACCGTTACATAATCTAAAAAGATAATTTAAATTATGACATATATATATATATATATATATATATATATATATATATATATATATATATATATATACTAGCAGCATGGCCCGGCGTTGCCCGTGCTTGATTCAAAAATCGTACGACTCATACAGCAATCGCTATCACTTGACTTAAAATATTTTTGCCCTTCCTTGCCTTTAAAGGAGTGCCCTTTGTCATGCTGATGTTGCTACATGCCTTACTTCTTACCTATCTCACACTGCGAATTTTTTCTAAGCTCTATACTAAACCTTAAATCTGTTACGAAAAAAGAACTAAACAAAATGAACACAAAACGATCAGCTTTAAAAAAGGAGTCATAACTGGAAAAACTGAATGAAAAAAGAATGTTAACAACGAATACCTTCTTCACACCCTACCCAGTTCTGCGTAATCAGAATCAACATTGAGTTTAAGCAAGCGAATGAGTCAATGGAGTAAAGTGACATGCAGATTTAATTTTTTCCAACTTGTGACGAATACAGCTAACAATTTTTTGCATGCTAGCATTCTAGTTAACATTCGTGTCAGTCAGCTGTTGGTTCTCACGCTGGCCAATAGAATCTTCCTGCCTATTCGTGGCAGCCAGCTATAGCCCCTCACTCTGGCCAATAGAAAATGGCCGCAAACTACATGAAAACTGCCGTAGAAGCATGAAAAAATCGATTATTTCCGCAATCGATGGGAGTTGGCAAATACAAGGTTGGCCTTCCCGCTAACTTGGAGCTTGTGCATGTTAATTTTCGTGCAAATACGTCGAAAATTGCGGCCGTGCATTCGTTACACACACACACACACATCCTGCATATATATACATACATATATATATATATATATATATATATATATATATATATATATATATATATATATATCTTGCACTATAGTCATAATGGATCAATGCATGTTATTTGTGGGCTTTGTTTTAAAAAAATAAATATAAATAAATGAAACAAGATATACACATAGAAAAATGTACATTTAAGTAATTATAAAAATAATACAAACGTGTGCATATATATATATATATATATATATATATATATATATATATATATGTGTGTGTGTGTGTGTGTGTGTGTGTGTGTGTGCGTAGATAGATAGATAGATAGATAGATAGATAGATAGATAGATATGCAAGTTTCATTGAAAACGTCTAATAATGTGCTGCGCTTAAGCTTTATTCTTTTCAGGGTGTAAATTATATAAATATTTCTAATTTTTTTTTATATCCAAGCGCTTTCGGCTATACATTTAGCCATTATCAAGGATGAATTTTATTTTAGTTTTAACTGAATATATGAATATATGAATCGTTTTACGCATGGCTTTGGTGGCCTACCAAACTCTATCCGTAACATACTCATTGATAATACAAATTTAATAGCATCATCAACATGTACAAAAAGTCTAATAATGGAAATATTATTAATAAAAAAAAAATAAAAGGCCAACACTCAATAACATTAACCATGAACAATGTTCTGACTGTGTTTCGAAAATAAAATATTCTTATAACACTAGATACATAGAGAAATCAATCCATATATTTAGTTAAAAGCTAACTAAAATTCAGACTTGATAATGTCCAAAAATATACACAAAAGTGCTTGTGTATATAAAACATTCGGATAATTTACATATAATTTATGTCCTGAAAAGAAAAAAAAAATACGAAAAAAATTATATGAAAAATTATATAAAAGCATAACCACAGCAAGCCGTCAGTCGTTTTCATTGGAAATTGCATAAAAGATGGATTGCTGCCCAAATACACAATTTTTAAATTAAATATATATGTGAATATATATGCTCTCGGGAAATCCGGTTGATCTCTCTTGAGAAAAGGGTAATTTTAAAAACACTGGCTCCTGCTGCTATTAATGCATTGCTCTTCAAGTACGAATTAATATATATATATATATATATATATATATATATATATATATATATATATATATATATATATATATATATATATATATATATATATACTGGCCAATAAACACACAATATACATAATAGAGAAAGGACTGAAAAGATACACGAGGACATAAAAAGATAAGATCAAAGACACTCTCCTATCTGTCCCTTTCTATGACCAGATTTAATTGCTTTATTACCCCTTTTAGTAAAGGAACATTTTTAGCCGAGCCCAAAATGGTTTTCAGATTGACTACTACAACACACAAAAGAAAATGGTCAAAAGATTCAACATAGGAAGTAAAAATTAATTCTTTTAAATAATATGTGGAAAATAACCATTCTTCGCCTGATGAAATGTCACAAAACCCGAAACTCGTGTAGCAAAATATATCGAATAAAGTGTATGAAAATGCACATTATAATAAAAAACGTTTTCAGTTTTTCTCTCCTTTGTTTTCTCTCTTTAAAATATACACTCTTCTCTCGTTAGAACAATATCTCCCTTAAATATATATATATATATATATATATATATATATATATATATATATATATATATATATATATATATATATATATATATGTCTGTGTGTGTGTGTGTGTGTTCGTGTAAGATTTGCTATATTTGCAGTGCTGAGTATGTGAGCCCCTAAGATAATATTTAAAATAATTGTTACTTTTTTCCAGGTAATCAACAAATCTTAATTAAACTATATATCCTTTAAAAAAAACTTTATGAATTACATCCATTATCAAAAATTTTTATCAAGCTGTAATAAAATTATTAATTAAAAAATAAATATTAAGATGTGCAGAAATAAGTTAACCCTTATATTTATACACTGCATTTTTGTTTACCATGGCTGCCAGTGAAAATAATTCTTTGTGTACATGTAAAATTCAAAATGACACGTGTTCATTTTTTTGGTAAGCTCTGTATACTGCAGTTAAACAATATATTTCATTTCATATGCAAAAATGTCCAGTTAGAAACTAAATTTTAAAAATATATGCAAATATCAAAAGAAGCTTTAAATATTGCATAGGTGAAACCTGTAATGTTGGAGAAAGCTTCAAAAAGCTACCAAAAATATTGGGAGTGTACTTCTCCACCGTGTAACAAATTATTTATAAATGGAAGATCTTTGGTATGACAGCATCACAATCAAGAATTGGCCACTCGTGAAAAATAACAACAAGAGCAAGTAGACATCTAATTCGGCAAGCCCAGGCAAATCCTGCTATGACATTTGCGGTTCTCCAGTGCTCACTGGCCAATGTCAGAGTCAATGTTCATATATCTATAGTGCGACGAAATCTGAACAAAGCCGATTTTCATGGCAGAATGCAAAGAAAAAGCAACGGCTTATAAAACAGTACAAGCATACTCACTTCAATTATGTCAAAGCCCATATTAATAAACTACAAACATTTTGGCAAAAGGTTTTATGGTCGGATGGGATAAACTAGAACTTTTGTTGTGGAACAATAGGTGGTATATCTAGCACGCTCCTATTACGGCTTTTGAAAAAAGATTTTGATACCAACAATAAAATATCACATTGATAGCATTATGATTTGGGGAATCCTTTGCTGCAGCTGGAACAGTCAAAATAGTGTGCATTAATGGCACAATGAACTCTGCAAGATATAAAGCAATTTTGAACAAAAGTGTCTTGTCCTCAGTTCAAAAGTTCGGTTTAGATCAGGGCTGGAACTTCCAACAGCACAATGATCTGAAGCATCAAAGCAAATTTACAAAAGAATGGATTCATAAAAACAATATCATATTTTGGAATAGTCCTGTTCTAAACCCAATTGAAAATCTGTGATTCAAGTGAAAGAAGGCAGTGCATGCAAGAATCACAAATAATATTGAAGAATTGTGCGTGTTTTGACAAGAAGAATGGTAAAAAATCGGCACTCACTACTGCCAGAAAGTTGTTAAAAATTATAGAAAAAGACTGGTTGACATTGTAACCTCAAAAGAAGCAGTCACCAGATATTAAATGTAAGCGTTCACTTACTTTTGCACATATTAATTTTTAATTAATATTTATTATACCAGCTTGATAATTTTTTAAATGGTTGTAATTGATTTAATAAACGTTTTTCTTCATGAATATATAGTTTAATTACGTTTTGTTGATTATCCGAAAAAAAGAGTTTTATTTTAAATGGTTCACTTACATTTGCGCAGGATACTATAGAGGAGATAAAGCGATTTTTGAGATAGACAGCGTGGGCGTATAAACTGACATTGCATGGTGACTGTTTTACGTTTCAATGTTATTTTCAGACCACATTAGACTTGGTATGAAAACCGCATAGCAGTAATTTTTAAAGACCTTTTTCAGACCGAGTTAGATTTTGTCTGGAGTGGGAATTGACCATGAGGTGATGCGTCCTACGCCCACGATGTTTAGTCCTCTCTCTCTCTCGCTCGCTCTCTCTTATTTATTTATTTATATTTATATATATATATATATATATATATATATATATATATATATATATATATATATGTGTGTGTGTGTGTGTGCGTGTGTGTGTGTAAAAATATATAGAAAATAAGAAAGAACTAAAAAAAATTTCGCTTGAAGATGGAACAGAGCTTAGTAATTTAATTCAATTTAATTCAAATAATTATACTGAAGTTTTCGGCTCTTGTTTTGAAACAAGAGAACTCTTATGTAGCGTTAGAATCATATTTTTAAATAAATAATTATATATATATATATATATATATATATATATATATATATATATATATATTATGTGTATATATTTTTCAGAAAGTGACAAATACAGTAGATCGCGTAAGTGTTCAAAATAAACAGATAGCTAAGCGAAGAGCAGGACGTTACTTGGTAAATAAATCAATTTTCAGTATGTTCCAATATACATAAGGAAATAATGCAAAAAGCCTTTTTTATGTGGTTGCTCACCGTAACGAGACTGGCCACAATTTTGACATAAAAAATGCTACACTAATTAAAAGAGAAAATAATTCGCGAAGACGAAAATATTTAGAAAGGTCTTTAATCTCTAGTTCAACCACTGTAAATTTTCGTCTAGTTTCCTACAACGTTTGACCATTCTTGGCAGTTCTGTTATCACAATGTAGGATGTTTCATAACAATCTTGATGGATATATACACACAGACACACACGCACACACAGACATACACACACACACACACACACATATATATATATATATATATACAGTTAAACCTAGTGAGCCAGACAAACCTACCAAGTAGATCATCAGGGAAGCCAGCCTTCCCTGACGATCCGCTTCGGTGAAAACCTTGATAGGTTTGTAGGTTTAACTATGTCTGCTCTACTCATTGTATTGAGCAATTTATTTAGTTGTCTTGGGTACTCGCATCCGTTTTTTTTTTTTCTTAGGGCCTTGGACTTGCATGCTGGACGATTATTTTCGGCTAACGTACATGTTCTTGGTTCTTTATATATATATATATATATATATATATATATATATATATATATATATATATATATATATATATATATATACATATATATATATATATAATTAAATATTATATAAACACAAAAGAGACATTTTAATAGACACACAAAATGCATTAATTGCTTAGCATAACGTGACTGTCCACAATTTTGACATAAAATAATTTACTAAGACAAAAATGTTTAAAAAGTGCTTTAATCGCTAGTTCAGCCATAGTAAATTTTCGTCCAGGTCCTTTCGATGTTACCCCATTCTTCGCAGATCTTCTCTTATCACAAAGTGGGATATTTAATAACAAAGATGATGGAAACATAAAGAAAAAATAAAAGAATCTAAATCAACTTGGCTAGATTATATAATTAAACACATTTCTTTTTTACATTCTAGATTTAAAATTCTCAACGTCTCTCGTTCGTGCGCATGTGTAGTCGCATAATTATAAACAAAACTTGTCTCATGAAGTCTGAATGGACGAAATGCATAATACGAAAACTTTTCCCACTTTCTCATACATCTGACCTCCAAAACTTTTATTGATGTATAAAATTGCATATATTGTTATGTCATATATATATATATATATATATATATATATATATATATATATATATATATATATATATATATATATTATATATATATCAGTAATAGTCACTATTTACAGACTGACACTTTCTCCCCAGAGAACTCAACTGAAATATTTTTTCAGAAGCATATATTTTGATAATGGACTGTCGTCTCTTCTTCGACATGTGATGGTGCAGCAGCTCGTTTAGAATCGAACAGCACGAATATCTGCACATATGTCTTTATTGGGGAAAATGAGAGAAAATATTGTTGCGTGTTCAAATAAAATTATATTTATTTAAACGTAGGACAGACAAAATTTAACTGCAATTACTTATTATGAAATGAAAGTTAGAAAGTTCTTCTCTTTGACTCTAAGGATATGAACATGAATAGTCTTTCAGCGTAGGAAGAGAGAAGGTGAATTTGGGAGGTAAAATCAAAGAGTGTCTGCTGTTACTTTGATGAAAAAGACAAGACACCGAGGTTGACTCGCGTCTCTTTACAGCTGTAAATCCTTCTGCCGAGTTTGATTTTTATAATCTTCTGTAGACCCCAGAGGTCTGTTTGTTTTTTTACAGGTGGGAGCTGATTTTATTGGCTATTTATTTTTATTAAATTAAAAATTTGATGTATATTTGAAACCCAGGCGTCTGCGCGGAGGACTTGCGCGGTGTGTTTAATTTAGTCATCTCCTCCTCTTATTTGATGTTGTTCGCTTCCGTGTAGCACAAGTTTTCCATATGACTTTCCTCGGGTTTTGAATTCCGTTTTTCCTTCTCCCACACTGGTTACCGACCAAAGCTAGAGCACTGTCTACCCTACTATTTAACCTATAATGGGGATGTAGAGACGAGTTCATACCTTCTGAAACGGTATTCCTGCATAAGCGAATGTATAGAATTCGACTGGAATTCGAACTCGGCTCTCCGACTTCTCATTACATGCTGCTATTTATTACACGACCAGCATATCCAGTAAATAAATCTTGACCATACGCTGCTTCTCGTGAAGAACTAAGTCTAAGGCCAAAATGAATGTTATTGTCTGGCCTGAACTTGCGTTATTGACTGTAAACTGAATATCGGGATCCATGCCAGAAGACCATCCAAATAGTTGCCAAAGAGTAATGTGGAGTGACTCCTCAGGAGACATGTTTAAAACTCGTTGAAAAATATCATGAACAGTTACAGCAAAAAGGATACACAATATTAATACCAGTAGAGCGCTGATAATTTTAACCATGGTGGTTTTTAAGCTATTTAAAACAAATATAAGGCCAAAGAGTCTCTCAAGATAGAGGATTATTGCAAAGGTATAAAGAGAGAAGAAAGATGTGCATATTATGAAGCTATGAAGGATAGATAACGGCTTATCGCAGACTTGAAGAAGTTAAGATTGTAGTGATTGGGGAAGCTTCCTCTCGGGAGTCTGTTCCACAAAGGATCAGTTCTAGGAAAGAAAATGCTGAGTGCAATTTCCTCCTTACAAAAAGAATACGAAAGGATAAGGATGATTTTTTGAGTTTGGTCTATTAACTTTGTTAAATAATATAAACTTCCAGATAGAACTCGTACACACACACACACATACACATACATGTGTGTGTGTGTGCATGCGTTTGTGAAATGTGTGAGTCCTGTACTGAAAAATCTTGTTCTGTTAAATGGAAATGGTAACATTAGCCGTTTTCTTATATGAAAACATTCGGGAATCATTGACCGAGCAGCCAGTGTTAATGTCGGTTGAAATTTATAATAGTTTTCAAAGGAGTCTAATAAATTTGCCTTCGAATGTACGTATGTTTTGATTAATGACCTTCACATTATGAATAAATTTATTGTTTAATGGCTTTGACATTTTAAATGAAGTTATGTTTTCTTTTTAATGAACGTCTTATTCATTATAAATAAAGGTACGTATATTTTTTATTAATGACCCACAGAAAGGTACGTATATTTTAATTGATTGATTGATTTTCTACGGCTTATCAACCTTTTGCAGGTTATTCAAGGTCAGAAATATTTCTAGATTCTAAGAACTATTTTTGGAGATAATTAAGAGTTTAATGTTGCAAGTCTTACTAATTAACCCATAGCTGGGGGAGAAGAGGTGGATTCATATCTTTCCCAACTTTCCTTTTTTTAACTTTGGTGATCGTATGGAAACAGGTGTTTCAACGTGATGTGGCCGTCAACCGTATATTTTGATTAATGGCCCAAACACGATGAATAAATGTACGTATATTTTGATTAATAGTCTACAATTTATAACTAAAGTTTTGAATTGGGATCAAATATAGATCAAATACAGATCAAATATAGATCAAATACAGATCAAATATAGATCGGAATCCGACAGAATGATAGACAAAGGACCAAATAGAAAGCGTTTAACAGTCTAACATGTTTCACTTTTATTAAAGCTTCAGCAGATGTTTGGTTGATTTTGTTTAGTGGCATATCAACCGCTATGCAATGTATAATACCGAAATCTAAATATTTTTAATGCAATTTTATGCCTTCACCTACAGATAAAATATATTTTTGGTTGTTTTGCTATAAAATATCTAAAATGCTTCAAAAGCTCTACATCAGAGGCCTTATTGCTGGATGTAGTCTATTGTCATACAGAGGACGATAGTTATAAAGGAAATATCCCTTTTGAGGGTTTGTTTCACAAAGTAAGAGATGCTAAAGAGAAGCAGTCTGAGTGGAATTACTCCCTACTGCCATAATAATAGCGAGAGAGTAATGGAAAGCTAGTGACGTTTCCGCTGTGGGATAATTTCTCAGGCTGGAAAATAATTCATCACCTACGTCATGAATTAGTTTCTCTTCAGCAGAGAATGAAATATTGAAGCTTTAATAAAAGTGAAACCTGTTAGATTGATAAATGTTTCCTGTTTGTTCTTCATCTTATCAAATAAAGGTTTGTAAATTCTGATTTACAGCACAAAATAAATGAGTAAACATACACATATATAAATGGGGGCAGATGTTATGAACGAAAGTGGACGTATGTTCTTGAAAAACGTACTTATAATTTTCTACAACACTGTAAATATACATTCATGTTTCTGGGATGGGTAATTTGAAAACCCCTCGAACGTAGCTTATCCGTTTTATTTTATTTTTTACCTTAATCTTTCTATAACAACTTCTTTTTATAAGTTGAACGGGGTCGATTTCGGGATACTAGGTCTCTGCTTCAGGCCGCGCATATCCGTTGTTATTACTAGAAGCGCTCAGCATTGGTAATGGGGGAGATAGTAAGCATATTTATTCCAAGGACGACCAGAGTTCTGCCAATTCATGAATAGACTGATTGTCGTAGGCGCTTTTTACCGCAAGGTCTCAGTGGTTTCTGCTTCCTGAGTCCATTATATCATCTACACGTCTGATGAAAGGGGTGGCGTATTCAGCTAAAGAGTCGTGATAGAAAATAGTATTTTCAATAATGAAGGATTGGCGGCAAAAGAATTTCCGTTATATGCCGTGTCTCTGACACTCATGAAATTGTGTTCGGTAATAAAAAGAAAGAATATTTTAAACCAGACTAATGGGCCTCTACTCGCTATTACGCATTATTACTCTAATTTACAAGATAACATCGTTTAAAAATAAGCGATATTTGGCAATAACATTTCTGAAAAAAATATCAATGTAAACTATGTGATGTGGTGTCCTCCTTCTAAGAGTCTATATTAGACTCTTCTGCCTACTATAAATTTAGTAGGAGAGAAGGTTCGGGGAACAGAGCACTGTGAATAGATTGAGCGCTAGTTCATTCGATACACTCTCATTAGTTGTGTAATACTCTTCTCGTGTACTTACTGTTTAATATACAATATATCTGCAAAACTGGTATTTGTTATTACTTTATCATTTACTTGGTCACAACATCTTGGAATCTATTCATCGTTCTCTGTTCTCCGAACCTTCTCTCCTACTAAACTTATAGTAGGCAGAAGAGTCTAATATAGACTTTTGGATGGAAGGCACCACATCGCTATGGAATTAGGCGGCTAAGGCGGTGGAGAAGTTGAAGAGGTAAATTAACTGATAACTGATATCCATTAGACATGGCACAATGTTGTTTATAGTGCATGTATGCTTAGTTTCAGTTTCTGGCAAAGATCGTGTTATCTAGCGTGGTCAACAAACTGAACAAGGCCAGCACGTTCAAAGCCTCGGACATTCGTGCTATTACAGCTATTGATTGACCCCAGGGGTATTGTCTACCCAATTTCACTCACAAGGATTGGGTCAACCAGGGGTATGGTTTTCAACCGCTTTCCAAAGGTGCCGCACGCTGGGATCGACCCCTCAACTCCAATAACATCAGGAAGTTTGAGGGTGAGATTCGAACCCGAGTTTCATGGCCAAAAATCAAACCACTGGGCTACGTACCCATATATATGTGTATGTATGTGCGTATGTGTGTCTGTATGAGTGTGTCCAAATGTTGATTATGAATTGAAAATGTCGCTTGAAATGTTGTTTCGACTCCATGGAATTGGCGTTGCTTTAAGATATGGACTAGAATTAGAATTAGGTTTATCACAAGACCTTTGGTAGTCGTCTGTGACATTTATTTTTTCCTTTCCTTATGATATTTCTGGGAAGTGCGAAGTAAATAATCATCTGATAGTGAGATATCTTCTAGTGAGTCAGTGAATACTTGCCAACCAATATGTTACAGATATAGTGCGATTGCAAGAAAACATTATCGTTATTCTGAGGTGATCAGATCAGATCAATGATTAAAACAGCTACAAATGAATTAATCGTATAAAGATGATCCTTCAACAGCCCTTATAGACTGGCGCTATACAATCAAAAACAAAGAGAGTTACCAAATAACAAAAACAACATCACTTGAACAATTTGAAAAGCAGCAACAACAAAAATGATTCACACATGTAATATAAAAAAAATAATGTTATATTCAAGATGTTATTTTTCCACACTACCAAGCCGTTTTTAAGCAACATCATTTAATCTTAAATCTAATTCGGATAAGCCGTAAAAATCAAATCAATCCACACAACCAAAAACAAAATGATCGTTAGGCAAGTCATATCAATACTAGAAAGATCTATTTAACCGTTTTAAGAAAATGAATTATAATATTAAGTTTTCGGTCAATGAATACCGAATTTTCTTGTATTGTTTTAATACCTTCTCCCTTTAGAATGTGGTGTTTTCTTCATTATCTGTGAATAGCCATACATAATTTGAAAGGACAGTGGAGGGATTTTCCGCTGCCTTCTTCATACTTCTGATTTCAGAGTGTTCCTTTTCTCAGCCGGTTACTACGTAACGCTAGATAGCTTAATCTATCTTACTATTTAACCCATATCTCTGGAAAGACAGATTCATGCCTTCTCCAACGGAATTTCTGCGAATGTGTACGCAGCAGAGTATCCTGGAATTTGAAGTCTTGTCAGTTTCACTTTCCAACATACACGCCCCCGCATAAAGACGCTCATTTTGCCATCACTACTATTCCCGTTATATAACAGTTTTCCTTGCACCTTTTGACGACTGGTGTCTTTGGTTTAAATGGGAATATTTTTCAGTTATTTTATTTTCTGGAAGGATTTGTAGAGGAAGACTTTCTTTGAACCCTACTAATACACAATGTCCCGTTGGCTGGGACTTCAGAATCCACATACTGCACCTCTGCAGATGGGTAAGGCCCTCACCCACCCAAAAATCATCCTAAACTACATCCGCATCTTGGGTATGATGATAAACTACATCCAGCAGGAAGATCTCTGATCAGGGGCTTTTGATGAGTGTGAAACAACCTCTTAATTGCTGTTCACAGGTTCAACTTGACCAGAGTTAGTAGCACCTGTTAGGGTCTCAGCTATGGGCAAATAGTTAAAACCCCTCGAAACTGGGGTCAAATGTAAAAATAGGTTTGTTGTATAGGCAATACGTTATTGGAAAAATATTACCAGCAATACATTTTTGGAAAAAAAAATATTACGAGCAATAAAAATCTTAAATAACCCATTGAGGTTGATAAGCCATAAAAAAATAAAAACAAACAAGCCAAACTAATACATACATAGTTATAGAACTAATAAATTCATGCCCTAAACCAGATTTCAATCTGGACTTTAAGATAGTGACGAATATATAAGAGATGGAAGTGCAAACGAAAGTTTTTTTTTCATGTTTGATTGTAGTGAGTGATGTCTGTTCACAAAATGAGATTCTCGCCCATGTTGATTTTATTAATGCGGCTGCATCTTTTAACTGCGCTAAATTTTTAATTTAAATTTAAATTCTGAATTTAAATTTAGATACTCACTTTAAATTTAAATTCTCAATTTAAATTCTAAATTTAAATTTATCTTTAGAAAAAAAAAATCTTATTTTCCTCAATCAGAGAAAAATATCACAAGTCCATACTCCATCCTAAATTTAAAAAAAAATAATATTTTAATTTCCTGAAAATCAACAGGATTCGAACCAGTAAGTATTTGAGATTATAGAAGATCGACGCAAACCAAAGAACTAATTCGGTTTTGCATCGTGTCACATGTGTGTGACATTCTTCTGTCACAAGGCCAGCGTTATTGATCTAGCAAAAAAAAAAAAAAATAACCAAACTCTCCTATGTCAAATTTCAAAGACACCTTAGGTTATCTCCTCCAAACAAATAATTTGCGCAACACAATCTACTTTCTTTTATTAGAACTTATGCTGACCTAAGATCAATGAGTAAATATTAATCATATATTGTGTTTTGTGAAGATACAAATTTATATAATTATCGTACGATTTCTTTCGTTTAATGTGCCATGTCCTTTCAGGACGTAGGCGATTATGGCTCTCCACCTCCTTCTATCCCTTGCAGCTCTCAAAAAGCTCCTTCCCTCTGCTTCCTCGTCCAGACCACGTTCTGTCATTTACTTGCTTAAACCCGGCAAGTATGTCATACGTCATTTTCCCTTCTCTCTTTCCCTCTATTCAACCCGTGAGCATCAGATTTTCCAAGCCCTCCTTCCTCATTATGTGTCCCAGAAACTTCAGCTACCTCTTCCTGGTGTTAAGCATAAGACTCCCCTTTTTTTTGCAACTTTGCGACCTCATCTTTACTCAAACGCTCTGTGCCTGATATCCTCAGCATCATACTGTATAACCACATTTCTATCGACTAGAATCTCTTCTTCATCTTTGAGGAAATCCTCCTACATACGCAGCCGTAAAGAAGGACAGATGTCACGTGACAGCTCAGTATTCTTTTTTTGTTACCAAAGAAATCCTCCTGTCTCGCAATACTCTGCCTAGCCTTTGGAATGTGTCCTTAGCCGTTCTGATTCGTTCCTGATATGAGGTATTATAACTATTTAGACTATTTACATAGTTCGGACTGTTGACCTCATCTTTGTTGTCATATTTACGACGGTTAGATCGTTGTACGTTCCGGACTTCTTCAAGAGTTGAAAGCGTTCGTTGAGTAATCCAAAAAGTGACTTGATCCAAAGAGTTTTGAATTCAATACCTGACCACATCAGAGATGAACAAAAAACACGGAGCGTTGAATAACTAAAGGCAATTAACTGATACTGAGATATCCAGAAAAGACATGATACGTGGAACTAGAAGAATCTACCCCCGTGAACTAAATAAAGTGTTCGGTTCGAATTTTCCACCCGAAGAAGGCCGGGCGTATAACGACTGAAACGTGGTGAATGTGGCAATAAAGATGAGGACAGCAGTGCGAACGATGTGAATAGTTTAAGAGACTCCAATTTAAACAATAAATAAAAATTTACAATGTAAGGGTCTGTTCATTTTAACGCATGTTATAGAAAATAAACTAAAATTGGACATTTTCTGGCTGGGCACTGAGTGGGAATCAATATTTAAAGAGTGGAACAATAAATCTGTAGCACAAAATATTTTGATCTGAAATGATCACTGTATAATTTCCGATGTGTTTCATTAATAGAGAAACTTTGGGTCAAGTGTATTAAATTTGTGAATATCACAGTAAAGATGAGGTAAACAGTCCAAACAATGTAAATAGTGTAAATAGTTAAAATATCTCATCTCAGAAATATAGAAAGATGATGCGGAATTTTATTCAAAATGTATCAAAGAGCTGCTTGGAAATTAGCAACAAGTCATTGCAATTAATGATGAACATATAATTGAAAAAAATAATTGTATTTTTTTAAAAGCAAAGTTGATGAACCAAATTTATATTTATAACCCAACCTAATATTTTCTATTCCAACAATTTTGGAAGATGGATGCTGCGATGACTTTCTCCATCTTTGTCTTTGCTTGCTTGTATTTCTAGCGAGAAAAACATGTTTGTTTGAAGTTTAAGATGCAACAACCCGAGTGGTTTGACAAGGAACGAATAAAGAAAATTAATGGAATAGGAATATTTAAAAAAATATATTCCTATAATTTTTATTGTTTTTTCTAAAGAAGATAGAACGAAAGCAACAGAAATAACATCTTTTTTTGTGCATCTTGTTCCTGCACAAACTTGTACTCATTCTAAAACACTGGTTCCCTTTCAAGGCTAGAGAGCCCAGTTTACCTTTTTATTTAACCGATAAACAAGTGAATGAAATAAACTAGATCTAGTTTGGACGCCTTCTTTCTTAAGTGGCTTTCTTTTTTAAATGGCTTTCTCAATTTTTGTCTTCCTATAAGGGAGGTAACTCCTGGTTAGAAAGTGAGATACAATTCTCAGCAATGATTAGGTCGTCTTCTGTAGCATAAAATATCTTAATGTGAAATTATCAATGTATAATTGTCGAAATATTTGATTAATGGAGAAGCTTTGGGTTGAATGCATTAACAAGGAAAGAGATTAATAGCAAAGACATGGTAAGATATTATATTTTGTCTCAATTTCTGGGTGTTATCATTATTTACATTATTCACATTCGAACCAATATCCTCATCTTCTTTCTTATCACAAAATTTCGGCCATTATTCCCTTCGATTTTGTTCAGGGGTGTATCGATCCATTTAACCTTCAGGACCTTTCGAACATAACATTTACATTCATATACATGGGTAGATTTTTCTTGTTCCGGTGTCCATGTCTAGGACTACCCCATCTTATTCTTATTTAGTAGTGCTCATTTATTTACGTGGCTATTGCCTTGAAGAATTAATAGAGGATTCAGTTTTGAATTCTTTGAAAATTACACGGATCGACAGACAGCCGAAACGTTGTAATAATTATAACGAACATGTGGAAATTAGTCGGAATGTAAATACTGTATGTATTATATTATTTGTTCAGCAAAATAATTATTTTATCAATAGGTTACCAACTTAATGATATTGTCAGAGTTAGCTCCTCGTTAATTCCCTAATTGTTCACTAGGGGTCTCTCTCCCTATACTATTAGGTTGGTGGAAAAATAATGACGTAATAATGTTGTTTTTTGACGTTAAAAATACGTCAAAAAACGACATTATTAAGTCATTATTTTTGCACCAACCTAATATAAATACTGGGCGACTTCTTGTCTCGTTCTCTTCTTTCTTCTCGCTACAAGATGCAGTTGCAAAAGGATTCTCGTCTAGACCATGGACGGTCAGATGTTAAAAGCACATTCACGCATGCACGTACGTACGAACTTTTCCAAACTACATTACAAACATACGTGGTCATGTTATTCATGCAGCCGTCAACAGACGTCTACAAACCACCAATCCTTATCAACATAAAATTACAAATGATAACCCCGACGTTTGGTATGGGCCGAGAAAACAATTAGACGATTACAATATCATATTTCAAAAATCCTTGGAATCAATCCTATTGTGAAAGTTGTAATATTCGGAATTCATTTATCGAAGAGCATGATCTACATTTGGTCGAAATATTTCTATTAAAACAATTTTTCAATAAAAAAAAACAAACGAACATTTTTCCCAACTGCTATCTCTGCTAACAGGAATGATGGGGGTCTCTTTCCTAACTTTTTCTTTGAAGTAGTATGGAACGCCTACGCCATGATTATGTCATTATTTTCTCTTCGAGTTACAATTTAGAAGTCGTTTGTGATATTTGGTTCAATTCTCTATTAGTGATTATGTAGCGCCAGTCCACGAGTTTCGAAGAGGGATGATCCTCGCTAAGACCTACGGTGTTCATTCGCTCAAAGCCATTTTATTGTAGAAAGCAGATTTATACAGCTGCTATTTTAGTTATTTCTGAACGGGTTTGTCACCATACATGGCATCCATATGAAAGTCTCGATTTGACGAGACTTTACAAACATAACTTGAGATTTTAAGCTAACTTTTCAGTTTTGTTTGCCATTTACGGTTGTGTAGGAAACTACCCATAGCTCAGCCTATTCTAAGCTCAATTTCTATGTCAGAGATTTGAAGACATCAGGACATATGGCATGGCCGATAGGATTTCTAACGCTGGATGAGCCGGAATTTGTGGAAATTGAGCTTCGTTGTTTTGCTGTTCAAGCGTGAGTCAAGACGTGAAAAGACCATGAAGGTGAAGGACGGGAGAACAAGATTACAGATACCATTTTGACTTCGGTATGATGTGTGGCCATCAGAAAGATATCTTTGAAGGCGTATCGTAGAGAACTGGAAGATTTAATCTTTTCACAATTTGCGGATATTATAAAGAGAAATTTACGACGCCATATTCTTGTGAGGACTTCTACGTCTCAGACTCTAAGACGTCACAAAACTTCAGGTAAGTGATTTTTTCAAAAGGACAAATGAATATGTAGTGTAAAAAAATGATCTGAAGGTTGACCTTAAATCAGAGATGCCGACGAACCGATGTTGCAAAGGAAAACTACGCCTTCGCGGCCGTCTTCCACACTTGGTCTAAGAACAGTAGTTAAGGGACAAACAATTCCCAACCGATGTCCGCAGTCGAGACGGAAAATGTGAGGAAGGTTAGGCATTTTCTAACATTTTAACTACCTCTGCCGCGTCCGACTCTGCCGGTAGGAGGCTATAAAAGAGTATGTGGACGTGGCTCCTGCGCCTACTAGTGGGGCCAGTTCCTATTCCGCTCTTTGACCAATCCCGACGCTCCAACATCAGGTAAGTGATCACACTTTTTTCTACAGTAATAAATCGATCTCTGCTAGAACAATAGTAGGTGATAAAAGCTTCTCGACCCTGCGACCCTTATTCCACAGCTAAAACGTTACTGACCTCTCATTAGTCTATTGCTATTGCTATGGTAGATATTCTACGGACATTCTTCAGTTTCACCAGCTCAGAGCTTCCCAGCTAGGACTCATCATGCCACTTTCAAATGACAAATCGTCCTCAATCTCGTTGAGTTCCTTTGATAAGGAGTAAGTTCCACTCAGAGTGCTTCTCCTCCAGAACTGTTACTTTGTGAAACAGACTCCCAAAGAGGATGCTTCCTTTACAAGTATCGTCCTGGGTATGACGATAAACTACATCCGGTAGTAAGGGCTCTGATCGAGAGCTTTTGAGGAACGTGGAGCCACATCTTAATTGCTGTTGTTCCCAGGTTCACCTTGACCCAGGGTGGTACCACCTGTTAGGGTTCCAGCTATGGACAATTAATGAACCCCAAAACTGGAATCAAAACATGAAAATATAAAAATACATTACAAAAATTGCTGGCAATAAATTTTCATAGTAAAAATAAAATTAGCAGTAATACTTGAAAAGTTACCAAAGCTAACACGAAAATAAAATTTTGGTATATAATAACATATAATGAGTCGATATGCCGTTAAACAAACAAACCAAAACAAACCTTTGCAACTAAAATCTTTGTCTCTTCAAGTCCAGGGTCAATTGATATCTATTTTTTTTGTTTTCAATCAGCATCACCGCATGCAAAGCAATAAAGCCTTTAAGACACAAGGGGTTACAGGGTATGGAAGAATTAATAACAATTATCTTAGCCTACGGTAGTGAGCATTGCTGATAAAAGTAACCTATGGGATGCCTCAGCTACACATATAAGAAGCAGGGCAATCATTTGCTTTTATTTTTCCCCAAAATGTGTGTTTAAAATAGTGTTAAAAATGCTTCTCAAATAAAGTAAATTCATAACTTTATTGATTTATTTTGTTTGTTTTAAATTTTCTTTTTCCTTTTAATCGTTTTTGTTGCGGATTCCGAGATGAAATCCGGTACCAATAAATAGCAAACGCCAAGAAAGAATATAGGAAAATAGATGTATTAATGTAATAATACAAACCGGTAATGCAGGTTAGTAGTTCCAAGAATGCGGGTTAGTAGCAAAATATATATACAGTCTTTGGTATCGACGTATTGCTGTATGACTTCTTACTGAGTCTACGTGCTTGCTCACTGTGACTCTTGCTCGTTACGTTCGGTCTGGTTCGTTCTTTCTCGTTCGCTCTTCCCTCGGGTATTCACTAGCAGTAGTATATGTATATCCTGGGTGAGTCCATTTGTGTAAAAAGCGGAGAACCCCTCAACAGTTTTCAATTTCATGCAAGCTAGAAAAGCCACTAAGACACAAGGGGTTACTGGGTGTGGAAGAATTAGAAACTGAAACATTAATAATCAGCGGGAAGAGAAAAGATTAATCAGGAGGACAGCATATCGCGATTGACATTTGCAGATTAAAGTTGGCTACAAAGCATGGAGCCGGAAGGGAGTTCCACAAGTGACAAGTGTGAGAAAATAAACTGTTAGCATAGAATTTACAGCTACATCTAACCAACTCAACTGTAAATTGATGAGATCTTGATGCCAGTCTATTACTGCACTTAAATTCAAAAGGTCAAGGTATGATGGTGAAGTGCTCATCTTAACAATTAACATGAAAGTATTTATAGGAAAGGCAACCTTACAGCAGTGGGAAAGTGATTATCCTATGTATATTTAAAATGTGCACTTCTTAATCCCTTCTTACCACTTCCTTACAACAATCTTGCTCAGTAACCCTCTACCTTTAGTGGTTCTTGAGCCTTGTAGTAGGTAATCTAGCAGTAAGGAAAAAGGGTTCTTGTAGATTTTTATTTCACTTGGAAAGCAGAAAATATCATTAATATAAGAAATGTCATTCTAATACTGTGCTTAAAGCCATAAAGTCTAGGTACCATAGTGAATAGATCATCCTAACAATTACCATGAAAGTATTTATAGGAAAGGAAGACAGAGGCAACCTTACGGCAGTGGGAAAGTGATTATCCCTTCTCACGGCAATCTTGCCCAGTAATCCTTTACCTTTAGTGGTCCTTGAGTGTTGTAGTGAATAATCTAACAATAAAAAAGGGTTCTGGTAGATATTTATTTCACTTGGAAAGCAGAAAATATTATTAATATAAGAAACTATACAGTTCATTGCGTTCAGAAGTTCATTTCTATGTGATACTTTTGTAAGAAATGTGGTGCAAGTTTTTCTTTTTTTTCTTTTCAAAGAATTGCCACCGCTGCTATGGCAACTAAAGAGAAAATCAATGTATTGTGTTTTCATTTCTTACACAACTTTGTTTATTTGCAAAGCCAGTGACGTGCACTTTTAGTACGCCGGCATTCTGCCTGTTCTCACTGGATAGAACAAGCTTTGAATGAAACCTAAGAAATCTGGCACGGATACTGGAGAGCCCCATCTTCTTTTCTCTCCATCTTTTTCGACAGATGATCATATTCAACGAATGGAAAAAATTCCTTTCTTTTACATTTTAAAGATATTGGTCTGCAAAAATCACGATTTGCTGGCGGGTGATTGATATCACCGTGAACACCGATATATGAATGCCAATAGAATGGCTTTACACGAGCTCGATCCCCTACCAGATGGTCTGTGGCCTAAAGGTCTAACGTGAAAATAAATAGATACAATTTTATTTATTTTCAATTTAAACTATTCAGGAAGAAATTCGCAAAATCACAAATGGCTATATTATATTAGGTTGGTGCAAAAATAATGTCGGTTTTTGACGTTAAAAAAATACGTCAAAAACTGACATTATTTTTGCACCAACCTAATAATGTTGACCGTAAGAAACTGTGGATCATTTTCAGCTTTTCTCTCCTGAATTTATCTTGCACAATTCGTCCATGCATTGAGTATTGCTGCCATATTTGATGCTTCTGTAATCTATTCAGAGATTCTTGATAAAATCTAATGGAGAATCTGCAATGTTATAGGTCCTGAATTGGCATCCCAGCTTCTGTCGCCTTCAAATTACCATTCGTCCTGGGTATGACGATAAACTACATCCGGCAGTAAGGCCGGAAGATTGGAGGTATTGCGGAGCATGGAACCACCTCTTAACTTTTTCCACAGGTCCACTCTAATCCGATATAGTAGCATATGTTAAGATGCCAGCTATGAGCAATTAGTGTACCCCAAACAAAACAAAAAAAATGAAAAAATACATAATATATATTTGTTGAAGCCATAAAATTGTGTTCAAAATATGTAATGTCAATCGACATCTTCTTATGTCTTGACCTTGATCCCTGTTCTTCTCTTTATCCTCTTCCCAAACTCTCCTCTTTACTCTTACTCCCACTGTGTAACCCTTTGCGTGCTAGTCGCACTCCCGCCTTGCTTGGGGCGATTTGATTTAAAAAAATAGATTTCGGCATTGAATAACCCATAGAGGTTCATATGTCGCTAAACAAAGTCAACCAACCACTGAAGAGTCTATATCCAGTTTACATTTTTATAGCAAAATGACAACCAGTACATTTTATGATCTACAAACTATAGATCTAAAAAGAAACGTACGTTTACCCTGAACGTATAAATTATGTACGAAATATCTGTAGCTGAAAGCATAAAATTACGTGTAAATATTTAAATTGCGGCATTAAATAACTCATAGAGGTGTTGATAAGCCACTAAACAAAATCAGCCAACCCATCACTGTAATGTTAGCTTCTCGATATTTTTCTATAAATATTTTCATGGTAACTGCTCTATTTATCTCTCCTTTTTGCTGTTGTTTTATTCCCCTCCTCCCACAGACAATGAATTGTAAATATGGGGACTAGTTAGTATTTTCATAGAAACAATGAGGTATCATGGTGGATGTAGTAAGAAAGGTACGTATGAATGTGTTGTTTTACTGTACGTATTATTGTTCGTACAATTGGGTCAGTGCTTGCGGATAGCTAAGTTATAGTTAAGACAGAAAGACGTCATCCTTTCCCCAAATCCTCCTTACGGCCTTGTGCCATATTTCTGTATTAAACAGAATAAATATCGCTCTCCTATTTGTTACCTAATATTCATGAATTTAAGTGCGGTACCAGAATGCTATCATTCTACAGTAGAAATGGTTAGAAGTATATAGAGCCTTACGTCCGCATCACGTTAAAACACCAGTTCCTATGCGATTACCAAAGTTAACCCAACTTGATCCTGATCAGTACCTAGATGGGTGACCACTTGCGAATATCTGTAAGATTTTGATTTGCGGGTGGTTAATTGATAATGACACGGAATTGTTAAAAATTAAAAGTTCGAATTCCAGTTGGGTTCGTTATATTCACTTACACGTAAATAACCTTGGGAAAAGTATGTATCCGCTCCTTCTCCCCCTAGATATGTGTTAATTAGTAAGAACTGTATCACTAAACCATTATTATTTCCAAAAATGAAATAAAAGTTGCGTACAAAATATCTAGATTCCGGCAATAAATAATCCATATGTTGATATGTTGCTAAACAAAAACAACCAACCAACAATCTTATATTGAGTCATAAATTCTACCTTTATATCAACTTTATTCTTGGAGTACAATTATACATTATTCAGCTGCATATGCAACATTACTTGTAATGACTTGTTGACAATTAACAGTCAGCTCCTTCGTTAACTTTTGAATAAAATTACACAGGTCTTGATCTAAAAAAAAGCGAATTCATCAGTCTAGTTTTCAATTGAGAAAGTTTTCGCTATGAAAGCGTTCTGCGACGAAATTGATAATCGGTTGGAGCAACGTCACGTGAATACGAGCAGGTTAAGTGGAACGAACGAAACAAGTCTCAAACATTTGCCTTGCTATCCATGCTGTATCTGGCCATGCGTTGTCATGGAACAGTTTTCGTTTAATTTACAGTGTACAACGCCACAGCCCTTAAAATCAAAGGCAGTGTTTCCCAACCATTTTTGAACAAGCGCCCAACTTTGCGCACAGACTGTTTTGTCAAGACCCCCCAACCCCATCAAATTAAATTTCGAATATTATACTGAATTCGTCTTTCACAGCAAGATAACACTTAGGCATGAGTGAAAAAAATGATTTTAATATTGTTTTCATTTTTAAATGCCAACGATTAAAATGCTAAAACAACTTTTATTTGATAGTTTATCTCAATGTTTTAAATGCGATGGTTAACTTTTGTACTTACTGGTTAAGTCTCTTACTCAAGGTTACATGTTGCTTAGAAGTAATCGTAGATCTTGTTTTGTGACTCGCAGGCGGTTTCTTTGTTTAGTAAGAAGCTGTGTAACTGCGTTGAAACCACATTCAACTATATAGGAAGTTGGAAAAGCAATGAGGAAAGCTTGATAGCTTCCAACAGCTTTAGAAACTCTTCAGAAATTTCTTTTTAAGGCCGATATTGAATAATGTTTGAAAATGTTAAAGAAGAAAGATAAATGCCCACTTCACCCCAAAACCCAAACGAAATAAAAATTCCCATTGCCCACATTCAACATAACAGAGCCCACGGGCGACTGCTCACAGGCCCACATTGAGAAATGAGAAACACTAATCTGACGTATATTAGTATGCCTTAAATTTATCCCTAATTGCTACGTTTGATTAGAACATAGGACAGGGGTTCTCAAACAGTGAGGAATTCCCCCTAGGAGGGATTTCAGGGTTTTAGCGGGGAATTGGGCCAAAGATTGGTAGATTCAAAAGGTTAATTGTCGAACTCCCCAACATCGGTCCGCGCAACTGAGAGATTATGCTGGGTTTTCTTTCTGCTAACTCTTGTGTTTTTAGCCTGTAGAAAAAAATAATATAAATGTATACGTGCTAATAGGGAAACGAAGATTTTCAATAATATATGCAAATTATTTGGAATGCCCCTTCTCAGTCGGACATACTTGGAAAGTGGGAGGATGACATACTGATTTATCGTGAAAAGGATGCACCGGGCAAAATAGGCTGAGAACAATTGACGTGGGTGATATACTCGTCGTTACGTTGATGCCTATAAACGTAAATTATTCATGAGACAAACAAATAGTTACACATGTGCGACGCCATTTTTGTTGCTGCTCTTCTTGAAAGTGATGTGGTCTTTGCGTGTGATTCTGTAGCACCAGTCTATTGGGGTTAGGGAAAGATGGTCTTTAAGATCTATAGGATATTTTTCTTTTGAAGCCATTTTTATTAAATTCTCTCGGTTGTATATATTTGATAGTCTCGAGTATATCTGAAAGAATTGAACGCCATGCATGGCCTCCATGGGAAACTCTGGATCCGTCATGGATATTTAATAGTATGATGGTAGAATTTATATCAATATTTTGGTTTATGCAGCATCTTACGTTGCTTGACAAAAAAAAAAAAAAATCGAAATGCAACTTCCACTTCCTCATTTTTATAGTAACTTCTTTTTTTATAACTTATACCATTAGAAAAGACATGAATTCGTCCCTTCACCCCCATATGTGGATTAAATAGAAGGGAAAACTGAGCTCTCGAGTTTTGCTTTTTTGGATGGTAGCCAATCATCACGAAGAACTTCTAATACAAAACCACACATAAGGTACCGGAAACGTATCCGTTATTTCTGATGAACTCACAGCAATTAAGATATATTAAGAAGAAGGAAGATGTGGAGGGACGTGACTGAGTGCGTCTTGAAATGATGTGGCATTTGTAACGTTCGAATCGTATAAACGCTTAACAACAAACTATACAGCACGCAAGCGCGCGAACCATTTTGTTATTGCTTGCTTTTGAACTGTGATGACTACTTAAAATTTTCGCTTCGCAAACATTCATTCCTTGAGATAGCACTGTTGCAATACCGGCTAAATAGCGCTCTACGTGCATAAGTGCACACAACAACACACAAAGAAATAAACGTGCAACATTAGAAACGTAATTAGAAGTGTCATGGAGACGGGACGATGGGCAACTATAGATATTACAAAGAAATCAAAGTATGAGCTGAAAGTCTAATATATTCAGTTGCTTTTAAATATGTTAGGAATAGAAGCAGAATAAAGGAAAACGTTTAAAATCTCTTTAACATATGTCTCTATATTCACTGATTTTAATACAAATGAAAACTTATTTGATGGAACGAAGAAAAATAGTTTGACTTAAAAAAGAATGATTAACGCTGAAGCATACTAGGAATGACATTTAATCCTTGTTGCAACCACTTGCTCAGGAACATCTACATTTCTTTGGCAGTTGTAGTTTGTTGTCAAAAAAAAAAAGCAAATTTTGAATTGGAGACGCCCAAAATAATAAACAAGTACAATAATTTATACATATAAAAGCTTATTTTAAGAGAGGGCGGAAAATCTGAAGGCGTATGTTAATAGTGAAAGGTACCTTCCAAAAACGGAGTAACGGATAGCGGCTCGGATTGAAGAATCTGAGAGAGGAGTTCCAATTCCAGTCGAATCCATTATATTCACTTACGTGCTAATACCCCTGAGAAAGGTATGAACCCTACTCTTCTCACCACAATTATGGGTAAATAGCAGGACAGACCGGGTTAAATGGCAACCTAAGGCGGGAAAAAATCTATCGAAAGATACATGATCGTCTAAGCGTGTATCACGCATGGCACATAACTAACTGACTGACCTTCCAAAAGTTAAGCTAAGTATTAAGAAACAGGAAAATTTCATTAGAATTAATAACATTTATCCTATATGACAATCTCCTCAAAAAGGAAGAAGTGACTTGAAGCAAAATGATAGCAACGAGAACGGTTTAAGGTAAAAAGTGAACAATAATGTCGCTTATATTTAAAATAAGAAAAAAAAGGTGAAATTTCCAGAGGACATAATGAGGAAAGACATTGAAAATTTGATACTCACAGGTCATACTGAAAGTCTGCAGTGAATATACTACCTATTTTAATGTTAGCGAACCCCAACACGAAAGCATTTCCCAACTCCAAAATAATCTGTATTAAGGATAGGGTTAAAAATGCTACGTCTTCGCATTAACGTTAAATTAAAAAAAAAAAAATAGTCATTTTTGTCTAACATTATAACACTTCAATACATGACATATATATACCTACATATATACTGTTTCTTTATTTTTAACTTAACTCGATTTTGGACTTTCTTTATCCACTTTACCATACCTAACTTTATTTTCCTATTTTCTTTTTTCATTCCTTATCTCTATGAACTGTGTAACTTCAGGGAAGGGACAATCATGGCTCTGCACATCTTCCTATCTATTTTTTAGCTCGAAACAATGCTTGTCTTCTTATAATCTCTCTAAGTCCAAGGCCATACACTTACATAAGGTTGTTAGTCTTCGTTTCTCTTTCTCTTTATCCCTCTTAATTTTACTGTCATTTAACCGTCAAATTCCCCAAGTCATCTTTCCTCGTTATATGTTCCATAATATTGGGCACTTCGAGGTGGTGTAATGGTTAACAAGCTTGTCTAACTAGAACAATTACGACTGAGTACTGAGTTTGATCCTCACTGGATACGACATACTTTCGGCCTTGTGCCACATCTGAGCTACGCTCGGAAAGTCACTATATATTCCAGAATGTTCAACGACTATTTCTAATCTAAAGTAAATTCATCCTTTTTGTTTCCATTTCTTTAAAATTTCCTCATCGCTCACATGCACTTCTGTTTCTTGCTGGTAACAATAACCCCGGTACCGTCTCTCTAGTGAAGATTGACGCGGGGAATCTATTATCATATTCGTGAGTCACCACCTCCAACGCTTCAATCTGCCACGCGATTGGCCTGTTTACTTATCTACTTCAGAGCTCACGCTGCTTTTTGTAGATCCGGGCGCCTGAATCAAACCACGTGTGCCACATCACGCTTAAACCGTGTTTTCTGCATTCCGAAGGACGCCAGCTCGATCCAGGTAGGCAAGACCCAATCGGATTCTCTTCTTCTGCTGAACTGGTAAGTTATTATTCCCGCTATATCTCCTTCCATGTTATTCTAATCATTCTTCTGTAGAAGCACTCTTCTCATCTAGAAGGAAATTATTTAGCATTCACTACCATATAAGAGGATTGATATTATGTGGCACTCTTTTCTTTGTTTATAACAAAATAATCTTTTTTTTTTTAATAATTTTACCCCAAGTAAGGCAATAAAGCTAAAAGGAAGCAAGGGATCGATGATTTTTAGAAAATATGAGAAAACTACTAAGAAAAGACAATAAAAGAAAATGAATTAAGAAGACCGAAGACAACGAATGATATTATATTTAAATATATGAAGTTGACTAGGAAGCAAGAAGAAGAGATTTCTACAAGCAAGAGGCGCAAGGGAGGCAACTGTTAATATAGAACTTACTCGGTTACATCTCGCCATTTCAACTGTAAAATGATGAAACCTTACCGCTAATCTAATACTGCACTTAAATTCAAAAAGTCTAGGTACCGTAGCAGGAACATCATCAGAACATTTACCATGAAAATATTTATAGAAAAGACACAGGGAAGCCGTGTAATGGCGGTGGGAAAATGAATGGAAAGGTCAAGATACCAGGTCAAGACCAATAACATTGCAGATTCTTAAGATTTGAAATATCTAAAAATAAATCAGTAGCACTAGACCAGATGTGGAAGCAATATTCAAAGCAGGTTTCTTAGCATGTTGTTTAATTTCTAGAATACATCGTTTGCTATCCGAATGAGGTCTTCAGATTTGTATATTAGATCATCTATTATAAAAATTCCTAGCTGATTAAATTTCTGTACTTGTTTCGATTATAGTGTTTCCAGCTTGTATCCAGCATCTCGTTCTGTTCCTCTGTCCAATAATCATCCATTTTCTCTTCTTACACTGTCGTTTTCTCACATATGTTACTTTTATATATGATTTCTGAATTAATTCATTGATATATAGCCATGTTATATATCATTTTGAAGCGCGTTTTTAGCTCTATCGAATCGTGTTATTCGTTACCGTTCTCAATCTCTTCATTCATTTTTCGACAGCATGGACAAAATTCAAATCCGCACGATTTTCTTGTTCCAGTTCAAACTAGGCCGAAAAGCTGCCGAGACAGTTCGTGATATCAATGATGCGTTTGGCCCAGGAACCACTAATGAACGTATGGCACAGCGGTGGTTCAAGAAATTTCGCAATGGTGAAGAGAGCCTCGAAGATGAAGACTATCGCAGCCCGCTGACTGCCGTTGATAACGAACATTTGAAAGCCTTAATTGAAGCCGATGCTCGCAAAACCACACGAGAAGTTGCTGTTGGACTCGAGGACCACTCAACAGTCGTTCGCCATTTAAAGCAAATAGGGAAGTCAAAAAAGTTGGATAAATGGGTGCCGCATGAATTGAACGATAATCAAAAAAATCGTCGTTTTGAGGTGTCTTCTACGCTCCTTCTGCCCAACAAAAACGACCCATTTCTCGAGCGGATTGTGACGTGTGATGAGAAGTGGATCCTCTACGACATCCGGTGACGTTCGGCACAGTGGTTGGATGCCGGAGAAGCTCCACAACACTTCCCGAAGCCGAAATTGCACGAAAAAAGTTTATGGTGACTGTTTGGTGGTCTGCGGCTGGTCTCATCCATCACAGCTTCTTGAATCCGGGCGAAACGATTACGGCGGAGAAGTACTGCCGAAAAATTGACGAAATGCACCAGAAGCTCCAATGTATGTGCCAGAGATTGGTCAATATAAAGGGACCAATTCTCCTCCATGACAACGCTCGCCCGCATGTTGCTCAACTGACCCTGCAGAAGCTGAATGAATTGGGCTACGAGACTCTGTCATATTCACCGGACCTCTCGCCCACCGATTATCACTTTTTCAAGCATCTCGACAACTTCCTGCGCGAAAAATGCTTCAAAAGCCGACATGATGCCGAATCGGCCTTCAATGACTTCATCCCTCCGGATTTCTATGCTAATGGAATAAATAAACTTGTTTCTCGTTGGCAAAAATGTGTCGATTCTAATGATTCTTATTTCGATTAATAAAGTTTATTATGAAAGGAGTTATGATCTTTTGAAGTTGAACGTCAAAAACGACATTATTTTTGCACCAACCCAATAGTTAATCTTTGTTTCTCGCTTTCCTATCTTGTCTCGAACAAGCTGAACCTTTTCTTTATTCCTTTTTTTTTTAATCATTTCACCCGAAGCAAGGCCACTAGTACGTAGGGGGTTACAGAGAGTGAAATTGAAAGAGAAAACTGTGTACAGGGGGGATTGAGAAAAGGATAAAAGATGAACGGGATTTACGAAGATAGAAGATGGTGATTGATGTTGGATTTCAATTTTTGAATATCGTAGTTATCAGAGAAGCAAAAAAACGAAAGGGAGTTCCACAGGTTGGGAAGTGCGAGAAAGGAAACTGTGGGAGTAGAAGTGATGGCTACATTATTATTTCAATAGTAAAAGTGTTAGGACCTATATGCCAATCTAGTAGCACAGTTAAATGCATGTAGTCGGGAAACCAGGTCAGAAAGCGCGTCAAATCAGTTGCCATGAAAATATTTGTAGAAAAGACAGAGGGAGGCCAAATCACATCAGTGAGAAAGGAGCTGGAAGTCGAGATTCCAAGTGAGGATTGATTACATTGCAAATTCTTCTTTGGATTTTGTCAAGAATCTTGAGATGAATAGCAGAAGCACCAAACCAGATATGGTAACAGTATTCTATGCACAGATGAAGGTTAAGTTTGTAAATATGTAAGATGGACTCTGACGAGAAAAGCTTTCTGGCACTTTCTCTGGAATGTAATTCCTCTATACTCGCGAATACGACATGCTTCGAGTCATTGTTCCAAACAGAAAATGAAAGATATTCTAAAAAGAAAATATATTTACCTTTCTTATTCATTCAAGCAAATGTTTATTGCTTCCGGCTATGAAAACGAACTTTTCTTTGCACATGGGCAGTAACACTAACTTTCAGCCGTTAATTGGAGACACCCGCCAAAGTCGGCGAAGGTTAATTATGCATTTCAAAATGGCGGTATACGTCTTTCTCGACAAGTGACAGAAAAAAAAAAAAGAATGCAAGGAAGTAAATCATGTCTGGACGGCGTCTTTTCTCAGCGAGTTGCGCGGGTTAATTAGTTTTAAAAAATGTAAAGAGTCACCGATAGATAGTTTTATTTCCCTATAAGTCAATTCTAGAGAGAAAAAAAACTTAAAATTTGACCGAGTTATCAGAGCTATAGTTGATGTGGAGCTTACGTTCGTCATCATAGTTTCGTAATGGTCAGTAAACTGGTCTTGCTTAAGCAATTACAACAGCGTCGTGAGTTCAATACTCGCTGGGTGACTCATACTTCAGCTTTGTGCTACATCTAGGCTTAGAAAATTGACATCAGTTCGTAATGGCTAGATGTAACCATACATTCTATGCAAGCTGTTTCTTTCCTCGTGCTTTTCAGTTGTAGAACTCTCTTCCGATTTCTTGCTTTGTAGTCAAGTCTGATCTTCAAAAATTTTAAATACAATCTCAATCGTTATCTTCTGTCTTCTTTGATCTCTTAAATTATGTCCTTTTATTGCCTTCTCTTCCTTATAATGTTTTTTTTCTTCTGATATTCTTTCACACTCAGTAACCACCTGCGTGTAAGCGGCCCTGTTGCCTTGTTTGGGGTGAAATGATTAATATATATATATATATATATATATATATATATATATATATATATATATATAATAGACTCTCCTGTCGGTTTCGACATATGCGGATTTGACAGCTTAATTGATTCAGTGATGAAATTTTGTGTGATAATCTTAAGTGGCACTTAAGACCCGCTAGTGATTTACAAAGGAGGCCACATATGGAGCAAGAGTGAGGATTGTGAGATGAGATCACTGTTAGATTGGCTGACATTTTAGATCTTGCTCAAAAAATTCAGACAAGCAGATTGAAAACTGCCGAGTTTTCTAAAACATGTTGATCTCTATTCTAAATACAAAAACATATTTTCCTCTGTTAAATACCGTATTTTCAGTGTATGAGACGCAGTTGTTACTTCAGAATATTATGCTAAAATTTACGTGCATCTTATACAATGAAGTTATGCACATACACACACATATATATATACATACACACATCTCTCTCTCTCTCTTTATATATATATATATATATATATATATATATATATATATATAACATTTGATACAACACAATTTCTAAATTGTTTTCAACAAACAAAACCGTATTTTTTTTCCTTTAAGGTCAACTTTTTGGCCAAAACATCACCAGAAAAATCGTTGGCAGCCTAAATAGAATATTAACGCTATTCACAAAATCATAACAACAAAAAAATTCCCACGGAGGAAATGAGGGACTACAACTAAAATACGACCTATTATTAAAATAGTAGAATCAAGGGGAAGAAGAACGGCAAGAAAAAACAGAATATATAAATATATATATATATATATATATATATATATATATATATATATATATATATATCTGTGTCTGTTTGTGTGCACAAGCCATATGTAAATATCTGTTATACCCGGCGGTTTAACAAGCACACCATTTCTTATGTATTCTAATTGTAAAGAGGAATTTTTATTCAGACAACTTTTTCCCCAAAACTGCTAGTTTGTAGAACAGAATCCCGCATTGATGCTTCTTGAATACGTCAATCTTCACTTCTTCAGCTCTAGGCTCAATCGTTGTCTATCACCCTCATCCTTATCGTTTTCACTTCCTGGTATCTTCTCTTACATCATTATAACGCACCTTATTATGTAACATTCTACCTTGAGTGGCTACTGAGCCTGATACTGGTTAAACTTTAGTCAAAATGAACAAACTTTCAATATTCTTATTAACAAAACATTTTAAGCTTTAATATGCAAGAAATACAGCATAAATATTTTTTCTAAAACTCCTAGTTTTTCCATGTGCCATATCCCTTCAGGATGTTGGCGATTATAGCTCTCCACAATTTCCTGCCCTTTGTAGCCCCTAAAAAATTTTCATTTTGTTGCCATCCAATTATGCAAGCTCGCTATGTAGGTTATGCGTTGTTTTCCTCTGTCTCTATTGCCTTCAATCTGTCTTGCAAGTATCAAATGTCCCAAGCTCTTCGCCTTCATTTTCGGCCCTTACACGTTCAATTACCTATTTCTGATGTGTACTTTGTTTACATCTTCTCATAAATTTCGTCGTATCTTATATGTTTCGTTCATGGTATTCTCAGCATCCTGCTGTAGAACCACATTTCTGTTCTCAAGTTTCTTGCTTAGCATGTCCTGCATTAACTGGCCATATATAGCGTCCGATGAGTAAATTGTCGCCATTTTATATTTTTAATTTAGCGCATTCGCTTTGTTTGTTTTTGATTTTGTAGACTGCACAGTATAATAGGGGCAGTTGGGCAACGTCTGTGAGAAAAAGAGCACTATGACCCAATTCACCCCGCCAGAAATTTGGAAACGGCATGCTGTACTGCTTAGCATTCGCGCGGGAAGCTCCAATACGAACATTTGAATGTGTTTGGGTGTCAATTTAAGGACAGTGCACAGGATCCGAAAAGGGTTGGATGATTCTAATGGTGATTCCGAAGGTACGTGAACTCGGAAAACTCACTTTGATCGTTCTGATAAGAAAAAAACTCCCGTACCTGTTGGTTATTTCCAGGCCATGATTGGCAATGATCCGTCCAAGTCAGTCAGGTCCCTAGCCATGGACATAGGGGTGTCTGAGTTTCTTATCCTGCAGGTAGTGCATGAAGACATTCGGTATTTCTCATACAAGACGGGAAAGGGACAATTTTTATCCCAGGCTATGAAAGACAAGAGAATAGACAAAGCTTTTGAACAAACTCAAGAATCCCATCCAATAGAACATGCTTTAGTTTTTCTCAGACGTTAAAAATTTTTGCCAGGGTAAGATGGTGAACACACAGGACAACTGTTGGCTTGCTGGGTCCTCAAAAGATATACCAAAAGTAATGAAAACATCATTTTGTTTGGTGTGATTACTAATGATGGCAACGTTAGGCCTTCATTCATTTTCCCACAAGGCCTCAAAATTAGCACAGAGGCCTACCTCAAATACCTTGAGGGGGTAGTGCTGGCCTGGGTAAGAGGTTGGCTGCTGAAAGAACCTATGTTTGGTAACCGAACACTGCAACATGCCACACAAGCAGGAGAAACCAATCATTGCTGTCAGACAATTTCTGCGATCACATCACTCCTTACATCTGGCTAACTAACTCCACTGACTGCAACCCCCTTGATTATTATGTGTGGGGCGCAGTTGAACGAGAGACCAACAAAATTCATTGTAACACCAAACATAAACTGAAAGCAAGCATCCACCAACTTAATAAAGGAGGCCGTTCAGAAGAGTTGCAGGAGATTCCGAAATCGTCCGTTGTCTGTGGTTGAAGCCAGTGGCGATTTTATTGAATAAATTTACTTTTTATTATTCCAAGATATTTTTTGTGTAATTTTCGTAAATATATCTGCTAGGATGAAATGTGAGTGTTATTTTCATTTTTGCGTCATTTCGATGACAATTTATCCATCGCAGCCTCTAGAAAGACCGATATTAGGTAACAGTTCAGTACTCTTTTCTTTGTTTCTAACAAAAGTTTTCTGTTTCACAATATTTACGTCGTTTTTTGAGGGATTAATTCGCTATCCCAGTGAGCGTTTGGATTTCCATGTTAAACTTTTGTCTTCTGTTAAAACACTTCGCTGATATTTAAATTGTTGTACCTGTTTGATTTTAGTATCTCTAGTCTGGAATTTGCATTTTGGGTTGTTCCTGTTGCTGACAACCATGCATTCTGTCTTCTTGCAATTGATGTTTAGCCATTTCTTCTCGCTTCCCTCCACTACCTTCCTTAGGAGCTTTTTTTTTATAGTTTCCTTTCTTTGTCTGCTATCAACAGTATGCCATCTACATATGTTGTTATGATTGTGTCCTACAATGACGGATCCTGGTAGGATTTAGAATTCTCTGAGAATCATCTAACTGTACAGGTTAAATGAGTCTGTTACTCCGATGCTCGCTCAGGTGGCCATGTGGGTGAAGAATCCAGAAGAAAAAATAAACAAGTGATATAGAGATTAAGTCATTTAGGAAATGTGCTATTAGTAACGCAATGAACGTGACAGAGGACGACATTCTCTTTGGTGATAATACTGGGTTTTAGTACTGTAATGTCTGATTGTGTGAAAGACATAGTCAAATCAAAGTATTAGGTTGTTGCAAAAATAATGACGTAATAATGTCGTTTTTGACGTATTTTTAACGTCAAAAAACGACATTATTACGTCATTATTTTTGCACCAACCTAATAGATAACAGTAATTCTTTTTTTTATTTATTTACAGCTGATGTTTAGAAAAATATGTTCCATTTTTGCAAAAATATGACTAATATTTTGTTAAAACATTATCTTCAAAGTAAAGGACCTTATTATACATTGATGCTTTATATATTGCGAAAAATACAGTAATATTGTAAAGAGATTAATAATTACTCTAGTATTTGAAGTTTTGAATTTTTAAAAATATATATTTAATACATATTTAATTTATATCAATATTAGGTATTATATATTTATTGATAAGAATATAGATGGACTTTCTCAACTAAGATTTCCCATTATTCCGTGTAATTTTCCTTCTCTGAATTACGGCCATATGATGTTGGAACACCGTTTCTAGTACTATCACCGAAGTTAAGTAAAGTCAAACCTGATCGGTATCTATTTGGTTATAATCACTTAAGTGCAAATACCGTTGGGAAAGGTATGAATCCTATTCTTCTCGCCTAATTATGGGTTAATTAGTGGAACTTGTGCGAGTAAAATCATTATCTGCAAAAAGAACATAAAATCTAATAATATTTTTGGTTTTACATAACCTGCGATGGGTTGATAAATCATAAAAAACAATTCAATCAAAAAATTATTTTCTTCTCCTACACTTAGTCTTTGTCTTCTCATTCTTTTGTGATGTCAACGAACACTCGTTACCATGTTTGCTATATCAACGAATACTCATTGTCACTTTCGCAATGCTCGTTGAAGTAGAGACTTTGTAATCGCCGATACAACTAGAGTAACGCCGTTGTATCATACTGGGATCAGGCGCCTTCGAATAGCATTCGCACTAATAGTATTGGCTCGATAATACTCGCTCGAATTGTAATCCATATAGGGATCCGAATAGAGAAGTAGTATAGTGAATAGAGTAGAGAATAGTAGTCCGTATAGTACAGAGGATAGAATAGAAATGGTGATCAGAATAGTAATAGAAGATAGCCTAGAAATGACGATCAATTAGCTATCACGCCACTTCCTACTTATGCGTTTCTTCTATGGTCCCGTGGTCTACTTAATTTAATAATGGGATCGCCTGGGTTTTCTCACTGGCGATCTATGTTCAATCTCAAGTGTCGGCATGGACATTTTATTCCTATATAATAGATTCTCTCCCTTCTAATCTTTGTTGCTGGTCCATTTTCTTATCTGCATCTCATAAAAACATGGAATAGATTAATTTGTCAAAATGAATATCAAGTGCATAAAGATTTTCTACTACGTCCTCTTTTATAACTTTGATTTGCCACACACACACAAATATACACAGACACATAAACACATATATACAGTGTGTTTGACAATTTTGAAACAAAATGATCTGGCACAAATCAAAGACCACAGATGATAGAGTACTGAAAATTACATTTATTGAAAGGTAAAAGGATAAACATTTTAGGATCTGCAACTATTTAGTCTCAAACCTGAACCAAAAATATCAAGCGTAGCCTTAGATTACATGCATAAATGTCCGCCATTCACTTGAAGGCACTGTTGAATGCAAAGGTGTTGATAACACGTGCACATTTCTCCTGGGTGATCCCTTGAATCTTCTTAGTGATGGCTGCCTTCAATGCAGCAATGGTGCGAGGGTTGCCCTGGTAGATGTTATGACATGTAGGCTATATATCGTTTGACGTTGGACTCGAATGACGACCATCACCAAAGAAAAAAAAAAGAAAAAAAGAATCTTTGAATAATATGTCGTATGCTTTATTGACAGGCTTACGGGTACATCAAGTTGAAACATCGGTTCTTGTAAGACCACCGAAGTTAAGCAACTTTGTGCCTGGTCAATGCTTAGATGGTTGACCAACATGGGAATACGATGTGCGATAAGCTTGGATGTGCGGGTGGTGTAATGTATAATGACTTGGATTTGTTAATCGAAGAGCCGTGTTCCAATTCCGGTTGAGTTCGTTATATTCACTTACACACAAATAGACATGGGAACGTATGAATCCACCTATTCTCGCCCAAGCTGTGGGTTAATTAGTAATACTTATATCACTAAACTATTATTATCTTCCCCACGCAAAGTTAAGCAACGTTGAGTCTGGTCATTATTTAGATGGTTGACCAATTTGGGAATACCATGTGCAGTAATCTTGTATGTGCGAGTGGTGTAATGTATAATGACTCTTACAATTTGAAATATTTTCTGGTATTAAATAACCTGCACAGGGTTGGTAATCCGTAAAAATCGAATCAATCAATAAAGTAAGAGCAGTTGCTTCAACATATAAACTTCAATATACTTAATTATTGTGAAAGTTGCAATTTTTTTAATACTTTTTTAGTAAATATTTGAATTCTTTTTATATGGGCGTTATTTTTAGATTTTTATCGATCGCGGCTCTCCACAACATCCTGTCTATATAGCTCTAAGTAATATCTGCTTCCTTACGGTCCCTCCCAATTTCTTCTTTTGCTATCTATTTGCATACATTCATTCAGTCCGTTATGTGATATGCGTGATACACGCTTAGGCGATCATGTATCTTCTGATGATACATACGTGGCAGATTTTTTTCCCACAGTAGGCTGTCATTTCTTGCTTCATCCAAGACTATAGAACTCGGTCGGTCCTGTTTTAGCTTGGTGCAAAAATAATGTCGTTTTCTCACATAGGTTGCTATGTGAGAAAACGACATTATTTTTGCACCAATCTAATACTTATCTGGGGCGGAGAAGAAGAAGATTCCTACTTTTCCCAAGGGTATGAACCCAACGTAAGTCAATGGATTCGACTGGGATTCGAACTCGGCTCTCCGATTGCTCTATCCATTAGTTAGATTAATCTCTGCTTTTCACTATTCTCCTGGCCTTTAAATTTCTCCGCAGCTATGGGTTAATTAGTAAGATTTTTACCACTAAACTATTATTAGACATTCTTACACACTAAAAATATTTTTCTGGCTCATAATAATCTGCAAAGAGTTGATAAACGGTAGAAAACGAATCAATCAATCAAACTTTATTAACAATTAGAAGGATTTAGTAGAAATATATATACTTGTTTTGATGCACTCATTTGAAAATAAGCATTAGTGACATTTCGAAAAAAAAACTTGTTTACTATAATTGTCGCAGCCAGAAAAATCGGGCAGCTATATAATAAATAAAAGAAAATGTTCTGTCAAATTGCTTCAAGCATTGATTATTATTTCCTACTTTGTAAATTTTTCTTAATAAGATATATTCACAACGCTCAATTGAAAAATTAGTATGGATTCCAATTTTTTATTTTTTTGTAAGTACAGATTTCATATCTTCTGGCCTTTTCAAATATCGATCTAATTCATTGATCAAAACACTTTTTTCATATAACAAGGGACACATTTCTATGTTTAAAATTGCAATGACCTGAAAACTGAATCTGTATTAAAAATTATGGTTAGTTGTGTTATGATGCGCAAAGGCCCAAGCTTTTAAATGATGTCATTTCCATGGTGGACCCACTGGACATTTGCGTCCCGGACAATTGCGTACCAAACAAATTACAAGAGGTTTTAGGTGCCAATATTGCTGGCTCTTTTTCTGTACTTTACTGGTGGAAAGGCATTTTAGGCCAGCAGGTTTTTGTCAAAAAGTGCTCGATATCAAAAGGTAAGGACAGAGAGTTAACAGAATTTATGTGGAGAAACTTTAAAAAAAATAATGAGAATACCATAAACAGGGTATGTAAACAGCAAGGAAGTTTTACGGAAAATATGAACTACAAAAACAACTTATAATCAAATAGATATACTCGAAGTTTCAGGGACACATAATGAGGAACTTGGGCAAGGAGAATTTAACACACACAAAACACCGAAGACAAGAGAAGGTCGGGAGAAACAAAATTACTTAAATGGTAATGTTAATAGCGATTTTCCAAGCGTAGCTCAGACGTGGCACAATGCCGAAAGAATGGGGTAACCGGTGAGGATCGAACTCACTACTCAGTCATAATTGCGCTAGCATGACAAGCTTGCTAACCATTACACCACCTCGAGGTGTCCTGTGGCAATGCCAATATTGGCCGTTTTATTATCAGGAAATATTTGGCCGACATTGACAGAGCAGTTATTGTCACTGTCGGTTGAAATTAATAAAATCTCTCTTAAAACATTTTTTCATGAAAATAGGCTTCTCAAGTGCAGTAGCTGTTATAGCTCTTTACAGTATTGACTGAGGTTTCCTTCCGAACCTTTTATTTAAAGTAGTGTTGAATGTCATCATCTTAATTATGTCATTATTTTCTCTTAAACTTACATGTGCTATCTATTTAAGTTGTTGCCGCTGTTTAAATTCTTCAAGTGATGTGATTTCTGTCATTTGGTGCACTTCATTGTTTTTGAATCCGTTGCGCCAGTCTACAAAGTTCAAAGAAGTATGGTCTTTGCCAAGAACCACAGGCTTTACTCGCTCAAAATCAATTTAACCATTGATGTCAGAAAGCGGTTGTATACAGCTGAGAGTTTTGGTATTTCGGAAGGAGTTTGGTGCATGCACGACATTTATCTGAAAGTTTCAATCTACCAAGACTATTTTAAGAACATTACTTGACTATTTAGGTTAGTGTTTTGGTTTTGTATCTCAAGCGCGGCCTATTCTGCGTTCAATCACCTTATCTCTTATCCGTCCTACTAAATCTGTTATAAAAGATCCATAGACCTAGGTATTTGAAGTATTCAGTTTTAATTAATTTCCCAGATTGATTTTCTTTTACGAAGGATTCAATTATGTGGTGCCATGCCTCGCATTCCAATTCAAGATCATACTTTTTTTTTTCTTTTTTTTTTAAAGGACTTTATGTTTTTGAATTGGTTTTATTTTATTAATTTCATGGTACCTTTCGTTGGTTGGTCGGTTGTTTTGTTTTATGGCATATCAACCTCAGTGGGTCATTTAATATCAACAAAATTTTGAAATAGATTCATAGCGATAGTTTGGTTTGGTTTGTTTTGTTTTACGGCATATCAACCTCAATGGGTTATTTAATACCGACAACTTTTTTTTTTCCTGGTAATATTTTGTTTTGTCAAAAATCTATTTCTGGTAATATTTTTTCCTCAGAAATGTATAGGTAATATTATTTAAAAAAAATTAATTGCTGGTATTTTTTTTTTTTTTCAAAAACGTGTTGCTGGTAAGTTTTTTTTTCTTCAAAAATTTATTTCTGGTAATAATTTTTTACAAAGTATTTCTAGTATTAAAACCCCATTTTACACTCTCGTAATGCTTTTTACCTCAGTTTTGGGGTTAACTATTTGCCCATAGCTGGGACCCTAACAGGTGCTACAACCCTGGGTCAGGGTGCACCTGGGAACACCAGCACTTAAGAGGTGGTTCCACGCTCCTCAAAACCTCCTGATCAGAAGCCTTGCTGTTGGACGCGGATGTAGTTTATCGTCATATTCAGAACGCCATGAAACATTTCGTATAGAATGTTGATTCTCTGTTCAAGATCATTCTAAGCGCAAGTATGTATACATATATCATCATCATCATAACCAGCATTAGTACATTGGCCTGACGAGGGAAAGCAAGATCATTGTCTTCTGTTGGTAGATCTGTTTGGGATGTGGTATGGAGGCCTTAAATGATCAAATTTAATCTATTCAGATTGGTGTTTGTAAATGCGCAGGGCATCGTCTCGGAAATAGCTAAATAGACACGTTCCTTCCTAATGAGGTTTGAAATATGTCGGCAATGGGGTCCTCGTCACATCGATGAAGTTCCTACATTCAGTGGATTCGGAGATCAGAAGGCAATTTTTAATGGATGCCAAGAGGAAGTCTCTATTGATATGGTCATATATTGCCGTGGGGTCAACATAGCAGGTATACGATCTTCTTTTGGGGAGGTTAGCAATGTCCTGGAGTCGTCTGATGGTATTATTACATCCCTTACCAAAAGAAAAAACAAATACGTGTGAATGGATTGCACAAATGAGACAAAGTGGTAATAAAAAGTCAAAAAAATACTCAGAGTAATCAAAGAGTCGAACCGATGGTGAGCCATAATCGCCTACATCGTGAAAGTATTTGCCATATAAAAGAATTTTTTTTTACTTATATTCGTCCAATATATGGCCCAGGAGCCACTCAAAGTAGATGGTTTCTGTATGGAGTTGTATTAACTTAAGAAATGACAAGCGTTAGGAGTATAAAGCTGAAGAAAATACTTCAAGGAACCGGAAACCCAATCCTAAACAGAAAACAAGGGATAAACCTCTACTCCTTTTCAAAAGACGGCGGAGGAATGTAAATCGGGCGTTAGGGGAACCTATCAACTCCTATTATACTTTAAGATATATAAAGTTTGAGTAAAAAATAAAATACACCAGAGTTTTAAAAGCGCCCCCCCCCAAAAAAAAAATCTGAAAATATTTCAAACCCTAAGCAATAGTTTGTTTAGCTTCTGGCGACATACTGCACTATGGGGTACAAATGTGCACATACACAATAATAGGATCTCTCATACCAGTGCAAATTCCATCAGTCTTATAATTACCTTTGTAGCGAAACCATATGACTTGCTTGTCTCAAGTTAACTCTCCTACGCTTCCTGGGACGCCTTCTGTGGTTTTGACTCCGTAATAAGTTGGTAATTGCCACGGCTTTATGTAACTTTCATGAGATTTCTTTCTTTTGCTTGACCTTAAGAAATGCTTCAATTCTGTTGGGAAATTACATTATCGGTAAGATTTGTTTTTCTTTGGCGATTACACAAGAAAACAAGAAACGTTTTAATACCATGCCAAAACTATGTGTGAGTATATGTTTGAATTAGTACGCGCGTGCATGCGTACACTGAGGCTCATATATATTTATCCAAGAAAGTACATATATATATATATATATATATATATATATATATATATGTATATATATATATATATATATATATATATATATATATATATATATTTATTTATATATATACCGGTTGTAACTGTAGATTAAGATTTGAACCGTTGTGTCTTAGAAATGATTAAAGATGTATTACGAGAATTTTCCGAGGTTTTAATAACACTATTGGAAAGTACATTGAACAATAAGAATGTATAATTCCTCTCCAAGCTTAGCAGAAGAATCGTCATGAAATCGATCATAAACGTAAATTTCAGGTTCATCATTAATTAATCATAGCTAAGAATCGGAAGCTCAAGAAGAATTGAAATAAAGTTCAATTATATATATATATATATATATATATATTATTGCAGGATCATTGTCCAACTTCTTCAAGATGATCTTTGCCCTCTCTAACCTTCTAACTTTCTTTCATGAAGTAACCAGGTGCCTCACAAGTTTCACGTAGGTTTTCATTATCAAGTCATTTATCACTGCTCTTTGACCTGTCATAGTTGAAGCTCCTCTGTCACGTGACAGACGTCTTATGGACTGAGTTGGATCTTTTCTAATTGATCTATTTTGTTGTAATGATGATCCCTCTTCCTGTTGTGACCTCCTGATCCAGTTTTCCTCTCCAATGTTCCTTCTTTTTTAAACTTATTCACCGTTCTCGTGATCGTTATTGAATAGATTTGAAAATGGAAGCCAGAGTATGAATGTTAGCATCATTACGGAAGGCCAGAATGATCTTTTTCCTCTCTCTTCAGTTGGGACGACAGTGGGGCTAATAAAAAATCATTTTAACCTGTTCTCTTTTTAGTTGAATAGGTTTTTCTGTGAGTCTTTCGAGAAATGGTGTCTAGATTACGCCCCTTTTCTTTAAATAATTGCTCCAGCCGTTACCATACTAACTTTAATTTTAATAATGAGTATGCTTATAAAACGCGTAAATTTCAAAAAAATATTTTGCTATTACATAGCTTGGTACTTTAATTCAATTTAATTCAAATAATTATATTGAAGTTTTGGGCTCTTCTTTTGAAACATGAGAACTCTTATGTAGCGATGGAATCATATTTTTAAATAAATAATTATATTTATGCTCTATTTTTGTATCGAGCACTATTTAAAAAAAAATAATAACAAAAATACTAAAAAACTTTGGATTATTTACCTAGCGAATTCTTTCTTATTTTCTATATATTTTTATACACACATACACTTATATATATATATATATATATATATATATATATATGTGTGGGGGGGTGGATATATATATATATATATATATATATATATATATATATATATGTGTGTGGGGGGGGGTTGTCTTTCAGTTCAGTTTTTATATATATGTTTCGTATGAGACAACAAACCTGCAAGGGATTTGTAAACAAGTCCAAACGAGGGACATACTGAAGGGTTGACCGTCACATGGGCTGATATATTGGTCCAAGATTTAGTGTTGGTTCTTAATTCTTTCATATGGTTGAGGTGAATCTTTCCCAAGTTAGTTATACCTCGGTGACAGATATTTCTCCAGTTTGCTCGGTTTTCAACAGCGTTTTCAAACTCCTTTATTAGGGATGTTAAGTTTGTATTTAAGTTTGTTCTTGAAGCGTAACCAACGACCACCTACATTACGCTTACCATGAAAAAGTGGGCTATACATGAGGATTCTCGGCATCCGATCAGCACTCATTCTTATGACATGACCAGCTCATCTCAGCTGTGATAGCATCTGAAATGATTCGATTCCACCGATGCCATATTTGATGAAAAGATCAGGGTTAGAGATTTTGTCCTGCCGTGTATAACTGCATATTGAACGAAGACAGGGTTTATGAAAAGCATCAAGATGATTGATGTGTGTCCTGTATGGCGCTCACGATTCTGACCCATAAAGACATGTGATGAGAATGACTATATATGTATGTGTGTATGTGTGTGTGTATGTGTGACACAGGTAATAGATTCGTTGGTATATAATCCAGGTGGATCTTAGTAATATTAGATATTAAGACTGATCCACAGAGAGTTCAGTGTATTTATAATAACAAAACTTATATTTTATACAGCAAAAATCCAAAATTATCTCATGTGGATATACTTTATTTCAGACCAGCACTGACATAAGCCAGCCTTCTTCACCCCTTGACTGACTGTCTCGGAATGGGGGTTTTGAATCTAGTTTAGATAGCAGTCGGTGAAAATGTACGTGGTTACAAAAGGGGACGTCTCGTTTTAATAAGGAGTCTGGGTTGGTGACAAGGAGATTGGCCGGAGTAGGAGTTTGTTTATGGTCAAAACCTTTAGTTGTATGCAAATGAAGTTAGGTTTCTGCGAGTGGATTATATTATAACGTGATGGGAGATTTAAAGACAATTTAAAGTTAAAATAAATTATCCAAATAATAGATTTCCCAAAATCTGAAAATAAAACCGAGACACTCAGTGGAATAAATCGTGTTGTACAACACACATACATACCTAAATACCCACTTACATATAGGCTTACATATATTTACCCGTACGCACATACGTACACACACACACACACACGCACACACACACGCACACACACACACACACATATATATATATATATATATATATACACACCATCCATCTGCAACATTACGGTTCGGTTATATTATTAGGAATATCGAGCTTTCCCCGAAATTCGTTAAGGGGAAGATATTAAAATAAAAATTTAATCAGAGGGGGTTGCATCAATTGGTGTCTCTGTGTCTGTGTGTGGGGGGGGGGCTGTTGTTTTTTGGTAGTTAGTGAGTGATAAGGTAAGATCTATGTGATCCCTACTATGGGATTATTATTACATATGAATCACTACAATATTGACACCGAAATTGATAAATGAAGTTGCGTAAATATGGGTGCTCGTATGTATGGAAGTGTAACTACGCCAAACCCAATATTACGAATATGGTTGTGTACGTAGGAACTAACACGCATACGCCTGTATACATGTGTACCTATGTATATATATATGAGTGTCAGTTCAAACAAACACAGAAGAAAAATTTTCCCCTGCACCATCGACAAATAATCAAACACAAATAAAGCATGTAGACCCACTTTTGAAAAATAAACCAATTTGGCTGAAGATCGCGAATAATGGATATAAAAAATGTTACCTCTCACATTCGTCCCCCACTTTCATTCATACATACACTCACAGTAAATTTTATTTTTTATAGTTATTTTTCTGATTTCTTTTTAAATTTATAGGTCTGATTAATTGGATCGTAATTACGATACCAATATAATAAATTATAACCATGGAATATTAGTGTTAAAGCCTTTTATATTATATTCTTACTCTGCCCTGGACATTGAGTTCTACCTGGATTCTATCCTCTTGGAAACTTTTATATGTATGTGTATGCATGTATGTATATATATTTATATATATATATATATTAGGTTGGTGCAAAAATAATGACGTAATAATGTCGTTTTTTGACGTATTTTTAAAGTCAAAAAACGACATTATTATGTCATTATTTTTGCACCAACCTAATATATATATATATATATATATATATATATATATATATATATATATATATATATGTATATATATGTGTGTGTGTGTATTAACCACTAATATTATCTATCTATCTATCTATCTATCTATCTATCTATCTATCTATCTATCTATCTATCTCTCTCTCTCTCTATATATATATATATATATATATATATATGTGTGTGTGTGTGTGTGTGTGTGTGCGGTTGCATGGATAGTAGTTTGTAAACCCGGTTTCAAGCTTTCGCGATCTTCAGCCAAACTGCTTTTTATATTTTAATTTTCTTTATAAATACATCGCATACGTATCCAGAAATTTATATATTGTATATATATATATATATATATATATATATATATATATATATACTTACATACAATATATAACTTTCTCGATGGGTATGCGATGTATTTATAAAGAAAATTAAAATATTATATTCAGATAGATAGATAGATAGACAGATAGATATGAACTGAACCAGATAGAAATATTCCCTTCACACTGATAATCTTCGAATAGGCATTAATCCGTATTCTTCTAGTTGTAGCTTAAATAACAGTTGAACCTCGGCTATCAAGGATACATCTTTTCTAGAAGCTGGAAAACTCTGAGTTAAAATGTTTCGTGCCTCGCGGATAAATCTAAACGCAGAAAAGGTTGTGGAAGTAAATTTAGACAGAAAAATCTGGAGTTGAGTCCCCAAGGTATTTGAGTGTCAACGGTGACCTCCTGCCGGCAACCCCTGCAGCCAAACTATTATACCTTCCAGATGTCGAATTTCGCATCTAGGTTTACCGACAAGTTGGTGCTGAATATTTCCAGCCCATTCAAGACGTCTCTGCCCAAAATGATTGATATTTGTTTTTGGGTCAGATATGGAAGACTGGGTCAAATATTTTTAGAAGTAAAGTATGCTTGCCGATGAATACATATTGATCAGGTTTATGTTTGTACAGCATCCAAATATGTGTGACGAATGAAATTATTTTTTGAATCATTTCACTGATTCATTTTTGCTATTTCCAGGGAATTACAAAAAAGTTCTTAGCCCGACAAAAAAATGATTATTGTTTTTTAAATTTAGCCCTCCGCACCCGCCAAAAAAATGAAGTGTCAAAATGACGGTTTTTCCGTTGACACCGCTATTATTGTATCTTCCTTCCCTTTACAGAAATGTTTATTCTTTTAAAAACGATTATTTGAATTTTAATAACACCTAAAGATATAAAAATGATTTTAAACATTTTCTTTGTTCTTGAGAAGTTACAACAAAAATAAAAAACTCTATTAATTTCTTATATTGTTTATTAGAATTGTTGGCAATACATCGGCTTATTGCCAATTAAGTCAAACCTTATAAAATGGTAAATAATAAAGATTTTAATAACATAGTAAACGTTTATAAATTTATTAATTAGAAATTGTTTTCATATTTATTTTTTATGCATTGGTAAATGATAAACATTGCATTGTATTAGTTTTAATTGCATTAGTTTTAATTGCATTATTTTTAAAAGAAAAGGTAGGAAAATGACTACAGTTACTAAAAGCTACATAGGATAGGATGTTGTGGAGAGCTATGATCACTATCGTCCTGAAAGGAAACGGCACAAAGGATAAATAATAAAAATGTGTTTTAGTATGTACTGAAAACTTATTTTTCCTGTGGCAGATAGATAGATAGTTATGAGCAGACTGAGATAGATAGATAGATAGATAGATAGATAGATAGATAGATATGAAAAGGCCAATACAGATAGACCTATCGATATATATGAAGAGACCAAAATAGATAGATGTGAAGAGACGAAATTAGATAGATAGATAGATAGATAGATAGATTTGAAGAGTGGAAATTAGATAGATAGATAGATAGATAGATAGATAGATAGATAGATAGATATGAGGAAACCAAAATGCATACATAGATGAATAAATAGGAACATACAAAAATAGATAGATAGATAGATAGATAGACAGACATATAGATATAATTACTGAATTACTTCCGTATTTCCCATGTCTCTTCCGAGTAAGTAAAACATGTTGAAAGACATATAATATCATGTATACAGAACATAAATACACCCACACAGTAACTAATGTATAAAGCAATAACTCCAGAGAGAAAACTTCCTCTTTCGTCGGTATTTTAAAAATGTTCATCTTCTTCTAAGAACCAGTATTGCATACAATACGCATGATTTAATATTGGTGCCCAATACATTCTGCCTCTTCAGTTCATCCGGCTCTATAGGATGACTGATTGCATTTTAAACTATTCAAGATACACAATGGTGGCAGATACCTCCTGACAAATCAAACATAAATTGTTCACCTCGCTACTGATGAGCGTATGGATTTTGGCTTATTTGCTAAAACCTTAACTCAATAGCTATCTTGTCGAATAACAATAAGCCCCATAAATGAATTAAAACATAGCACAAACTGTCTGGAAAGTTTGCAAAGCTAAAATTCGTAGCATTGACAAAACTATTGGCATCCTCGGAAGGAAGGAAGACATGGGGATACACTGCTAACTTGCAAATAGGAACAAAGTCTCAGAAATGTATGCAAAATTAATAAAGAAAACTAAAAAGATGATCACAATTTAATTTATGTTAATAAATATCACATTTGTAAATATAAAACTTAGTTTTGCCTAAAGGACAGATAAAACACATTTGATGAATTTTACAACACATCAATATTTATTTGTTTATTTAATATAAAAATCAGATTTTATTATATTTAAATAGAAAGTGTGGAGAGCCCTGATGGGAAATATTCTAAGGCAGTCGTGCCCAAAGTCCGGCTCAGGGGCCTTTTACGACCCGCAGTCAACTTGCATATTCCTTCCCCCTATCGTCTCATAGAATTTATCACTTACAGCCTGCAAGTAGAGTCAATCAGAGTATGTAAAGTACAAATCCAAGAAATGTTTTACCAAAAGATGGCAGCAGCACTGTGCGACGGCTCTTTAGCGGTTTGACCCTGGCCTTGATCTTTTCCAGCCAATTTCTAGAATCACTGTCTTTGAACCAGACCACTGCCTTTAAACCAGACCTGGCCTATATACGGCAACCCGATCTCAGTATCATCCTTTACATTAGTGGAGGCAAGTTATATGTTTTGGTCTTCCGAGAGGAATAAATTCTAAAATCTTAGTGAATTAAATTTGTTTTGTGTTGGTTAAAATCAGTTATAAATATATCTGGACACTTGAACTTGTGTCACTTTGTATTTTCTACTTCTTCATAAGATAAGTGTTGCAGTGACTTTCCTATTCATGTTTTTAAGTTAAAAGTTGACAGACGACATTAATTATTAGGTTGGTGCAAAAATAATGACGTAATAATGTCGTTTTTTGACGTATTTTTTAACGTCAAAAAACGACATTATTACGTCATTATTTTTGCACCAACCTAATATATATATATATATATATATATATATATATATATATATATATATGTGTGTGTGTGTGTGTGTGTTTCAGAATGCTAATACTTTTTGAAAGGGCATTTTCAACACGTTTTCTTTTCTACTGGGTTGGTGCAAAAATAATGACGTAATAATGTCGTTTTTTGACGTATTTTTAACGTCAAAAAACGACATTATTACGTCATTATTTTTGCACCAACCTAATATATGTGTGTGTGTGTGTGTGTGTGTACAAAAAATAATTTTAAAAGTTTCTGAAGGCAAAGAGATGATTTCTCCGGAGAAACGTGTCCTTGGTCTTTGAGAAACAGTTTTCCACTTAGTACCATCATCTTCATACACAGACATGCATATATATATATATATATATATATATATATATATATATATATATATATATATATATATATATATATATAATATATATATTATATATATATATATATATATATATATATATATATATATATATATATATATATACTTCAACATACGAGAATCAAGAGACTCAGTTCTTAGAAACAACAGCCAGCCTACGTGCAGATATCATTTGATTATAGTGGTGAAGTCATGTGCAAAATACTACACGGGTTTATAGTTTAGTTTATAGTTAAACGTAGGTCAAGATTATACTTGAAACTACAGGTAAACATTGACTGGCTTTACATTTCAGTCTACAGTTAAATATTTAGTTTATACGTGAGCCGAGATGTAAACGTTTGGTTGTGGTGATGATTGAGCCGAATAGCGCCTTTAAACAGAGCGCATATTTTTCTCTATTAAGATGCCTCGAATATTCAGTCCGGCAGACGGAAATAAATAAATATACTATTTATTAAATAAACAGAGCGCCTACTCAAATAGGTGTATCCACTAAAAATGACGTTTAAGTAATCAAAATCTGCCGGATTAATAAGAAAGAAAATCCATTCCCCTCTTTACAAATTGCTTTGTTTACGTTAGGATACGAAACTTAGCAGACGTGTCGATTTGAAGATTCAGAGAAAAATCTGTGTTTAAAGCATTGCTTGGTCATCGACACACTCTGTGGCCGAGAGTTGAGAGCATGTTAGGTCTAATGACAGTTTATTCTAGGAGAACGCAGTTTCGAATCCTGCGTATATTTTTCTCGAATGAGATTTCTCCAAGTAGAACGCAGTTTCGAATCCTGCGTATATTTTTCTCTAATGAGATTCCCCCTAGGAGGACGCAGTTTCGAATCCTGCGTATATTTTTCTCTAATGAGATAACTCCTAGGAGAACGCAATTTCGAATCCTGCGTATATTTTTCTCTAATAATGAGATTTCTCCTAGGAGAACGCAGTTTCGAATCCTGCGTATATTTTTCTCTAATGAGATTTCTCCTAGGAGAACGCAGTTTCGAATCCTGCGTATATTTTTCTCTAATGAGATCTCTCCGAGGAGAACGCAGTTTCGAATCCTGCATATATTTTTCTCTAATGAGATTTCTCCTAGGAGAACGCAGTTTTGAATCCTGCGTATATATTTTTTTTCTAATGAGATTTCACGAATATTCAGACAGATAGATGAATATAAATAAATATACTGTTTAATATTTACACGGAGCGACAAATCAAATACGATCATTCACTAAAAATACCTTGAAGGTAAAAAAAATCTCTCAGATTAATAGACAAAATTCACTTCCTTTCTTTACTATATATATCCGTGTGTGGAGGCATATATGTGCACAAAAAATAATTTAAAACGTCCCTGAATTAAAATCCTATAATACGAAACGGCTCCATTACAAATATAGATAAAACAAACCATAACAGAGGCAGACAGACTCTCTTCAAGTTTCAAATCAGGAAATGATAAGCCAGAGTAATTAATGTAATTTACAATACCCACTTATCCTCAGAGATCCTAACACATTTTTCTCGCACATAGTTTTGTCTTTCTTATAGTCAAACTGATGATCTCAAAGAAACTATAAGATTTCTCCGGAGAAACGTGTCTTTGATTAAAAAGTTTTCCACTTAGTCTCATCATATTCATACACAGGCGTGCATATGTCTATATTTCTGAGATTAAGTATTATGTACACTATTTACATTATTCAGATTATTGTCCTCATCTTTGTCGCCATATTTATTACAACGTTTCGGCTCTTCAGTATCTGTCTATATTTCTGAGGTGAGGTATTATGTACACTATTTACATTATTCATACTATTGTCCTCATCTTTGTCGCCATATTTATTACAACGTTTCGGCTCTTCAGTATCTATCTATATTTCTGAGATGAGGTATTATGTACACTATTTACATTATTCGGATTATTGTCCTCGTCTTTGTCGCCATATTTATTACAACGTTTCGGCTCTTCAGTATCTATCTATATTTCTGAGATGAAGTATTATGTACACTATTTACATTATTCGGATTATTGTCCTCATCTTTGTCGCCATATTTATTACTTCTTCAGGTGGTTGGAATGTTTATTTCGCTTACCCTACGACGTAACAACTACCCTGAGTACATGGCAGCAGCCCCAAAAAACTGGGATAGGCAGGTACAAGAGGAGTACAATAACACTCAGAAAAGAGTCTGCCTGCCTTATGTGAAGGGGTTATCAGAGAAAATACAAAGGATCTGCGGTCCATATAACATCAGGACAACCTTCAAAAGCTTGACGACACTTCGCAGATATCTCTCCTGAGTAAGAACCCCCACCATAGAGGAGAACCTGACTAATGACTGTGTGTATCCTATCCCGTGCAGCCGCAAAAAGAAATATAAAAGGGCGACAGGCCACACCCTTAAGGTAAGGCTTCAAGAACACCAGAAAGCTGTAACACGAGGGGAAGTGGAAAAATCAGGCGTGGCTCACCACATATGGAGAGAGAAGGGAGATCACCGCTCTCTGTGGGATCAGGTTGAGATCATAGACAAAGAACACCATTGGAAAATTCGTAAACTTAAGGAATCAGCACATATACTAGACCACAGAAATCTCCTGAGCCGACCAAGCATAGAAATGAATACAATATGGGAACCAGTAATAAGGAGTGCCAGAGAAAAGCGATAATAACAACAAAAATTGCAATATGAGCTCTGGTAAAAACAAAATGATAACAGCAAAAATTACAATATGAGCACTGGTAAAAATCGGTTGCAGAAGACATTAGGTTTATAATACCCAGAAACTCAATTACAGATATCCTCAAGGAAACATGGCACAGTGGAAAAAGGCGTTGGTTAGTGTGAGTTCAATACCCGGTTAAGGCAGAGAACTTGGAGAAGGGAATTAACAGGAGATAAGTGACATACACATGGCACTAGAACCCCAGTGAGCGTAATAAAGGGTTCAGTTTAACATTCTAACCACCTGAAGAAGGCCGGAAACGTTGTAATAAATATGGCGACAAAGACGAGGACAATAGTTCGAATAGTGTAAATAGTGTTCAGACGCCCATATATATATATATATATATATATATATATATATATATATATATATATATATATATATATACTTTAACATATCAGCGTCAACAACTAGACTTCCTGCAGATATCATTTGAATATAGTGGTGAAGGCCTGCTCAAATCAACCATACGCTTTGGAAGAGCCGAATATAGAGGTCCCCAAAGCACCCTTCGTAGATTTCGAATTCAGAGTTATGCTTATCCTAGTCTGTCCTACTACTTAGCGGAGAAAAGATGGATTCATACCTTTTTCAAGGTTATCAATACGTCAGTAAATATAATGAACTCGACAGGAATTATAACTCGGCTCTTCGATTCCTCAATCGAAGGCGTAAACCATTTTATCTAGACCATCGCCTATTAATGTATAAGATCATTTTTGGATAATCCAACAACAACCGGTTCAATAAGCTTTTATAATTTTGAGAATCTGTTCGCGTGAACCGGTAGGATGCCAACACTGAATATATATATATATATATATATATATATATATATATATATATATATATACTCGAATTTTCCGAGGTCTGTATAACACTTTTGGGACTCTGAGAAATAAGAATATATAATTACTCTCCAAGCTTAAAAGAAGAATCGTGATGAAATCGATCATAAACGAAAATGAACATGTTCATCATTAATTAATCATAGCTAACGATCGGAAGCTCATGAAGGATTGCAATAAGGTTCATATATATATATATATATATATATATATATATATATATATATATATATATATATATATATATATATCATTCCAGGATCATTTTCCAACTTATGATGATCATCGCCCACTCTAACCTAACTTTCTGTCCTGGAGTAACCAAGTGCCTCAAAAGTTTCACGTATGTTTTCATTTTCAAGTTTTTTTCACTGCTCTTTGGACTGTCATAGGCGAAACTCCTCCCTCACGTACCATACGTCTTATGGAATGAGATGGATATTTTCTAACTGATCTCTTTAGCGCTAAGTTAAAATGATCATCCGTCTTCCTTTTGTGAGCTCCCGATCCATAGTCCTCTCTACTCACCCTTATTTTTAAAACTTTCACAGTTCTCTTAATGGTCCCTGAATGGACATTGAAGATTATGAATGGTGGTTCCGTTACTGAATACATGATATTTCCTCATTGCTCAGTTGGGAAGACAATGGATCTGATGCAAAACATATTTAATTTGTTCTCTTTCTAACTGAATAAGTAAAATCGTTTTTCAATGCATCTTATGACAAATGGACTCAAGATGGCTAAACGTCTTATCTGAAAACCTGGAAAAAAACTCAGTTTAATGTTGTTGTTTTTTTATATATTAAACATGTTAAACACATATATATATATATATATATATATATAGAGAGAGAGAGAGAGAGAGAGAGAAAGAGAGAGAAAGTGAAAGAGAGATATTTCCGTATTTAGTTGAATGCATTTAAATATGGACGAATTATGAAAATAATAAATAATTATTTACCCTTTTTACATGTTATCTCATTACTTATGTTTTGGCCGTTATGTCCTCCGGGTTTAATCAGCTGTATATCCGGGTAATATACAGGGTATTCCGAATTAAAACCATTATCTAATCTACGAGTGTAAATTGTTCTCATTCTACTGCCCATGTCTCGAGCGTTCTCGCCTAGTTCTTATTTTTTTAGTGCTAGCCTGTTATTGCTCGCCACGTTTCCACAAAGACCTATTAACACAATGCCAATGGATTAAACACGCAATTACTATGACACGAAATTCGCGAAGAAACGCTTTTCTCTACTAGGCTATAGGATAAAATTTTAATCCAATAGATTTTCCTATTACTACGAACAGATTTAGTATGAGTAGTCATTAAATTAAAGCAATAAAATTAATGTCCACTTGAAAAGGGATAGAATGTTTTATCAAAGAAAATCTCCCTCTGACAATAAGGCAAATGAGACTCGATGTGACGTAATGGCTTCTCTTGCTTAACGATATAAATGATTATATTTTTTTTTAAATTCAAAAAGAATGCTATTCAGTAAAACCTCATTGAACCTCGTGAACGTTTTGAAACGCCCTCAGGCATTACTCATTACTCAGATTAAATGTTTCTCGTTGACGTTGGCTGCCGGGTCCACAGTAGCAATTCTTTGGTAATGTTGATGTCACTGTCGATGACGCACGAAACAGAATAATCTAGAATATTTCAATCAGGAGAGCTAGGAATGAGATGGGCTGACATGATCTTGAAATCCTCTTAACTCGCCAATTGGGTCATACAGTTTGATTGTAACTTCTTCCGCAGTCTTGAGCAAGTGCGAAGACCATACCCGATTGAAAACGTGAAAACAATTTTCTTGATATTCACCAGAACACACAGGCCAGCATTTCGTTGATAATCCTATGATAGAATCTAAAGTTGATTGAGTCATTCGTGTTGAACTATGCATATATATATATATATCCTACTACTCCAAACGTTGGAGTAATGAATAGCGGCTTGGATTGAGGAATCGGAGAGCCGAGTTCGAATTACAGTCGAATTCATTACATTTACTTACGTGCTAGTACCCCTGGGAAAGGTATGAATCCTCTTCTTCTTCCCCACCAGATATGGGTAAATAGAAGGATAGTCCGGGTTCTATAGCCTTGGATGGCAACTGGTCTACCGCAGAAAAAAAATGGCAACCTACTGCGGGAAAAAAACCCTGCCTCATCAGTCATGTATCGAAAGATACATGATCCCCTAAACGTGTATCACGTACGGCACATAACTGACTGATAACTGACTTCAAATGCTATGTTATGTTTTAGTAGGAGGCTTGTTTTTTTAAAGATTGCGAATTACTTTTACTGGCCTGTACATTCGAAATATTTAATAAAAGACAAAAAAATAAATTTATACTGTCTGGGTCACTAATTAAAAGCAAATAGAAAAGACCTTTTACTGAATCGATTATTTAATACTGGAAAATAATCTACAGAATTATTTAGGTAAAAAAAAATTATTTTATTTAATAATGTATATATTCTCCTTAATATTAGTTTATTATGAAAGATGCAGTTCAAGGAAAATTGTTGTTAAAAGAATGTTTTGAACTTATGGGCTTTAATCATTACCCAGGTTAAATGTTTCTCATTGATGGGTCCACGATGGCTGCATTCACCAATTCCTTGGTAATGTAGGGCAGCAATTCTTCGGTAATGTCAGTATCATTGTCGAAGACGTTCCAAACAATCCAGAGTATTCCACTCAGGAGATCTAGCAATGAGACACTCTGACATGATCGTGAAATCTCTTAGCTAACCAATTTGGTCATACTGGATGAAGCGAAGTCCTCGAACAAGTACTGGCATATATTCGAACCAGGGCTTCACCCCCTTATGTATCGTCACGATTACATAAGTCGCAGTATAACATGAGTGTAGTTGCTCATCATACCAAGCACCGTCACATACCTGCAACCTTCTTTGTAGGAGAAACCATTGTGTGATCCGTCGTGAGTAAGGTTCAATTACTCTTTTAAAGTAATGCACAGGGTGACGCAAGTTCGAATCTTGCCGATTAGCTGATATTCTTTATTAAGTTTCTCGAGTGGACCGTAGGGAAAATCAACATTGCACTCGATATAAAACCTAGGGTGATATGTACTGCTGCCACCAAAATTAGCTTCATAGCATTTACCAATTTTTGAGCATTTATTTTAAAATCGTCTGAAAAAATATGGAGAAGTACCTAATTTCCGCAGGTTTTTGCTTACAAACCTGATTTCAAAATTTTATTATTTCAAGAATAAAATCAAATAAATTTATATATTTACTTTTAGATACATTGAATGGAAAATATATTCAAAACAAAATTCTAATTATGAATCACCACAAGGAAGATATATATTTTTTACTGTATTCGACATGTAAAAACTGTTTAAAAAATGTAAAATATTGCAAAAAAGAATACTCAATGAATAAGATTTGTTAGATAATAATTAATAAAAACAAAAATAGATAAAAGTTTATATAACATCCTAATATTGCTGGCAACAAATTATAAGGCAAAATATTTTAGATTTGCATTGTTTATTGAAAATCGTACTAAAACCACTGCACTGTATATTATATTACATCATAATATATCTAAATTTTTACTATCATTTCCCTTTGAATAAATGAGTCTTATTTGATGGCGCAATAGTAATAACTTGATTGCGCCATGCATTTTGTCCATATAAAATTTGTAAAGCTTTAGAGAATTATAAATTTGATAAGGCTGTGCAATAAGGCTTTCACTGATCACCGGAATGAAATTGCAACGCAAAGATTTTGAACTTCAACTTAATCTTTAACCTGGTTTCTTCAGAAAATGGCAGAGATTTCTGAAAAATCTCTTTTGTGTCATTATCTATTATGCCAACCCCAAAGTTTCAAATTGAGTTCAATACTACGGTTCCAAAATAAGACTGTTCTAATGCGCAGACAAAGTTGACGAATTCATACTGTTTTCAATAAATTGGCCTTCAACTCAAACAGGAATATCTAAGAAATAACGTTTGAATTCGTAGAAAATGTCAGATAAAAAAATCCATTGATTTCTTAGCATATACAGTGGGCAATGGGAAAATTATCTCCATTTTATATTTATAGTTTCGCGCATGCGCATTGTTTGTTTTTGAACTTGTCGACTGCGCAGTAGTGTAGAGTGGCACCATGAGAAAAAGAGTACCATGACGCAATTCACTCTGCCAGAAATCTGGAAACAGCATACTGTACTTCTTAGCATTCGCACCGGAAGCTCCAATACGAACATTTGAGTGTTTGGGGGTCAATCTGAGGACAGTACAGAGGATTTGGAAAGAGATAAACGAGTTTCATGGTAATTTTGAAGGTGTCTGGAGTGACCACAAGCGATGGCTACGTTATACCTCCTTTCATCTTCTCACAGGCTCAGAGACTCAACAGGGAGACCTACATTAAGCGCCTTTAGGGGGTAGTGCTGCCCTGTGTCAAGAGGGTGACTGCTGGAAGAGCCTATGTCTGACAAGTGGTCTCTGCACCATCCAACACAAGCAGGTAAATTTCTGCGACCACATCATCTCTTACATCTGACCACCTAACTCCCCAGTATGCAACCCTCGTGATTATTATGTGTGGGGCGCAGATGAGCGAGAGACCAACTAAATTCCTTGTAAGACCAAAGACGAACTGCAGGCAAGAATTATGGCAGCATTCAACAATTTAAACAAGGAGACTGTCCAGAAAAATCGTAGTAGATTCCAAAGTTGTCTGGAGGCTGTAGTTGAAGCCATTGGCGATTTTGTTGAATGAATTTACTCTTTAGTATTTCAAGATATATATATCAGTTAAAATAAGCCGTCGGTGTTATTTTCACGTATAGGTAACTTAGACAACAATTTATCCATCACAACTTATATATATATATATATATATATATATATATATACACACACAAAACCCTTTCAGAAAAAAATAAAATAAAATAAAAAAATAAATAAATCTCAATAGACACTTAACCAGACTAGAAGATGTCATCTTCCGCTTTAAATTTAGACACCCCAACCTTACCCTGACTTGACATTCTGTGAATGTAACTGAGATATTGATACAAATTATTAACACTTACGCCCCTTTTCTTTAAATAATTGCTCCAGCCGTTACCATACTAACTTTAATTTTAATAATGAATATGCCTATAAAACGCGTAAATTTCAGGAATTAGTTATTCAAAAAAAAAAATTTTCGCTTGAAGATGGACCAGAGCTTGGTACTTTAATTCAATTTAATTCAAATAATTATATTGAAGTTTTTGGCTCTTCTTTTGAAACATGAGAAATCTTATGTACCGATGGAATCAAATTTTTAAATAAATAATTATATTTGTGCTCTACTTATATATAGAGTACTATTTTACAAAAAATAATAACAAAAATACTAAAGAACTTTGGTTATTTCCAATAACCAACAATTACTATTCTTAAAATAGTGCTCAATACAAAGTAGAGCAGATATAATTATTTATTTTTAAAGAAAAAAAAAAAAATTATAACATAAATATGTTATAAAATCACTACAAAAATAGCCATTTTGTTTCAACACCTTCGGTGTCTTATCAAGTGATAAGATACCGAAGGTGTTGAAACAAAATGGCTATTTTTGTAGTGATTTTATAACATATTTATGTTATAATTTTTTTTTTTTTCTTTAAAAATAAATAATTATATATATATATATATATATATATATATATATATGTGTGTGTGTGTCTCTGTGTGTGTATATATATGTATATGTATATATATATATATAGTGTGTGTGTCTGTGTGTCTGTGTGTGTGTGTATAGATAGATAGATAAAAGAGAAAATAGAAATATGTATTATATGGTACAATGTTTATATGATCTCCTTGTAGTAAACTTTTAAATTTCGCTGTTGTTTGTTTCGTATTCCACATCATTCTAGAGTCAATTTTTTCACTGGCTGTCAGAGTAGATATTCATAAGTCAACGAACTTAAAGAGATAAATTACTTTTTTTACGTACTATACAGTAAACAGAGACCAATTGCTCCTAGCAGCCGGTAGATGTGACAGTTGTACTAAGTAGCCCTGGCTGAACTGCTAGAACCGACAGGATTGCATTAACAGATGGCAATTGCTGAACAAACTTAATGACCTCTACGGCACATCGTACTGACAGAGTTGATAAATTTCTTAGTTCATGCATGCCATCTGCGAAACGAAGTTCGTTGCCACTGGCATAAATTTGGCGGGAGTGGTTAAGTTTTTCTCCCTGGGGTTGTAACATGCAATATATAAGTAAAACGTTCATGCTGACCCCTGAGCTACAATTACTTACAAAACATACTGAATATATATATATATATATATATATATATATATATATATACACTAGAGTTAAAAAGTTTGAAGCCACCTCTGGCAATTTTTTAAATTGGGTCAAAAAGTAGTTGTTCTGTACTATAAATGAGAGAATCTTATTATACATGGTTAAAAAAATGAGACAATTTTTTATTAGAAATTTTATTATGAAAAAAGAAAAAAGCATTTTGTAATTAAGTTTTGCTCTCGCCAAAATATCCTCCTTTACCCTTGAATATTGCAGGATATTTTGGATATTCGTTACAAGTTTCTCAAAGTATAAGTTTCAAGATTGATTCCACTCTTTCTATTAACCCAAGAGGGTTTTTTTTCACTTTCTTTTCATTTTTCTCTCATGCTCATCCAATAATAATTCTTGGATTATCTTCAAACTTTTATATCTATCTATCTATCTATCTATCTATCTATCTATCTATCTATCTATGAAGAAATATAGTCTTAAGATGTGCTGTATTTATGGGATAAAGTGCTCAATATCAGAGATAGAGCGTGTGTAATTATAAAAGTGAACATAGAAATTAACACTTCGAGACGACAGCTTTGACGGTGCAGAGACTTGCGAAATCATAGATATTTACCTACTACACTAACTAAGCAAAATAATAGATAGAAATGATACAGGACTCTACAGGGACGAAGGTCTCATAATCTTAAGAACCTATAACAAAAAAAAAACACAGACAAAACTAGAAAAGCAATAATAAAGATTTTTTAAAATAACGGATTCAATATAGATATAAAAACTAACCTAAACGAAGTAGATTTTCTAGATGTGACCTTCAACCTAAGAAAAGGAACATATAAACCATACAGAAAACCCAATGATAAATCACACACATCTTCCAACCACCCGCCTTCTATAATCAAACAGATACCAAAATCGATTAACTGCAGGCTTTCTGACAATTCCTCCAATGAATCCATATTTAACAAAGCTAAGAAAGACTACGAAACAGCCCTAAAAGATAGCGGATTCCCAGCAACACTCACATACTGACCACAGAACAAAAAAAGGCCATCAGGAGAAGAAATATCATATGGTTCAACCCACCGTACAGCAAAAACTTAAAAACAAACGTAGGAAAAATATTCGTCAAACTCTTATACAAACACTTGCCTGAATCAAGCACCCTACACAAAATATTCAACAAAAACACAATAAAAATCAGCTCAGCTGCACCGAGAACATGGCACAAATAATAAAAAAGCACAATAGGAAAATTATCAACAAATCACACGAACAAATTAAACCCACGTGCAACTGTAGAATAAAGAACGAATGTCCCTTAAACGGTAATTGTTTACAAAACAACTCAATATACCAAGTCACGATAAAATCACCAGATAATGGAGAAAAAGTATACATAGGAGTAACTGAAGGACCCTAGAAACAAAGAAATTATACACACAAAACATCTTTCACAAATAGTAAATATGCGAACAGCACAATGCTTTCTAAGTATATCTGGGAAATTAAAAACAAAACGATCATCACACCAAAAATATCTTGGAAAATAAGGAAAAGATCATCAGCCTACAACAACCACTCATAAACTTGCAAACTTTGCTTGGAGGAAAAAATAGTTATCATTACTTTCCCAGACCAAAATAAATTATTAAATAAAAGATCCGAGCTCGTCTCAAAATGCAGACATGAAAACAAATTTTTACTACGTTAGTTAAAAATCGAAAACGGAAAAAGTAAAATAAAATAAAAATAAATAAGTAAACAAAATGACAATAAAATAAGCAAAATAAATTAACCAAAACAAATTACCAAATCACACCCGTTAGAATAGACGAAATAGAATAAAAAATAAGAAAAAATCAATGAACCCAAAAAATAAAGTAAATAATAAACAAATTAGCAAACCATTATGACCAAAATATTAGACTATAAAAATAAAACCAAAAACCTGACGAAAAAAAATAGCTATTACTGTTATATAACGATAAAAAACTACGTCATTAAAAATCGAAAACGGAAAAGAGAAAATATACACTATAACAAATAAATAATAACAAGTAAATAAATTGACCTAAATCCATCCAAATAAATAAATTAACTAACAAACTGATCCCGATAAACTAACTGTTAGAAAAAACAAATAAAGATAATCAATCCATATAAATACATGAAGTAATAAACAAATTAAAAACTGTTCCCGCCAAAATAATAGTTAGAATAAACTACAACAATCAACCACAAAATTGAATAAATAGCTTTAATTATCTTCCCAAACCAAAACAAAACTATCAAATAAGCGATATAAATAATTTTTTACTACGTTAATAAAAAACCCGGTTAAAATTAAAATAAAAAATAAATAAGATAAGAAATAAAAAAAATAAAATAAAAAATAAAAATAAATAAAAACAAGCAAAATAATTTAACACAAATAAATAAATAAACAAATACACGACTTCTGGTAAAATAACCGCCAAAATAGACTACCGACAATGCACCACTGACCCATATATATATATATATATATATATATATATATATATATATATATATATATATATATATATATATAATAGCCGAGAAAAATAACAGCACACGTGGCCTGACGATTGCATCTTGCCTCTAAGTGTTGACTTCTATGTTCACTTTTATATCTATCTATCTATCTATCTATCTGTTGAGGGATCCACCCCTTTTTATACAAATGAACTCACCCAGTATATACATATACTACTGCAAGAGCGAGACGAGAGTAAGACGAGAGAAAGACCGAAGAGTCGAGTCCAGAGTGACAGAGTAAGCTATGCAAAATATGAAACCAATTTTCCTGATATTCACCAGAATACAAAGGTTATTCAATTACAAGCTGGCCGATGACAGAATCTAAGACCGATTGACTCACTCGTCTTGATCTATACATATATATCCTACTAGTCCAAACGTAGTTTTGTGGTATAACCATGTTTTAGTAGAGCCTTGTTTTTAGCTTAACGGTGTTTTTTTTTTTTCTTGATACAACTATTTAACCGATCGCTGGGAGAAAATGGATTCACCCCTTTCCCAAAGTGAATGTAATAAGACCGACTGAGATTTGATCTCCGCTCTCTGATTTCTCATTTTCAGCCGTTATTCATTGCACTACCCGCTCAGAGACACTTCAGCCATGCAACAGGCTAACTGTTCCATTACCTTTTTGTATTTTCATTTTTAAGACGTGGAATTGTCATGGTTTAAAGAATAAAGAATGCAAGCAGACCCGGAAGTTTAAATATCTGGGAAGCGTCTTGACAGAGGACGGTAAGTGCGACACTGAGATCCGTAGAATTATTGGGATGGCCAAGAACGCATTCCAAAAGCTGGGCAGAGTATTGCAAGACAGGAGGATTTCTTTGGTAACCAAGAACAGAATACTACGCTGTTACGTGACATCTGTTCTTCTTTTCGGCAGCGAATGTTGGTCGATTTCGATTTAAAAGAGACTCGAGACGACAGAGATGTGGTTTTACAGAAGAATGTAAAGGATATCATGGACCCAGCGTGTGAGCAACGATGAGATCTTAGAGATGTTGCAAACAAGGAGGAGGCTTATACTTAATATCAGGAAGAGGCAGCTGAAGTTTCTGGGATACATAATGTGGAAGGAGGGTCTGGAGAATCTTCTACTCACGGGTCGAATTGAGGGAAAGAGAGACAACTGAAAGCAGCGCGGGACATACCTGGCGAGCTTTATCAGGTAGATGACAGAACATGGTCTAGGGGAGGAAGTAATGGGAAGGATCATGGTGAGAGCTGCAAGCGACAGAGAGAGGGGAAGGACCATGATCGCCTACGTCCTGAAAGGACATGGCACATAAAAAGAAAGAAAATATTGCATGTATTCAAATATACACACGTTCACCAGGAATAAACAAGAGCTGTCATTGCAGCGACCAGATAACACCGGGTGGAACAGACCCCGCGAGGATTTTTCCTATATCGCTATAATCTTAACCTCTTTAAGTCTGAACCTTTTCCTTACAACTACCTCATCTTAATAACTTCCTTGTATTGTGTGATGATTTAGTAAAAGTATATCTGTAGATATTCTACCTCAGCCTAACTATAGACACATGAAGATGGACGAAGAGTACTCGGTCGAAATGTCGTCTATAATAACATCTATTATAATCAAATGAGAACAGAAATTAAACTATATTGTTCAGTATATGAATTAATTATGATGCACTAAAAAGTACGGCTGATATAGATTTGGACATTTCTTTGATGTAAGAGCACTATGGCGTTACCTATCGTTACCTTGGCATACTGATCTACAGTGATTTTTTTACCACTGATTGCATGTGCATTAGTTATTGGTGCAAAGTGGCTTAACGGCAATCAGCTAGGAATTTCCGCTAAGTTATGGATACCCATTTCCCTGTGTATACACTTTTCGCTGTGCATAAGTCATATCAGGATATTTCAGTATATAAGTCATGTTATTCGGACTGTTGTCCTCATCTTTGTCGTCATATTTATTACAACGTTTCGGCCGTTGTACGTTCCGGCCTTCTTCAGGTGGTTGGAATGTCGAACTGAATCCTTTATTTCGCTCACTGGGGGAGATTGCAATATGAGCACTGGTAAAAGAAATGGTTGCTGAGACATTAGGTTTATAATACCCAGAAATTCATACACAGATGTCCTCAAGGACACATGGCGCAGTGGATAAAGGCGTTGGTTAGATCCAGTGACAGGACCCGGTTAAGGGAGTGGAGAACTTGGAGAGGGGAATTAACTGATAACTGACATCCATTAAACATGGCACGTGGAACTAGAATAGTCTATCCCAGCGAGGGAAATGTGTATCCATAACTTTCTAGCGGACAGTCCTAGCTGATAGCCGTTAAGCCACTTTGCACCAATAACTAATGTACATGCAATCATTGGCAAAAAATCACTCTAGGGTTCAGTTCGACATTCCAACCACCTGAAGAAGGCCCGAGCGTTCATCGGCCGAAACGTTGTAATAAATATGGCGCCAAAGATGAGGACAATAGTCCGAATAATGTAAATAGTGTACATAATACCTCATCTCAGAAATATAGACAGATACATAAGTCATGTTATATACTGAAATATCCTGTTTTATGTCACGATGATTGGCAGATAATTAGAGAAAAGATATAAGAAAATCAATCACCAATAACTAACTTACCTGCATAGATAGTAGCATATAAAAACTGTTACCACCATTGACAACCTTGTCCAGTAAGTATATGAATCAGGGAGAAAAATAGTCAGAAGTATATTAAGTATTTTAAAAATCATCTTTTCGCCTTTATTCACTTCTTTTTTATTTCTCTTCCGGCCGTGGACAACCGTAGCACGCCACAATTTATTATTATTTATTGCACTAAGGTACCTTTGACAAAAGAAAAGAATATAAAAGTGACAATCTTTATCGCAACAGTAGACACAGTTTTCGTATACGGGTCAATCACTTAGACATTAATAGAATCCTGACCGAAAGAAAATAGTGTGTATATACATAGGCTGTTGAGAGCAACGCTACGTGTATATTGGAATCAATATAAGCCCAATGAAAAACTATATAGGAACCAACTAAAGGTTATGAAAACAAAGGCGAGTGCAGCTTAGTGGCCATTTCTGGAGAAGTAAACAAAAATTTTGGAATTAGCTAATAATATGGGATCCAAATTATGGATCAAGATTAAGAGGTAGACCGACAAGATCCTTCATCAGTCAACTCAGAGGCCATCATAATAAGAAAAAAAAATATTGGTTAGATTTTCGAAGGGAGAAATGGCTGGAGAAATGCGGTCACAAGTGTGCGTTTCAGGAAGTTCAGAGAGATAGAGCATCTCTTTTTGTTTTTGCTCTGCCATCCTTTCACGCAAACTCGTTAAGTTATCCGCTGCATTTCCTCTGCTTTTCTTGCATTTAGTATGAAATGTAGGTGTTAAATTCTCCGGACCAAACATCCAATATACTGCAGCGTCAGTCAAAACCTGTTTCGGATGCCAGTTAATCGGACAAACCGGGTCCAGCTGAATTGTCAGGGGTTCACCACTAAACCCAAATAAGTGAAATTGAAAAGTTGATTACCAATGACACCACCAGTCCGTTAGTTTACACCAGATATGTTTGAAAGTTTCGACCTCCGGATAGATTTTCATATTGAAAGGACTTTATAAATAAAAAAAAGGGGATGTGGTGTAATCCACCATTACCTCCCTTGTCAAGATATTGTATCTGCCTTCGCTATAGTAAAATTACCAACAACACATGTTATGATCTACAAATTATATATCTAAAAAGCATTCCTTTACCTAAAAGTGTAAGTCCTGGGTATGATGGTAAACTACACCCGGCTGCAAGGCCTATGATCGGCGGTTGTAGGATTTTGCGGAGTATGGGACCACATCCCAATTGTTGTTGTTCTCAGGTCTACTGTGACCCTGAGTGGTAGCACCTGTTAGGGTCTCGGATATGGGCAAATAGTGAACCCCCAAACAAAACAAAATAATATGAAAGTATAAAAATAAAAATACATACATTTTTTAAAGTAAAATTACCAACACTGCCTATTTATAGTAAAATTACCAACGATACATTTTATCGGTAATTGAGGGCAAATAATTGCGTTCAAAATATTTAGTGAGGCCGTAAAATTGTGTGCAAAATATTTAGATGTCAGCATTAAATAACCCATAGTGGTGTTGATAAGCTGCTAAACAAAATCAATCAAACCAAATTTTCTATAAAAATATGCGTTCTCTCTGAAAGTATAAAATTATCTACTAAACATCTGTAGTTGAAAGCTTACAATTGCGTTCAAAATATATTTGGTTGAAACCATAAAATTGTTCAAAATATTCAGATTTAGGCATTGAATAACCAATAGCGGTTGATATGCCGCTAAACAAAATCAACCCACCAACCTACTGAACGGATTTGTGTGACGGTCTAGAACAATTACTGCAGAGAAGTTGTAAAGTATCAAGAATTTTTCAGGGCAACAAAAGTCTGGAAATTGTAGCGAGTCATGATCGCCCACTTCTTGACGTAACAAAGGTTGTTAGAGTTTGTTTATAGAGGCCATATTTGATATTCAACAACAAAATAACGATATTTCCATCTTCATTGGGACTATTCGAAGCCCCACAGATCAAAACCAATATTTGATGAACCTCAGTCATCAAATTTAAAAAAAAAATCTAATTAATTTCATATATTTTGGGTTGTTAGAAAGAAGGACATCTGAAGATGTAAATTGCGGACTGGTTATGTTAGAATCAAGTAATTACAGAAATTTAATTATCCAGGAAATGTTATAAAAGATGATGGAAAATGTGGCACAAAAATCTGATGCACATTGGAATAAAAGAGTATTTGAATATATTAATATGTAGTTCGAATGTCCCTGGTTCTTTCTTGTGGCCTTGTGTCAGCCTATACTAAGCTTTATATCAATAAACTTTTGTATAATGTCAAAGAGCCGCTTTAGATTCATAATGGATGTTTGAAATGTTTATTTTCTGTTAAAGCTTGGCACCTTTTGCAAGGGCTTACGACCATAGCTCATTGAAACACCGGTTCCCGTACGATCGTCGAAGTTAAGCAACGTCGAATCTGGTCACTCCCTACATGGGTGACTGCTTGGGAATACCAGGTGCTGTCAGCTTGGATGTGCGGGTGGTGTAATGGATAATGGCCCGGAATTGTTAATCAGAAAGTCGAGTTCCAATTTCAATTGGGTTCGTTATATTCACATAAGCATAAATACCCTTGGAAAATGTATGAATCCACCTGTCATCCCACCAGCAATGGGTTAATTAGTAAGAATCATTATTATCTCCAAAAAGAAATTTGTGCAATCTAAAAATATTTATTGGCTTTAAATAACCTGCAAATGGTTGATAAGACAGAAAACTAATCACATGCATTCTACAGTGTGGAATTGCTCCCCATTAAGAAGTCTCCTGATATACTGGCTCTCTGCGAAACCAACCATAACCCAATTATCCCCTCCTCTGACTTCTCGATCCCCGATTACCTTTCTCGCCTTAGAAAAGACTCTCTCGTCTTGGAGTTTACGTCAGGGACCATCTCATCGCGTAAAAAGCTCTCTCTATCGAATCTCCAGATCATTCACACATGTGTCTCTTTTTATCTCCCCTCAATGCTGCAAGCTATCTCTTCTTCCTATATCGCTCTCCATCCTCACAAGATTGTGGTTTACTTGATAGCATTTCCGACAATGTAGACAAGGCTTATCTCTCTTCCTTCGTTTGCAGATAGATTCATGTTCGGTGACTTTAACACCCACCATATCAAGTGACTTAAAACCTCTATAGCTGACCTTGCTGGCATACAAACCCTTAACTTTTCAATTGCTCAATCCGTCACACAAATGGTTGACTTTCCTACATGTTTCCCTAATAACCAGGACGGTAAGGTTTCCCTTCTCGATCTCTGTTTCACTTCCATCCCCGAGTCTTGTCGTGCTACTCAGTTCTGCCCTCTTGACAGCTCTGATCATGCCGTAGTGTCTGTTAACATCTACTCCTCCCTCAGCAAAGAACCTCACACCAGCAGAACATCTTTCTGTTAACAAGACTGGGACTCGTTCCGTGATTTCCTTCGCGATGTCCTATGGAATTTGGTCTTTAACCTCCCCGTTCAAAAATGCGCTTCCGCGGTCTCCTCCTGCGTAAAATCTGGAATCCCGGTAAGGAAATATAAAGTTAAATCGAGCTAATCCCTTCGATTCTCAGTTGATTGCTCAGCTACAATTGCCCATAGAAATCACTTCTGCTGTACGTACCGTAGCGACATGTCAGATTGCAACAGGCGCCTCTTTGTCTCAGCCCGTAATGACTGCAAGCTTGTCCTCAATGAAGCAAAGTCACTATTTATGGAAAGAATGAAAGAATATATTGCATCTTGCAAATTCTGTTCCAAAGATTATTGGTGTCTTTGCAAGACCTTACTAAACAACAGCAAACTCATAATAGCTCCTTTATTCAACCAATTTGAGGTCCTGACTTGCTCCGCTGATAAGGGTGGATGTTTCGCTCGGAAATTCTCACACATCTCAAGGCTCGACTCAACCGGTGAACCCACACCAGATTTCCCCCCTTAGAACTGAGTCTCTAATGAGCGAGTTGCACATAACTCCATTGATAGTATTGGGTATCGTCTCTAAATTAGACTACCATAAGGCTAGCGGTGTGGACGGGATACCAGCCATTGTCCTGAAGAAATGTGCTTCTGAACTGGCTCCTGTCCTCTCCAAACTATATAACTACTGGCTCAACGAATCTTGCTTTCCAACGTGTTGGAAGTCCTCAAATGTTGTATCTGTCTTTAAGAACTCTGGAGAACCTTCTGGTCCATCTAGCTACCGTCCGTTCAGTCTCCTACCACTCTTCGGTAAAGTCTTCGAAGCTCTAATCAACGCCGAAGTGATTAATCACCTTACATACGATGATCTGCTCTCTGACAAGCAATATATTTTCCGCGTTGCCCGATCTACCACTGATGTGCTCACGGCCAAAAATGAATTTGTTTACCAAGCACTTTACAATAACAGAGAAGCCTGAGCTGTGGATTTAGATATCTCTAAAGCGTTTGACTGGGTTTGACATACCGACATTCTTTATAAGCTTCAGGGATACGAAATTTCGGGACGATTATTTGACTTAATACAAACATTCCTGTCAAACCGTGTAATGAAGGTCGTCCTAAACGGTTTCTAGTTCAGTTCCTTTCTCACGAACGCAGGTGTTCTCCAAGGCTTTATCCTGGGTTCTACACTGTTTCTGATCTTCATTAACAACCTTCCTGATGTCATCAGTTCCCAAGTAGGTATCTATGACAAAACTAACCTGGCAGTTGATCTCGTAAAGGACCTCCAATCCGTGGTTGATTGGGACAGGAAATGGCTTGTAAACATTAATACCTCCAAAACGAAACTGCTCTCTGTTACCCATCACACAGAACCCTCCCTGCTTCCCATTAGAATGTCTCATAATCAACTCCACGAGAGCGCCTCTCTGCGCCTGCTTGGTCTTACATTGTCCACCGACCTGAGATGGAACAAATACCTTGAATCAACAGATTCATCTAACGCAAGAAAAGTTAATTTTGTGTGTCGCGCCAGAAAGTTTTCGCGTCTGAGTCCATTCTTCAAATCTATTAATCAACCATTCGCCCTTGCATGGAATACTGCTGCCATATATGGCCTGGAACACCCGCTGTTCGTCTCAAGGTCTTCGACAAAATCCAGAGACGTATGTGCAATATGATTGGTCCTGATCTGGCATCTCGTCTACAGTCACCTTCTCACAGACGTTCTGTGCTTCCCTCTGTCTTTTCTGCAAATACTTTCACGGTAACTGATCCGATGAGCTACTTTCACTGGTTGCCAAACTACATGAATTTAAGTGTGCTACTAAGTTGGCATCTCAGTCCCACCCTTTCACTGTTGAAACTGTTAAATGTAGCCGTCTCTTCTACTCCAATAGTTTCATGTCTTGCACTTCCCGTATGTGGAACTCCCTTCCTCTTACTTGCTTCCCTGATAGCTATAATCTTCAATTATTCAAATGCAATGTCAATTGACGTCTTCAGATGCCTTGATCTAATTCCCCGTCCTTCTCTTCATCCTTTCCTTTATCACGCCTTTTTACTCTTGCTACCGCTCTCTGTAACGCCTTGAGTGCTAGTGGCACTACCGCCTTGCTTGGGGTGAAATGCTTAAAACCAAAACATCATTGTGGCTTTTATTGCTCGGTCATCGCTAATGAAGCGCTATTCCAAACAGCAAAAAAGAAGTCAAGTCGCTTTTCCACTGGGAAAAAAGAAGTTCCAATAGCGAAAGACAAATTTTGGGAGCAAAATAGGAAACGTTAAGATGTAAGTAAAAAAATGGGAACTCAGTGATGGTCAAATTCACTGCAGTAGTATTGAGTAGCTTATTGGTAATTCTCCATGATAAGGTGAACCAATGCCAAATTTTATTTATTTATAAACTAGTCTCGTGAATTTTAGGTTACTCGAGGTTTTAGAAGACTTGAAGGAACAGAAATGTTGTTCTACAGAAGGATAATGAGAATGCCATGAACCGAACATCTGAGCAACAACGAAGTTTTAGAGAAGACGGAAATGAAAAGGGTACTTGTATTAAAAATCAGAAAAAGATAGAAGAACTTTTATTCAGAATATGAACTTTTTAACCCACCCTCGTAGCTGGAAAGAAAAAAAATGAAATTATTAATAAGAGTTGATATTACTTGACGCAAGGATTTACAACCCTATCACCACTTCTTCATCGTCAGCAATATGAATTTCAGCCGTCCCTTGTACATGGAAAGGAACAATGAAGTTACTTCATACAAGATTTCACAAATCTATCAGCACTTCTTCATAGTCAGCATACGAATACGAACTTTTCAGCGCCTCCTTTTACCT
>OZ010586.1:79614264-79666764 GCA_963932145.1 Acanthosepion lycidas
TATGTCAGATATATATTATGACCATTATGACAGATATATATATATATTATGAAATGGACTAAGTCCGACAATTATTTAAATATATTTTATTGTTATACGTTATTAATATAGACACAAATATTTAAGTAAATGTCCTGTTTATACTAAACAGTATTAACATTTACCGGCCTGAATGTCCGAGAAATTTTTATAGAAAATATGCGTTCTCCGACAGAAATCGAACCTGCATCCTACTCGGAATCGTCATATAGCCTGACATGCTATACCATTTTAGCTTCGAAGGAAGCATCTAATTAGCAACTCTCTAATTTAGAAGCAGTAATTCGACCTTGATCATTAGACGTTTCCTTATTAGCGAAAATGGTATAGCACGTGAGACTATATCGCTGTCTCGTGTAGGATACGGGTTCGCTTGCTGTCGGAGACATATTTTCTGTAAAATATTTCGGACATTCAGGCTGGTAAATGTTGTTGATAATGTTTATTATAAAAAGAGCATTTACTTAAATATATGTGTCTATATAAATAACGTATAACAATATATTAATATAACATATATTTTTATCTGATGGCATTGACACATCAATGTGAAGGCATTTTTTGTTTGTTACTCTTTAATGAATGTCATTTTTTTTTACTAATGTTCATAACATACATGGCTTAAGAGACACTCTAGGCAGTGCTGTTTTATGAGCGATAAGAGTCAGAGGTAAGAAGTGCAGTTTATGAGAATATGTGGGAAAGACAATTGTTAACCATAGACTTTAAGAGGTTAATATTGTACTGGACAGGAAAGCATCCTTTCGGGGATATGTCCCATAAGATAGCGGTTATCAGGAAGAAGGTCTCTTATGAACAGTTCTCTCTTACTAGTAGAATGAGAAAGGAATGGAATATGCACATAATATGCATATGAAATGGCGGTTAGAACTGGTGGAATTGAGGAAGGTAGCGAGTCAGGATGCCTTTCTATGGAAATAGTGATAGAGCAGCGAGAGGACTGTCATGTTTAATCTGTGGGAAAGGAATTGTATGATGGGAAATAATTCATCACCCACAAGGCCGCGTAGATGCTTTTAAACTTTATTTATATTTTAACTTAGGTATTGCATCAGTACTCCAGTTCTGGTTTAATCTGACTCTTGTAAAAATGGAATATAGGAGGAGTAATCACGTACTTATGATTTGGAATAGGAATGAAAGCAGTGACAGCACCTGTCCTAAATCTGTCATCAAAAATACAGCATGTGGAATTAGTAAATATTAAACAATTCAGTTACCGTGTCATATGAATCAGGTATAGGAGAAAAAGAAATTGAATATAGAATAGTCTGTAAGCACAGGTAGTTTCGCCCAATACCGCAAATTGCTACGAAAGCAAAATATCAGCCTGAAAATTTGAGGCATGTCCTGAAATAATCTCGAGAGATTGAGATTTTCAAATGGATGTCATGCATGACGCCAAACCCGTTCAGAAATATCTAAACTGTCAGTTGTATACAACTGCTTCGTAAGATCAATGGCTAAAAAATGACTTTGAGAAAGTAAAGTCTTTTTTTTTTTTAACCACAAACAAAGCACTGTACCAATTAACAGAAATCACATCATTTGAGGTCTACCAATAGCAGCAGCAGCACCTAAAATGGATAGCACATGTAACTCGATGAGGAAATAATAACAATCAAGATCATAACATACCCACATCAATGTCAAAATTTTAACATTCCACATCATTTCAAATGGAAAGTTAGAAAGAAAACTTCCATCAATACTGCAAAAGGCGATAATAGCCACTGGATTTGAGTGATCTCTTTATACTAAAAGAATGTTTTAAGAGATGTTTTTTTATAAATTTCAACCAAAAACAGCACTGACTGTCTCGGTCAATGAATGCTAAATCTTTCGTTGTTGAGAAACTTCTAATAATACCATCATCATTACAAGAAACCAACCATCTTTCAAGCATTTTTAGCGATGGATTCTATATAGAACTTCCACTTGAGGTCTGGGGTTAACTTGAATCCAAGTAGGCGTTTCAAACAAGTAGCGTCTTTAAGAGAATGCCCGTTCATTGTGATAGGCGAAATTTCAGGTTTTTGTTCCGTGATTATGAAACATTGTTAGTTTGGTTATTGAATGTTATAAGCCACTTATTCCCCAGTTGATCTGTTAGAACCAGATCCGAAGAGAAGTCACCACCCAGGCTCTGGTCATTTTGATGTTTTTGGTGTGCCCCCATATACCGTTGTATCATCTGCCTCGATATTCACTAAAGATCTTTGGCAGATCGTTAATATAAAGCAGAAAGAGGGTAGGACCGAGAAGCGAGTCTTGTGGATGCATACATTGATCTCATGGACTTCAGGTTGGCTATGTTGTAAAGGAGGGACAGGGAAGTAATGGATAGCGGATCGAATTGAGGGATCAGAGAGCTGAGTTCAAATTCCAGTCGTGTCAATACCCTTGGGAAAAGTTTGAATCCTCCCTAACTGCTATGAGTTAATAGCAGGACAGACCGGATTCTATAGCCTTGGATGGCAACTGATCTACTGCAGAAAGAAATGGCAACCTACTGCGGCGAAAAATATCTGCCTCGTCAGTCATGTATCGAAAGATACATGATCGCCTAAGCGTGTACCACGTATGGCACATAACTGATGTAATAATACGAATGCTGTATTTTATATTCAGTGGATGCCAGTACCGTGCAACCTTATACAAGATGGCCAATTATTTCTTGATATTTATCCCAGAATCTGCATTTTGGGCTAACACAATTTTTCAGTATGTATGCTTGGTAACTTCTAGTTAGCAAACATTGGTCTTATGCACATTATTATTATTATCAGTTGCGTATGTTACGTTTCCTGCTTTGTATCCTGTAGAACCGGCTCTTTAGACCCTATAGGAGAATTGTTATTTAATTGATAGAAGTTTTCTTAGTATACAGGATATTCCTAGTAGTGTGATCTTCAACGCAACTTATATGTTGTTGTTACCTCGGACACTGTTGGTAAAATTGTCCATTCCTTTTCTCACGAGGCCCAGAGCTTCGATTAATATTGGTACAGTCTCAGTTTTCATTCCCTACATCCTGTTAATCTCGATCTCCAGGTGCTTGTATTTGGTCAATTTTCTTAATAATAATAATAATAATAATAATAATAATAATAATAATAATAATAACAATTATTATTATTATTATTATTATTATTATTATTATTATTATTATTATTATTTTTACTATTTTTATTATTATTATCCTAACTTCCACCATATTCCAGATGTAAGGAGAAAGTTCTACGTAGCTTTTCCGAAGAACTGATAATTTGGGGAACAAGTGTTTCTATGAATGTTAAATTATTAAGTTCTTCAACTCTATGGTCAATCATTATCTATCCTCCTTATCCTCATAATCTATATTTCCTACCACCTCCTCTTTCATTTATTTCACCCATCTCATTCGTCATAAGCATTTTCACAGCAATTGCCTATTGAGCTTTGTTTTGCGTGACCTTTAGTATAAAAAGTTAGATATGGGACAATCAAACTAATTGTTATTTCGTTAACAATACGAATGTTCTAGTTTTTTTTAACAATTACAACACACAATGCTGAATGTTTGAACGGAAAAGTTCATATATAAAAGACAAGAAAAGCTATATTGTAATTCTTATAATTATCATCTGAATTTATAATATTTTCTCCAATTACGGTTATCATTTTCATCTTAAAAGATAAAAAATAGCAACTATTTTCCCGACAGCATAAATTTGCATTGGTGTCAGCTAAATTCCATCCGGAAAGATTTTTTCACAAGAATTCCTACTTTATGGAAGGAGCTCTCATATTATTGCATCCCTGAACGCTACGATTTTATCCACGCAAGGATCATTCTTTATCTATTTTTCTCATCCACATAATCTTCCCTACCTACAAACTCCAATTTCGTTTATGTCACACACCTCATTCATCATAACCATTTTAACAGTAATCCTCTACTGTGAGTAACACTCTGGTGATTAAATAGTTATTTCATTTATAAGAAAGTGTTAGATTGATTGTAATATGTCATCATGATTTGATTGACACTTTACAGTAGGTTATATCTGGGATGTAGTCAGTTGTTCGTACAAAATACGTTATCTGAAGATCTGGCCGACCTAACAATTATCAGTATAAAATCAAGATTAACAAATCAAGTCGACTTCGATTTAAATTGTATTAATACCTTTATCATACAAATAGTTCTTTTTGAATGGAGAGTTACATTTAGAATGATAGAAAACTATAATATTGGTTTGATGATTTTGCAACACAGCTTGTTGGCAACAAGAACCCTGCAACACAAGGATTTATTATATGGATAATTTGTTGGACTGTAACACATTAGTGCAGATAAACAGTCTCAAGAGGACTCTCGTGTCGATTCGCGCAATTTCAGATATGTCATCGAGGATGAGGATCAGATTGCTTCCTTGCGTGTCGCCCGTAAAAGGCTTCAGATGGATTTTAGATATTTACCATCTCACGAGGGCAAATACAGCATAAGGTCATATTGAATTTAGGGTCTCAAAAGTTTACGTATTGACAAAGACAATAAGTCTTCAATTTTTACTACCTCCATCACTACGGTACTGCTTTTTCATTCTTCTTTGATGAGTGGGGCTAGAGTATAGCAACTACACTCTAGACACATTGGCAAAACACACTTCTTACTGTGGACATCATCCAAATGGACGCTTTCAGGCTTAAGTATCCATAGCTATAAACTCAATTGTAAACCGACCAATATTAACATGCAAACTGAAATATAGACCCCGTCACGTGTAAACACGACCAATGTTTACCTGTAGTCTCAATTTACCTATCCACTTAAGTATGATAACAATCATAATGTCTGACGCAACGATGATTGACGTTTTTGTTTGATTTCATTTGATCGAGAATTATCAATATAATTTTACTTACTCATGAACAAGATATCCCATACTGTCAAAATAAAGGACACCAGATGACACTTGGCTGAAACGTTGTGCTGTTGCTGGGGTATGCTGGTTGAGTGCTTAGGTGGGAAACAGGTGTCTCCTGGTAGATTTATCCAACGAAACAAATGGCGGACCCAGTAATGTCCGAGAAAATATTCGTCCTTGGACAGGATTCGAACCTGCATCCTATACGGAACCGTCATTTACGCTGACGTGCCTTGACCGCTCGGCCACCAAGGATCGTCCGGTAGGCACGGTTGAATTTGAATTGAAGTTTATAAACAGTAAATTCGACCTTGCCTACCGAACGATCCTTGGTGGCCGAGCGGTCAAGGCACGTCAGCGTAAATGACGGTACAAATAGGATGCAGGTTCGAATCCTGTCAAAGGACGAATATTTTCTATGAAAATTTCTCGGACATTCAGGCCGGTAAATGTTATTTAATACTGTTTATTATAAACAGAGCATTTACTTAAATACTTGTATCTATAAAAAGAACGTTAAACATAAAAACGTATGTATGTATATAAACAAACTAAAGTATATATTAACGAAACAAAGGTATACATAGAAAATAGAATATTATGTGTTACAAAACAATGAGCGTGAAAGAAGAAGATATCTAAACTAATGACGGTATTTGTGTAGAAGTAAGTGTAACAAGTGTGTGTGATAGATACATGTGTATATATGCATGTGTATGAGAGAGTTCAAACGTCAAAAGAGGACCAAGGGTAACGAACGCGAATCAGCGGCAGCGTTCTTATCTACGTGCAACTCCATCTGAAAGATAGAGAAAAATAACGCAAAGAGCGGATAGCAGAGAATGTGACTGGCTTAGAGAGCGTCGTTTTAATGAATAATAGCTATAATCTAAAAAAAAAAGTATTATTGATGCAGATATTATGAACATGTAAGAAATAGTTGCAAAGTTTTAAGAAATTTAACTCAAATCGGTGTTGTTTTTTACGAAAGTAAGTCGGGTAACTTCACAGTGTATATAATAATAGCATCTATAACAATAAAAGATGGGAACGATAGTTTGAAGGAGTCAAAATATAAGGTTTGATATGCTCTGGATACTATCAACCCAATCCTTTTTCAGTGAAATAGAAATTGCTACCCCTTCAATAGAATCCTCAGGTACCAGGAGAACTTCAGTTTTAGTGTACCCTGTCTTCAGCTGAAACACAACTGAGCCGAGATCAACTGAGAGATTTTAAGCTTAGTACGGCACCCAATAAGGATGGAACTCTTCAGAAGTTGGAGGTTGAGAGTGTACTTTGTAAGACTCCTTTGCAACGTCATTGATTTATCTCATAAGTTTGTTTTATCTAAGAGTTAACATTTTTTTTCAAATTCCTACAAGACATCCGCTTACAATGCGTTGGTTTGCGTGTTAGTACGGTAAGTCCTGAAGCAAGTTCGTTTTCTGTTTGTTGAATCATTTGCTTATAAGAGCAATACAATACATTTTCTGTAGAGTCAGAAAGGAAGACGAACATATTAGACTCTTTATTAACTTTTCAGGTTTTTTTTTTCTACGTGACATTTTAGACGTTTTTGTATTGTTTCACATTTCAGTGAATTTTCAAATTAACAATAGAAAACAGAATTTCCCCACTTCTTTAAATTTTCGAATTTTGTTCTGACACGAGCAATGTAGTCACCTGCTTAACATCGAAAATCGCAAAAAGTTTACAGAACCTTCATCCACGAGAGTGAAGATTTTATGCCTCTTAGAACTGCTTAACGAACAGAAATATTAACATTAATTTAAAATTAGTTATCTACTTCAATAGTAGCAACGTGTGAGAAAATCTTACTAGCTATTACTACATTCTGGGCGCCCACAAACAGTGTCCATATTGATACTTTTTAATGCTATATACGTTCATTATGTAGCCGATCATGGCCCTCCACAGTTTCCTTTTTCATTATTATTCTTGAATTGTCATAACTTCTTGCGGTTTACCATTGCCTTCTCTACAGTTTCTGAACCCCTTCTTCTAGAATGGCTGTCAGCTAAGACGAAAGAGTCCAGTCTGCCCGTTTATTTAACCCATCCCTGAGATTCCTGTATGGATTCATGCCTATCTCGAGGGCATTAGCATGGAGGAAACACAACAGACTAATAATCAATCTGGTTCCACTTTTTGCACCAATAGCCGCCATGCTACCTGCATATCCATACTGCTTTTATTAAGACGCCGGTTGTGTATTGAAATATACTAAGTGTAGTACAGTACGGCACAAGGTCATAACTGTAGAGCTCCTAATAAGGATGGCAATCATTTCGGTAACAGTGAAAGTGAGACCATCTTACTAATCATTACTCCAATATGGGTGGTCATAAGTAGGACCCATATTCATATTTTTAATGATTCATGTTTTAACCGATCATGACACTCCACAGTTTCTTTTTGCTTTATTTTCCGTGAATTGCCATGAGTTCTTGGGGAAAAAACGGTACAGAGGACATTCATTTCAATAATAGAGGGTTCTGGGATAATTTTGTGAAACATTTCCTCATTTTGGTCACCCATAAATAAAGTCTACATTAAATATATATTTCACACATAGCTGAGAGGAGAGAAAGGGATCCATACCTTTCCCAAAGTTTTTTTTGTCTGTAAGCGAATATAACAAACCCAACTGGAATTAGAACTCGGCATTTATCCTTCAGTACATAGACAGTCATGTTCGTTCACAGATTACTTTTTTTTAATAATCTCTAAATTGCATAAGTCAGTATCTTGATTGGTGACCACTTGGGAATACCAGGTGATGTAAGTTTGGATGTGCAGGTGGTGTAATGGATAAGGGCTCGGAAAATCGAGTTCTAATCCTAGTTGGGTTCATTATATTCACTTACTAGCAGCATGGCCCGGCGTTGCCCGTGCTTCATTCAAAAATCGTTCGACTCATACAGCAATCGATATCACTTGAGTTAAAATATTTTTTCCCTTCCTTGCCTTTAAAGGAGTGCCCTTTGCCGTGCTGATGTTGCTACATGCCTTACTTCTTGCCTATCTCACACTGCGAATTTTTTTTAAGCTCTATACTAAACATTAAATCTGTTACGAAAAAAGAACTAAACAAAATGATCACAAAACTATCAGCTTTAAAAAAGAACTCGTAACTGGAAAAACCGAATTAAAAAAGAATGTTAACAACAGATACTTTTTCACACCTTAACCCAGCTCTGCGGAATCAGAATCAACATTGAGTTTAAGCAAGCGAATTAGCCAATTGGAGTAAAGTGCCATGCAGATTTAAATTTTTCCCACTTGTGACGAATGAAGCTATCGATTTTTTTTTGCATGCTAGCATGCTAGTTAACATTCGTGTCAGCCAGCTGTTGGCTCTCTCGCTGGCCAATAGAATCTTCCTGCCTATTCGTGGCAGCCAGCTATAGGCTCTCACTCTGGCCAGTAGAAAATGGCCGCAAGCTACATGAAAACTGCCGTAGAAGCATGAAAATTTGATTATTTCCACTAACGATGGGAGTTGGGAAATGCAACGTCAGTCTTGGCCTTTCCACTAACTTGGAGCATGTGCATGTAAATTTTGGTGAAAATTCGTCAAAAATTGCGGCCGTGGATTCGTTACACACACACACACACACACATCCTGCTTTTATAGATAGAGATATGCAAATCCACTTGGCAAATGTCTGAACCCGCCTCTTTTTCCACATCTATGGGTTAATTAGTAAGACTTGTATCATTTAAATCTTTATTATCTCCGAAAAAGAAAATGCTTATAATCTAAAAATATGTTGTGGCTTTAAATAACCTGAAAGGGTTGATAAACCGTCGAAAAGGAATCATTCAAAAATCATTACGACCTTGCTACAAATCACCCTACAGAAGTCACTTTACAAAGTTACTAAGCTTAGACTAATCCGGCAAAGGTACAAAATTTTTGGACACCTAATGAGGATCGAATTTACTAGTAATGATCTGCAAAACATGTTTACTGAGTATCACTCTATAACAAACGCCCTATTGATATATTGTCAACTTCTGTCGTTTATTTACTTGGCTTTGACACAAATATTAAGGTTCCCAGTGAGGATTGACACCACGGTACAAATGATTTGACGAGCTTGTTGAATGTTAAACTTCTTTCAATAGATATTATTTCGCAATTGCTTGGCTTTTTATTCCGATCACAACTCACACGTCTACCCAGACGAATATTAATTGAATAAATACTGATAACTCACTTGTCTGCTGTCCAGTTGATTCTTCTTTCATCTAATCACTGACCTGAGTCTCAAGTTTCATCAATGTCAATTTTTATAAAAGAGAGTCAAAATTAAGGTCATATTTCCAGAGACAAGCATGAAATATTTTTTTATATTATCTTTCCTTTAATAATCAGCGTAAAATAAATACAGAACACCTTCCTCAAGATCTACTATTGGAAGTGATCAACTTGCAACGACATATTAAAAGACAAAGAGAGAAATTTAACTTTTACTGACTTTTATAAATGTCTCTCGGATGACGAATATTCTGCTTTGAAAAATAATTTACTGGATTAGCTCTAACAGCTCAGTGGGGAAAATTTGCCTTTAACATTCAATACCGCTAAAACAAAGTTAGTAACGTGTTTCATCAGCACCGAGCTGGCCATGATTTTTCTCCAGTCTTAATGATTGGTTGTAAATGAAGCTCCTAGCCTTAAATGTCTGTTGGGACTCAAGTTCAAAATGATGTATCGCTGGCATGACTGAGTTCATGCTCCGCAGACCTGATTTTCTAACCTTGAGTTCAAAGGCGTTTATAAGGCCTTTGTGGGGTATAACATTTTTTCCTCTATAGCCCCTTTCCCACAGACGAAATGACGCAAGCCAATCGCTACTCTATCGCTATTTTCAAGGCAAATGTTCGGAACAACAGATCTGACTGCAAAGGATCCCCCCTACCACATAAACAGGATCGAATCGTTCTCATTCCCCTCATATTCCATTGGTAAGTAGAAAGCTCCACACAGACAGCTTCATCTCTAGAATTTACTTTATGGAACAGACTCGTGAAAGGATACTTACCACTCACAACTATCTTAAACTCAAAGGTCAAACTGTTATATCCCCACAATACCCTTATAATATGTAGTTTCTTTCTCTTATATCCAAAAAATCATCTCATTCAGTGATTCTTTATCTTCAAGGGTTCTTGAGCCTTCATTGGATTAACATTACGTAAAAACATCAATTTCGGCATTTGGGTACAACGTGAGAAAACCTTTTCAAAGACAAAACCTGCTAAATTTGTATTTTAGTTTGACTCAACTGATCAGCATTTACAAGCATTTTTAACTTAGTTTTTAAAGTAAAATAACTCCATTCTCAAATTTTAAGTATGAAATAAGGATCAAACTTAAAAACATAAGGACCATGATGCGGTTAAGACAAAATTACTTGATGTTAATAAAAAGATTTTAGTGGATTCGAGTTTATACGTCTACATAAAGCATAATATTTTTAAGTGACTAAGTGATTAAAGACAATTGTAACATTTTAGATTTGTGTGTGTGTGTATATATATATATCTATATATATTCAAGCACCCACTTTACACACACACACACATATATATATATATATATATATATATATATATATATATATATATATATATATACACATATATATATATAAATATAAAAGTGAATATAGAAGTCAACACTTAGAGGCGACAGTCTGTTTCATGCTATATGCAATCGTCAGGCCACGTATGCTGTTATTTTTCTCGGCTATTTATACATATACGGGTCAGTGGTGCATTGTGGGTAGTCTATTATGGCGGTTATTTTACCGGAAGTCGTTTATTTATTTGGGTTAAATTATTTTGCTTGTTTTTATTTTTTGTTTCTTATTTTATTTATTTACTTATTTTTTAAACGGTGTTTTTTTTATTAACGTAGTAAAGATTTGTTTATATCACTTATTTAATAGTTCTGTTTTGGTTTGAGAATTTAATTAAAGCTATTTGTTCGGTTTTGGGGTTGGTTGTTGTAGTTTATTCTAACTATTATTTTGGCAGAAACAGTTTTTTAATACGTGTTTATCTGGGTTGATTATCTTTATTTGTTTTTTTTCTAACGGTAACTTTATCGGGATTGGTTAGTTTATTTATTTACTTGGATGAATTTAGGTCAATTTATTTTACTTTTATATTTTCTCTTTTCGGGTTTTGGTTTTTAAGTAACGTAGTATATATTTATTTATTTATTTTTTATTTTTATTTTATTTTATTTTTTATTTTGTTTTATTTTATTTTTTTTATCGTTATATAACAGTTATAGCTATTTTCCGTCCGATTTTTTGGTTTTATTTTTTAGTCTAACTAATATTTTGGTCATAATGGTTTGCTACTTTGTTTATTATTTACTTTATTTATTTGGGTTCGTTGTTTTTTGGGGGTTTTTTTTGTTATTATTGTTATTATTATTATTATTCTATTTCGTCTATTCTAACAGGTGTGATTTGGTAATTTGGATTAATTAATTTTGCTTATTTTTATTGTTATTTTGTTTACTTGTTTATTTATTTGTTTTTATTTTTTCCGTTTTCAATTTTTTAAGTAACGTAGTAAAAATTTGTTTTCATGTCTGCATTTTGAGATGAGCTCGGATCTTTTATTTAATAATTTATTTTGGTCTGGGAAAGTAATGATAGCTATTTTTTCCTCCAAGCAAAGTTTGCAAGGTTTTGATTGGTTGTTGTAGGCTGATGATCTTTTCCTTATTTTCCAAGATATTTTTGGTGTGATGTGCGTTTTGTTTTTAATTTCCCAGATATACTTAGAAAGCATTGTACTGTTCGCATATTTACTATTTGTGAAAGATGTTTTGTGTGTATAATTTCTTTGTATATATATATATATATATATATATATATATATATATATATATATACAGTCAAACCTAGAGGGCCAGACAAACTTACCAAGGTTTCACCTAAGGTCTGCTCTACTTTTGTATTGAGCACTTTTAAGTTAGTTGATTACTCGTATCGTTTTTTTTCTTTGGGCTTTGGACCTGTATGCTATACGATTATTTTCGACAGACGTTCATGTTCATAACTCTTTCTTTTTTTAAAACCTTTTTTTCCTTCGAGATTGATTTGACCATTAGCAAATCAAGAAACCGAAGGTTTTCCAAGACGAGTGTGGTTATCTCTCTCTCTCTCTCTCTCTCTATATATATATATATATATATATATATATATATATATATATATATATATATATATACTAGGTACTTCCACTATTTCGGCACAAACTTTCGATAGCTAAAGTTTAAAATGAATTTCTAAAAATAAAAATAAACATTCTTGGAGATTTCATTTTTAGCTTTAATTGAAAAGTAAATGATTAAATTTATTATGTCCAGTAAGTAAAATATTCTGGTGTATTTCAAATAGAAATTATATTGATTGGAATGTCAAATTTAATTTCGATTTCTTAAAATTTTCTTAAAAACGGCCATTTTCGTAATTTTAAAAAAATTGTAAAAAAAAAAAACAAAAAAAAAAAACTGGTCAGTATTTGATACAGTACTGAGCTTGTTTTTATAACCTGAACCTGTTCTCGGTGCTAAGTAAAGCTAATACCAATTATCACTTGAAGATTATAGAATTACTATACATTAAGTTCAACTAACCATCTCTTTGTAAACAGAAATATTGTATGGTGGGCTTAAAGGTAATTAATTAGCCTATTTCTTAGTTTGGGCTTGTATTAGGTTGGTGCAAAAATAATGACGTTTTTGACGTTAAAAATATACGTCAAAAAACGTCATTATTTTTGCACCAACCTAATATTTTTTTTGTTGTCAAGAGGGAGTACAGGTAAACTGGTTTACCTGTATTTAATCATTATTATTCGGTATTACCAATTTATTTATATCATGGATAATTTTGTTACCCCTCCTTTTTAGGAATTGTACCTTTTTTTGTTCCTTCTAATGTGTATGTTTTTAATGTGTTTGTAAGGTACATTAAGGCCAGCAGAATTTTTAAAAATATTCTCCATAGATAATTAGAGCGACAATAATCTATACATTAATTCATGTTCAAAAGAACATTTTCTAATTAATTAATATACTATCTCAGTAACGTCATATCTATCTATCTATCTATCTATCTATCTATCTATCTATCTATGTTCATATTTATCTAATTATCTATTTATATATCATAGTATAATTATATCTATCTAACAGTCTGTTCATATGTATTTATCTAGCTAGGTATCAGTATATATACTTTATACGTTATTTTTAGTGAATAGCCGTATTTGAATAGACGCCCCGTTTATTTTTTAAACATTTTTATTTCGTCTACCATCCTGAACATTCGAGAAATCTTCTATATAAATAAAGCGCAGTGTACGTGTTTCTGTCCGTTCGTCCATTTTTCGATCTTAGCTAATCATAAAAAACCTGATGTAACACATATTAACTACTGTAGTTACACACGATTCAAAATTAAATAAATAACTCATTTAAAATTAAATTTAAATATTGAATAGAATAAAATGTTTAAAAAAACAATTGTTTATCAAATGTTTAACTTTAACTTCGCTTTTCCTTGTAATTGCAATTGACATTGTCTAATTAAAAGATAATTAAAACTTAAGTGGAGTTCGGGTTCCCTGTCTTTTAAGAGTGAATATGGTGATTTTAAAAGAAAATAAAAAAAATCGCGCAAAATAAATGTAAAGTTGTAAACATACTGCGGAGATCGGTTGCGTATAGGAAGAAAGATTATGCGGAATTAAGGTGTCGAATAAAGATAAAATTATTTTATTATTTCTAAATTCTTATAACATTTATGTACATAGGACGCTGACTGTAAAAGGCGGAAGGCCCAAATAGGCGGCTTCTAGGCTAGTATCAAATAAAATGCAGTAATTCTTTAGAAGCTGCTTTCTTTACGTTTCCGACATAGAACTGGTCAGTTATGACTTTCAAAGAAATTAGAACGAGTGAAATTTGCTATTTTTTTATCGTATCATTCTGTTGGATGTCGATCCATATTTGATGTACATTTGATCCTAAACTGAATAATATAGATGTATTATGCCTATTTATTTTCATAAGAATCCTTTCTAGTACTCTAATTATCTTTTTGATGCTAAATAGTAGTTTTTGTTATCCTAAGTACTTTCGATCTCTTCCGAGATCATCCTCAGAGGTGAATTGGGAAGACAAACTTAATGTAACTGTGATCGTTGTGATGGTGATTTTTGTAAACACGCGTGATCGTACTCTGTTATAATTATTTTTAAGTTTTAAATTTATCGTTTGTAGCTCCGATTTGTTTTGTAAACAAGCGTCCACGATGTAAGGGATCTAACTAGAGATTTTAAAAGTGCAATATGGCAATAATGTTAGTCAAATGCAATTTAAATATTCCTATTACACTCGTAATACATTTTGTTCAGTATTGGTTTGTTGCTTTTGATATAGAGGCCCCCGAGAATTTGAAGTTTTTGTTTGTTATTTTCATGGTGTAGTATATTTGTATTGCCAACAAGTATTTTTTCTGTATTGTGAAGGTGGACAGGAATCTTTCTTTAAATGCTGTGCGATAGTCTTGATAATATTGTGATCATCAAGCCAACATATGTACTTACATTTTTCTCTGAGAAGAGTTACTGGGATCAGTGGGGAATATATTAGTACTTATGAGATTTTTAAGGATTTTTTTTCATCTTTAAAGGCACTAATAAGACATACAGAATTAATGTAGGACAAAGGGAAATAACTGTGTAACCTAGCTAGATGGAATCGATAAATGAATTGCAGAACAAGAAAGAAGAGATGTGGTAAGGGGATAAACACCGCTAAGAGCTACAAAGGATAAGAAGTTGAAAAGAGCCATAATCTCAGACGTTGTGCAGGGAGGCGGTACACAGAAATGGATGTCGTGTCGACTGTCGTCTGGTAACCAAGAATGTTGACAGCCATCAGCTGCTGCTTGCCACTCTCCGGAAACGTTATCATTCTTATCGTATTTCCTCTGAAATTTTAATCTGATCGCGCAAACTTGTGCAGACAGACGAGTTTAAAAACTCTTTCCGTCCACAAGAATTTATCGCCTTCGCTTCAAATTAATTTAACTCAAAGTGACCAGCGCCTGACGTAATTTCCTTAAGACATACAAACAAACGTTATAATCTAATAGATTTTAAATTCTGACCACCGACCTACCAGCGATTATACACCGAGTAGAACTGTAGTCATCATAAATCTATCTTTTGGACGATTGCACTGGCTGTTGCTAATCTCTTTACAAAGATTAGATGCTTATTTCTGTAGAGGTATCCATGTATTAACTTAGCATTGTCTAGCCCAATTCCACAAGCAAAGGCAGTCGAACTCAGTAGGAAGCGTCTGCGAGACTAGCGTGTGTATTATGAATGAGGCGTGTTATATGATTATCAGTACCCTGTTTGTGAAGAATACGTCGACTGCATCCCATACAGATGGATAAGGCCCACACACCAAAAAGGGCCATCTGGAAGCTTTGAAACTTAGACCTGGAAACTAATGGTATCCTACAGCATCACGACCAATGATTTCTTCTTAACTCAAGTAGTATGTCTAATAATACTTTAGTTAAGAGTAAAATATATATTTATGAGCGGGGATCGAGTTTTCAGATCAATGATTTGGTTTTCGAAACTACCTCAAGTGTAACTTATTCTATGTATTTCCTTTTCTCCTGTACTAAAATTGTCATAACTGATCCATACACCGTGGTATTTGATGTTGTTATGCGTCTTTTTAGTGCATCTACTTTTCGTAGTATTAATGATTCAAGAAAACAACAAAACTTCAAATGTGAATCAACAAGTATATATTGAAATAAGATACAAGAACAAAATATACAATAATTTATATTCAATGTATAGATTAAGGGAAAAGAAGTTGCTTTCCTTTTACTGATTTGTACCTTTACATTGATTTGTAATTGATTCTTCGAAAGTAAATTCTCTTGAGAGATAAATGTTCGAGAATCAATGTTAGAACACGTCTGCTGTTAGAACAAATAACACAAGAATACAATTGATCAGAAAGTGTGTTGTGTTAGAGAAATCAACAGAGTCCTGGTTGATTGAACTTGGCTGAGTCACAGAGAGATATGTATATATGTATTACAAAATTCTGTGTCTGTGTGTGCGTTTGAAATGTTGTGAGTAAAGTCATAGGTTTGTGTTGACAGGCGAAATTTAGTGGACTCTACTGGCGGCTTGTGAAAAAGTCGCCTCTTTTAAAGCTACAGATAGGCTCCCAGCGAAACCGTGGGAAAAGTTGATTTGCACTAAAATATGATTGGTTAAAAATTGACCAATCGCTAAATTTTTACTCTCGAAACAAGTAAGCAAGTTCAAAACCGAAAAATTCAAAGCAACGACTGCGATGGCTAAATTGTCAGATAGAAAGGCAGTATTGATTTATTAGTCAATCGCAGACGAATAAAATGTTGGCGTGGAAAAACACAGCAGTCGCTACAATGTGTCTAGTATTAACCGAAGCCACATCTTGAATCTTTATGATGGGTTCAGGGTAGGTGTCATTACTGCTTTCATCCCAATTCCAAATCATAGTTTCTGTTTTGGAAAGGTTTATTGTTAGTCAAATTTCTTGAAGCTATTTGTAGAGGATGCTGATTTAAAATATGACATAAATCAACAAGAGAAGGAAGTAATGGAAGATCATCCACAGCCTGACAGACTTTGTCAAATATTACTGAATTTATAAATGTGAACTGATAACAACAATGTACATGGGAAATCGTTTCAGTTCCAATTGTCAACACGTTAAAGAAAACAAAAGAGGTATTGTAATTATTTACACGATTTGCATCGTTCGGGTTGTTATCTTCATCTTTATTGCTAAGGACACATGGCCCCGTGGGTAAAAGCGTTGGTTGAGTAATCAAAAATTTGACTTGACCAAAAAGTTGTGAGTTCAATACTTGGCTACCACAGAGAGAAAAAAAAATGGTGCGTTAAATTACTAAAGGCAATTAACTGAAACCGAAATATCCCCCAAAACAAGATTGGCACGTAACACTTCGGCGCGATCCCGTCTCCGCGGTTGATCCGCCCTGTGAAGTCGTATCATAATTCTGACTTGGACCTATTTAGGGACTCCGTCCTCGTCAAGTGCTACATTTCGGCGCGATCCCGACTCCGCGGTCGATCCGCCCTGTGAAGTCGTATCACTATACTGACTCGGCCCTGTTTAGGGACTCGTCCTAACCGATACAACGAATCTTCGTGCGACATCGATCAACCTGCTGTTGTTCCTGACAATTCGCCCGTCCGGCAGTCGACCAGCTACCGCCGATGACCAACTCTACATTCGTTTCGCCGATACGACCGAAATCAACTACCCCTAAACAAAACCAGTTCATACCGGACCCAACACCGATACAAACATATTTCTCCAGAGTACACTATTGTTCATTTTGGATGAATAAAATCGACGTTATTGTTTCTTAAACCTTTGCCTTTGTCCCCTCATTGTCTTAGCTGTTCACACCTCTCTTCGTAAAGCTTGCGGGGGCGACATCCTTATCGGCCCCGCAACACCCTCATAGACTAAATAAAGGATTTGGTTTAACAGAACATGGTACCCCCACTACAAATCAGGAAACTTAGTACAGTTTAACTGTTGGGATTTTTGTTACATTTATTTGAAACAAAAGCAAAAGATAGAAATTTAGTAACTTAATATATAACAAAAACACAGATGTTAGATGTGGTGTTCAAGCTAAAGAAATCTGGCAAAATTTTTTGGCATTTTTTTCAGTCTCCAAGTTGGATATTGTTTCTTAAAGAGAATAATCATCTCGCGTTGAAAATTTGATAACCTCAGTATTCTGGAGCAACAAAAATGGTCAAAAAATTATATGTTAGTTAATTCATATAATTATTCCATTCATATAATAAAATACATAGCTATTTTCTTTATATGTTAGTTAATTTTTTCATTATATAGTAAATCTAAAATTTCCTGTTATTATTTTATTTTTTATTTTTTTTGTGGGGCACACTGTAGAAGAAGTTACAACAGCCGAAACGTCATAAATATGGAAATAAAAAAGAAGATAACAATCTGGACAATGTAAATATTGTAAATAAATAAAGAGGTCGACAGAAGAATTTATTTGCGTGAGAGTTAGATACAGAGAGAGAGAGAGAGAGAGAGAGAGAGAGAGAGAGAGAGAGAGAGGTTCCACTTCTTCCTAACAAGGTATTTCCTTTAGATTCGTGTCAATTTAAAATACTGTACAAAGCATATAGACAATTACTATTGTTATTTTTCTTCATGTTACTCGACTTCACCTCACCTCATCAGAAATATTTTCCTTCGAAAAACGTGAACATTTGTAACGGTTCATCTTCCATTATGGCGACTTCCTACCAGATCAGTATATTGATGTACTTGTATTTTATCCTTCCGTACATGAAAACAAAAAGAAATATTTTGAAATGGCAAGTCTCTTTTTGCTTACTTTGGTTGGTCTGCTTTCAAAATTAAGAACGGTCAAAACATGTAAAACTATTTTAGATTCAACTATACAATATCAGTTGTTTATGTTATAAGAAAGCGAACAGTCAGTGCTTGAACCTTAAAAATGTTTGAGTTCGATATTTTTTTTGGCAAGCTTTCAACACCGTAAGATTTACAGAGAACGGGTTTCCCCTTGTTAAAATGTTTCTAATCAATTAGACAAACGGCAATATTTTCCTGATGTTTACTCCAGTCAGTTCTGAAGCGGTGTCCATACGGATAATGTAATATTACGGGTGGTTTACTAAAAAAAAAAAAGAAAACAAATAACAAATTGGCGTTGCACGGTATTATTTTAGTGTTCTGTAGAACAATTTCACTTCGGAACGGTTGTTACAACTGAGAACTGGAATTTCTACAGTATTCTACATTCTATTAAGGTACTAAAAATAGAAAACAACACTAAAACAGGGAAAGAGATGAAGTGATGTAAGTTGGCCTACCTTTTATTCTATCGGATGTTTTGATGGTAAAAGTTGAAAAACCTGAGAAAGATATAGAAAGAGAGGATCATATATATATATATATATATATATATATATACATATATAAGGAAATTATGTTAAGATTATAATTTGTTATATAAATTAATTTAACATATTATTAATAAATAATAATATTAATTTTAAATATAAATAAAATAAAATATTAATATAAATTAATAAATATTAATTAATATAAAATATTAAATAAAATATAATAATAATGAAATTAATTTAATATATAAATCATATAAGGATTATATATCAAAAAGCATATACATTTACTATTTTTGTGATGTCGACAAACACCTGTTACCACTTTTGGGATACTCGTTGTAGTAGAGGCTTTGTAATCACAGATACAACTATAGTACGCCGTTGAACAATACTGGTGTCAGACGCCTTCGAATAGCACTCGCGCTAATAGTGCTAGCTCAATAATACTCCCTCGAAAACTAACCACTGTGTAGTGATCCAAATAGAGAAAAAGTATAGAGATTAGCGGTCCTTATAGTAATAGAGGATAGAGTAGAAATGGCGAAACGAATAGTAATAGAGGATAGGATAGCGATCGTTAGTCGTCGGCTACTTCCTACTTTTATATATGCGTTTCCTCTATGGTCATGTGGTCTACTTAATTCAATAATGGGAACGTCTGTGTTTGCTCACTGGTGATCTGTGTTCAAACTCAAGTGCCGGCAGCGACACTTTATTCCTATATAACAACTATTTCTATATTACAATTCCTAAACTTATGTATTAGTAAAAAATAAAATAAGCTTTTTGTTCATTGAATGGTTATGGGCAACCACCAAAAAAATTAAGAGTTAAAGAGATTCATGGGTAAAGGAAGGTTGAAATTAAGCGTTGATGAGGGATAACAAATTCCACTCTGCAATTCTTAGCTAGTATTAATAGAGCCGATTGGCTGAACTAACACTTAAACGTAATCGTATGAAGATTGATTGATTTCTTTTTTTTATATGGATTATCAATCTTTTGCAGGTTATTCAAAGTTAAGAAGTATTTTTAGAATGTAAGAATTTTGGAGGGTTAATAAAGATTTACTGATAAAATTATCCCAATTAACCCATATCTGGGGAGAGGAGAATAGGTGGACTCATACCGTTCCTAATGGTATTTGCTCGTAAGTAAATACAACGAACTTGACCAGAATTGGTGCATGACTCTGATTTTAAATTCCGATCCGTCATCGATTACACAACGCGTACTTCCAAGCTTTTGCATATATTAATATATATATTAATATAAACAAATTCTCTTTTTCGACATAGTGCGTAAGAACTGTCCAAATGATCTTTAGATCCCAGAGGCTGTCAGCTACTCTATTAACTGAAAGATGTTTTTTTATTTGTCTGAATATGCAATTTTTTTTTTTATGTATAGCAATAGAAATTTCTATTACTAAAAAAAGACAATTTACAGAGTTCTTACACAACTATTAATAGACAACCTATTTTGTCTGAAATTTGTAACATTTTTATGTGGGACGCTAAGATACAAAGACAAGATGAAGAACGACTTGTCAGCTGTCAATATATCTCATAACACCATCGAGCACTTAAGGCTTGGAACGTGTAAAATGGAGATCAACTTGTTTTACTGAACTCAGCAGTTTTCAGTTTGTTTGTCTGAATCGTCTTCAAGAAACGAGAGCAAGATCTAAAAGGTCAGCCACTCTAACAGTGATCCCATCCCACAATCCTCACTTTTGCTCCATATGCCGCCTACTTTGTAAATCACTAGCGGGTCTTAAGTGCCACTTAAGATTATCGCACAAAATTTCACAACTGAATCAATTGGTTAAGTTGTCAGTTCCTCATACGTCGAAACTGACGGGAGAATTCATTATATATATATATATATATATATATATATATATATATATATATATATACAAATGTGAGAAAGAACAGATGGAGTAAAATTCCACTGTTCGTAGCATGTAATCTGTAAAAAGTGCTCAATACAAAGAGCAATAAATTATTATTTTTATTATAAGAGATTAGAACATAAACATGTTGAAATTGCTGCACAATAGCTTTCGTGTTTTGGTACTGTGCTGTGCCTCTTCAGGCGAGCTAAGTGACTGGGGACTAAATGACTTTTTAATAAAATTTCGAAAGCAAATTGTGATCTCTTTTTCGATAGATAAATTGGGGTTGAGGAAACGCAAGGTCAGAATTAAAAATAGACTTGTGGGTTTGCCTAGATGACCCGATCAGTTATTAGATCTACGGTAAATAGAAAAGTAAGCTTAGAGAGTGGGGGAGTTATTTTTTTAATGGCATGATAAACCGGAACTTAGTCAGGCAATTGCGAAAAAAATGCAAGCAACAAATATAACGTGATTGTAGACAAAGATGACATGACATATAAAAATAATATATATTTATACGTTATTCGCAGACAATACTGTTTAGCTGTATCACAGCTCGTCGGTGTGACTAGACAACCGAATGCCTCAAGCCCGGATCGAAACCCAACGGATTTGGTTTATTCAGAACTTCTACCACTGAGCCACCTTCACTTGACAGAACAAATCAGCCAAATCTAACGTATTGTAAACAAACGCCAAGCAGCCATAGAGCTCTATTCATTTTACTGAAGAGCTTCGCATTTATGCATTTGACCGTTGTTTTTAGAATTAGCTTGTCGGTCAAAACTGCTCAAATGAAAATATATTTTCAAGAGCTAAACTATGTCATTCGCAAATAGAAATTTTTCGCTGTATCATAGCTCCTCAGTGCGACATATATGAACACACTTTGAAAGGTGTAATTATATCTATTGCATATCCATGAACTACACAAATATATTTACCACTAATAAGGCATAATGATACACTTTAGCCAATCCTATAATTGTGAGATGTCTGCCTTAAAACTCAACTTTACATATCCTGGATTTTTATAAACATCTGTACATTGACTATAATCATCGGAAGCAAAGACACAACAAGAGTCAAAGATTGTTCAGAATAGAGTAAAAAACATTTTTACAATTTTTGATATTTCAGAATGATTACAATAAGTTGCAGCAATCTCCTAAATATGTTTTGTTGTAAAAAATCGTGCATTTCAAAATTCTATATTGGATGGTTCCTTAGATTATATATATATATATATATATATATATATATATATATATATATATATATATATATATACGGGGTGTAACATCAATACTGTCCAGATCCTGTAACAGCATGGGATAATTGGCCATCCCCAAAAAAGCCTAATATCTATAAAAAAAAAAAAAATAAAAAAAAACAGTAAACTATTTGAGCTTCTTTTTCCAGGTTTTCAGATAAGACTTTAAGCCATCTTGACACCCTTTGTTGTAAGAATCACTGAAAAAAACCTTTCAGTTATTTAGCAAAAAAGAGAGGAGGTAAACGTTGTTTTGTATCAGACCCACTGTCTTTACAACTGAGCAATAGTAAACGGAAAAAGATCATTCAGGCCTTCAGTAATGCTACCAGCATTCATAATCAGGCTTCCATTTTCAAGGTCTGTTCAAGAACCATGAAGAGGACAGTGAATAAGTTTAAAATAGAGGGCATAGTGGAGAGGAAAACTGGATCACGGGGTCAAAACAGGAAAAGGGATCATCATTTTAACTTAGAGCTAAAGAGATCAATTAGAAAATATTCAAATCAATTCATAAGAGGTTTGGCACGTGAGAGAGAAGTTTCAGCTACGACAGTCCAAACAGCAGTGACAAAGACTTGAAAATGAAATCGTACGGGAAACGTGTGAGGCAGCTTTTTTACTCTAGGACAGAAAGTATTAGGTTGGCGCAAAAATAATGTCGTTTTCTCACATTTGTTACTATGTGAGAAAACGACATTATTATTGCACCAACCTAATAACATTTCATTCTTCATATAACTCAGATTTAATGCCATAATTTTAGTATCCGGGTTTAAGTTTATAGAACCTCTTCCCTTTAGAACTAATGCCTTTACCCTTCCCTGACCACTGTCACGTGCCTTTCGTCTGACTGAAACACTGAAATGGATGAATTCTGTATTAGTTTTTCGACGTTTTTGTTAGCTTTCACAGTTAAATTTCTAATTCCGACACGAAGATGATTAAGAGTGACGAATCTTATTTATTTGTCGATTGAAGAAAGCTTATTCCCCAGATGGGGTGATTTGGGATTTTATTGTGTATTAATTACTACTCTGTAATAATAAATACATTGTGCTCTTTTTGTAGATCAGATTTAATATTTATTATTACTAGAATCCACTTAGATCAATACCAACGGATTTATTACATATACTATATTTTTTTAAGGATTTCAAACCAAGCAAGGCGGGAAGCCACTAGCACGCAATGGGTTACAGAGGATTTGGATTTAGAGCAGATAGGAGTGATAGAGGAAAGGACGAGGAGAAGGATAGTGGATAGATCAAGGAAACTAGAGATGTCGATTGACATTACATTTGAATAGTTCGAGATTATATCTATCAGGGAAACAGGAAAAGGGAAAGGAGTTCCACAGGCGAAAGGTGCGAGATATGAAACTATTGGAGTAGAAGAGACGGCTACATTTAACAGTTTCAATGGTGAAAGGGCGAGAGCGGAATGCCAGCCTCGTAGGGCGCTTGAATTCATAAAGTCTGGGAACCACCGAAAGCAGCTCATCGAAGCAATTACCATGAAAGTATTTGTAAAAAAGACAGAGAGAGGCGACGGCACGTCTGTGAGAGAGCAACTGCAGACGACATGCCAGATCAGGGCCAATTACATTGCATATCCGTCTCTGGATCTGATCAAGAACCCAGAGGCAAACAGAAGGGGCTCCAGACCATATATGGCAGCAATACGCCATGCAAAAGCGAATGGTTGATTTGTAGATTTGAAGGATCGATTCCGGGGAGAAAAATTTCCTGGAGCGGCACAGAGAGCCAAATTTCCTTGCGGTGGACGAAGCATTTGACTCAATGTATTTGTTCCATCTTAGATCAGCAGACAATGTGAGACCGAGCAGCCACAGAGAGGTGCTCCCGAGAAGTTGAGCGTCAGACATTCTAAGGGGGGGGGGTGAGGCAGGGAAGGATCTCTCTGGTGAGTAATAGAGAGCAGTTTTGTTTTTGAGGCGTTAAAGTTAACCAGCCAATTCCTGCCCCAGTTCACAACAGATTGGAGGTAATTTTTGAGACGAACGGCCAGGTTAATTTTGACAGCGACACTAGATTTGTTTTTTTAGGTAGGAGTAACTGTAGTGTCGTCCGCATAATATATATATATATATATATATATATATATATATATATATATATAATATTATAATTAATTGATTTAAAATATGGTTTTTCCGCGACGCAGTTCTAACCATGTTTCAAAAATGGAAGATAAAAGCTTCGAATTTAATTTTGTAATTAAATTAAAGACATTAGTTCCATTTCATCCTCAAGCTAATTTTGGAGTAACCTAATTACAAAATTAAATTCGAATCTTTTAGCTTACATTTTTGAAACATGGTTAGAACTGTGTAGCGGAAAAACCATATTTTAAATCAATTAATTTATAATATTAATGCTCTGTAAATTTACATTGAGCACTATTTTGTAAAAATAAAAATGTCTATAAGAACACCGGATTATATATCTTACTGTTCTTTCTTATATATATATATATATATATATATATATATATATATATATATATATATATATATATATAGTGCTTTTTTTTTGCTTAGTGTTTTAATCCGCCCGGCTGAATTGGGTGGGGATGTCTAATGTGTCCGTGCGCCTTTTATGCTGTTAAGTAATGTATATACTTATAGAATTGTAGAAGTGGGGAGGATTTTAGAATAACCCAAAACGATTACTGTCAGCAAACCGGCTGATTACGGATACGAATTAAATTCAGTAAATATACAAAAATAGAAAGGGGTGTGAGACAAGTATGTTTATCACTGGATTTATTCAATGAGGCGATTCTGAGAGAATTAGAACACTTACTAAGACTTATTATTCGCGGCCACAGTCTTAACAACGTAAGATATTGTTGATAGTAGAAAGACATTTACAAGAATCCCCACAGAAGACACTGAAGGTAAACGAGAAGAAAGGACTAAATATCAATTCTAAGCATGGTAGTTAGCAAAAGGAACAGCCTAACATGCAAATTACAGGTTGGAGAAAGCAAAATCAAGTCGGTAAAACAATATAAATATCTAGGGAGTATTTTAACACAGGGTGGAAACTGCGACACTGAAATCCGAAGGTGCATTGGGATAGCAAAAAATGCCTTCCAAAAACTAAGCAAAGTATTAAAAAAACAGAAAATATGTTAGAAGCAAAGAAAAGAGTACTTGACATAATATCAGTTCTCTTATATAGCAGTGTATACTGGGCAATGACCTCGCATCTGAAAAATTGACTTGAGCAATAGAAATTGGTTCTACAGAAGGACACTGAGGATACCATGGACATAAGAGCAGTGACGAAGTTTCAGAAAAAATAGAAACTAAAAGGGCACTTACTTAACGTCAGACAGAGACAGTTGGCAATTCTAAGACATATGATGAAAAAAGGCTTAGAAAATTTGATACTCAGAAGACATATAGAAGTCAAGAGGGAAAGCAGTGCATAACCTACTTAGAGAGCTTGAGTACATAGATGGCAGAACAAGCTTTAGGAGAGCTAACAAAAAGAAAAAAAATATTAAGTATATACAGGGGATTGTGGAGACCCATGATCGACACGACACATAGAAGAAGAAGAAGAAGAAGAAGAAGAAGAAGAAGAAGAAGAAGAAGAAGAAAACAAACAGATATAACAATTTCGATTGAAATGAATATATTCTCCTTTTTTCTTTTACAAATGGCAAACTATGTTGCGAATACCCGTTTAGAAAAGGTAAAAGAATTCGACTGATAATTACGTAGACTAAACATTTAAAAGAATATCTTGGCGAGGATGTCTTTTAATCAATCTGCTCCCAAGTCACCATGTTCTGAGCAGATTTTCAGATTAATGGAGGAATTAGTACAAGTATCGACAGATTTACTTCAAAAGAAGTTCTTGAAAACTAGAACAAACGTAAATAAAACCATTGAAATCGTGATCGTGTTCATGTCGATAAAATCAATACAAAATTTAAGAAACCGCTAACTGAAGAACACTTATATTGAACACTATTTGAAAGGCAAGCTGGGGGATATAAAGAAAAAATGGCAAATGAAAATACACTAGTTGCAATTTAAATACCAACAATAATACATGACACATAAAGAGTAAACATTATGCAAGTTACTGTTTATTCAATGTCGGTAAATGTTTAATATCTCCAATAATTCGTCCGGTAAGATTTAGAAACGATTTATAAATCAAGATGTGAACAAGTTGCACAGTTGGTTGCATGTCTAGGTTAAACTAATATTAGCAGAACCTAGTGATATAAAGTAAATAGCATGTAAAAATGCGTTTTATACAATCAATGCTTATGTTCCCATTCGAAAACATTGCTCTTTTTCTATCTTCTCATGCTTTTACTATTTGCTTCATTTTTTCAGGTTGTTTATTGAAGATTTAGTTCACCGTTATCTCAATGATCTTACAGAAAACATCGTATCTGTAAATATTTAATTATTTTACCTAAACTATATGCTCCCGACGGCAATTTAAACTGACCGTTTTAGCCATATATCTAAACTATAATTTTGGAAACTGAAGATTTCACTAGTTTTCATATAAAATAAAGAAAAATATGAACTTTAAGAATTTCTTCTATATATAGGGGGAAAAGGCGTCGGTTAAGTAGAAGATGGATTAAACCCGAAGTTACCAATCTGTGAGGCGCGCCTTATTGGTGAGGCGGAAGAGGACAGCAGGTGAAGCAGAATGATTGAAAGAATATCAAAGATTTAGAAACATTTTAAGAAATTTCATTTGCTAATTATTATGGAGTGGTACAGCATAACCAAGAAATGTTCCCATCGGTAAAAGGTTTTAAAACGAGTAAGAAATTGTATGCTCTTATACAGGGACATCTTGTAAGACGTTTAGAAAAAAAAATATGATTACTTTCCATCGTTGTCTACAGAAAAATTCGACTGGGTTAGAGATCTTTTTACAACTTCAATCTCTTTAGACCTGGAAGATGTGGAGGAAAAATTGGCAATTTCGTGTGATGGCACTTTAAAAATAAAACAAAAGAGTGTACCACTGGACTCTTTTTTGATATACATACTAGGAACAAAGCTATTATCTATTCTTGTACAGTTCTCCACAGCATATTGCTGTGAACAAGGATCTTCGGTTCTGACAAATATCAAAAAAACCCAAAACTGTAAGGCTTCTTTGTGTTGATGAGGAAATGAGAGTTTTGTTTATCTCAAATTGGGCCTAATATAAAGTAGATTTTTTGTCAAAACCAATCTTATACCTTTCATTAAATCTATGTATTTTAATCATATATTAGTAATCTATGCTATATATTATATTTAATGCACTATTAGTCATTGTTTTTATTTTAAAATGTGCTTTTTATCACATAAAATTTGGCGAGACGCTAGCAAATTTTCATTCAGAAAATGCGGCCCAGAGAAAAAGTATTAAACTAACACCTTTCTTTTACCATATAGCTAAACAATAATTACATATTATAATTATGGAAGCTGACAATTTCACTGAAATATGTTGGACAATTTCCTAGTTTTCATCTGAAATCAAGAAAATACAAACTTTAGGCAGAATTGTCACAATATATGGAAAAAGTTGGCGCCAGAAGGATAGAGCATGAAATATTAATCAGCATATGGTGGTCGCTTAGGAGCTTCAAGCGAATGAATACTGTAAAATGTTATAACAATAAACTATGGGCACATTTTATTGCTAGTGTGACTTCAGCTTGAGGCATTTCGTTATTAGGGTTAAAAGATCTTAATAAGTTTGAGGCGTTATAGATAAATTTCTGAAATGCCGTGTCGTAAAGAAAATCCAAGAAGCATGGCTGTCCAAATGAGGTATCTAAATTTAATTTACTTTGTTCTAATCTTCGAGAAATATGCGTGTGTACCGTCATATTTAAGCTTCTCAGTAGATGGTCAAAATGTTTCTATGCGATTTTCCTGAGTAACGAATCAACAGAGATAAATAATATTGTTTATTTAGTCAGGCTTGCATATAACTAACTAGAAAGTTCGTCAGAAGTTGTGCCAATAACTCAAAGTTGCATGGAACAAATTTAGTCAAATTTTAAATGATTAATTTAGACGTCAATACTAAGCTTGAATTACATTTTTACGAGGTTTCAACGTGTTTTATTAAAGTTATTGGATTTATTATAAAAAAAAACCCCGCAAAACTTTGTTTTGACGCCGAAATAAATCGTTTAAAATGTGACAAAAATTGTTCAAAGCAAGTTATTGAGCTTTATGTGATTTACATAATAGCTTCTTACGGCCTCTCTCACTCTCTCTCTCTCTCCTCTCTCTCTCTCTCTCTCTCTCTCTCTCTCTCTCTCTCTCTATATATATATATATATATATATATATATATATATATATATATATATATTATAATAATAATTCATCGATCCCGGAATTCTGGGCTCGATGATTTACTATATAAGATTACTCTAAATTCTACCCGCACTAAATTTCTTCATTGTATATCATTGCTTGACCTAGCTAATGCTCATGAGGAGCGGCTAACGGTCAATAAGGAGACGTGCATCTTGGGGCACGGTTCCAAGGTTATCCGGAACTGAGTGAGTAGCGGCGCTATATCGAGTCTAGTTCGTGTCTTCTTCGTTACCGTAGCCCGTGGTATAGTTGATATGACGTTTGCATTGTATCAGAATGATCTGGGTTCGATTCTCAGTAGTGTATGCGCACTGCTGATGAGTCCAGTGTTTTCTGCATTCTGTCGAAGATTATTCTGGGTTTGATGAATTACTATATATGATTACTCTAAATCTCCCCAAAATTTCTTCACTATATATATATATATATATATATATATATATATATATATATATATATATAGGCTAGCCATTATATATATATATATAATAGCTAGCTACTAGTCAATCCCTATTGTAGACTCTCGCTCAGGAACATCTGGGTTTATTCAACACCCACAAAGCCAACGCGTTATACTGCAACTATGCTGAGCAGGTGATAGAGATTCGTGTTATCTAGCATGATCAACAATCCGAAAAACACCAACACACTTTTCTCATTACTAGAATACTTCGTACTGGAAATTTCAACAGTCGCATTCTGAGTTTTTAGTTTGACCCCTTTTTAGTTTCCATTTTCCTTAAAAATTTTCTCATTGCTCACATGCTCTGTCCGTAGCATTCTCAGCATCTTTCTGTAGAACCGCATCTCTGATACTACTTGAACTAACAGAGATGCGGTTCGAGTCTTAAAGCTTACCTGTGAGTTGAGTCTTAAAGATTACCTTCGATTTGAGTCTTGAAGCTTACCTGTACAAACTGGAAAAATACATCATGTAATTTCTAAACATTCTGCTTATCATGATTTCGTGTAACAAAGATAGGAGTCTTTGTTTTTCAAGTTGATCATGTTTCATTTAATTCAGTCTAACGATCTCTACCACCCGGAGTAAGGTGGATTCCCATGAAGCCTTACCATAAATCGTACTCTTTACCGCAGTTTTCCGACAGTTGGTGGGTGGTGCATAGCAAGTGAAAGTATGAGTCTTTCAACTAGAGAATTCTCATGATATTCAGCAAATGCGTAATACTTATGGTTGTATATTAAATTGAAAAAGCCGGGAAGATCCGGTGTGAGAAACGAAATTGACTTAACGTAATCAAATCTATCCTCTCCTTGGGAGGAAGTGCCCGTGTGATAATTAGATTGTAATAATTATGGCTGGCGTATAAATGATTTGAAATAGGAAATCAGTCTCCAAAGCTTTATGTAATAAACGCAAACACTAGATTGGTTTTAAATACAGAAAAATGAACGCAAGAAACAAAGCAAATAAAAAAGAAAATAATAAAATGTAAATATGGTACGTGCTGAAAAGTTCTCAGTTTGAGCAAGAAGAGATTTTTTTTTTTTAAAGTCTCATGTTTGGTCAGATTTTGGAAAGCAAGTAACGATGATTTTTTTTTTAAAGAAAACAGAAAAGTAAAAAAATACAAATAGAAAAGAAAAGACAACACAAAAATATCAAAGATACATACATTTGCTATTTTTTATCTCCTGCTTCGGTTTCTCTTAAAAAAAGATTCGTAATTCTACCAGGAGCGATTTCATGAAGTTACTTTTCTGTCATGTCGCATCAGGACGAGGGCGATCATGACACGTAACAGAATACATACTTATTTTTTTTATTATCTGACAATTTTTTCAATCATTTTACTCCGTGCGAGCCAATGAAAGCCATTAGGATACAAAGGGATTACAGAGAAACAGAAAAAAAAACAATAGAAGAGAAAGATTCACAGAAACAGAAGATGACAATTAACATTGCATTTAAATATTTGACGAACACCGTTGACTGGAAAACAGGAAACCGGTAGAGGGTTATAGAAGGGAAGAGTGTGAGAAAAGTAATCCTTAGCATAGAACCTGCGGTTACAATAAGCAATTTCAACAGTGAAATTATGAGACCTAACTACCAATCTAGTACTGTACTTAAATTCTTCAAACAGAAGTACCAGACGATGTGGCAGCAATATTCAAAACACGGATTCTGACGAGAAGAACCTTCACTTGAGACGGAGTGAACTGACTACTAGCAATAGTAGCAATTCAATATAATCATTCACTTTTATGTCATTGGCAAACATGAAACCAATAAGGCGCAGCGAGTTGCTCTCCTGAAGGTTAGCATCAGCCATATTGAGGTTAAGTAAAAATATTCTTTAGGGCCATTAATGAGAATTAGCCTTGTTTTAGAGACGTTTAAATTAACTCACTTCTTGCCCAAGTTAACAACAGATGTTACACCTTCACGGAAAAGATACTTGAGTGGCTTTCTGTTGTTTCTTTCTTGCTGTACAGTTTTTTTTCTCTTAGACTGGCTGCTACACAGGGCGACAGAGACTAATTTAATCTTTAATTCTTAACTTTTTGAATTCTTAGGACCTCTTAGGAAATATTGCGGGGTTGTTTTTCCTTTACCTTCTCAACGGTTTGGAATTCAAAGTCTTCTACACTGGCATCTACCCAAGGCAGGAGATCCCTGCCGACCCTATTATTTAGGCCATAACTAGGCAACGTATTCTTTTCGTAATACCATTTATGTAAAAAGGTGAATGCAACAGACTAGGTACGGATTTGAATTCGGTTTGTTGCTTCCTTTCCTGATACCACTTATACAACATTCAAACCCGCGTTTGAAGCTACAAATATAGAGAAATTAATAAATCATTTGCTATATATTTTTAGCCTTAGTTTATCAAAAAAATAGGCACTGTTAATTTCTGTTTGAAAAACAACTGACCAAAAATCTAACACTGAATTCGAGTTGATCTTAAACTGTTTTTTCGCCACAGTGAAAAAGACGATATTTAACCACTAGCTACAGAAAAATAGATTCATACTTTTTACAAGGCCATTAGTGCGATGGGAACAAACCAGTTCGGTCAGTGTTTGAACTCAGCATACCGTTTACATTTCTTTTTATCTACTGTATCCATTCAGGATGCTGGCGTTAATATCTCTTCATATCTTTCTTTCCTTTTTAAGTCTAAGCAAAATCTATTGCTTTACTATCCCTTTTGGGATCCATTTACACAAAGTTGTTAAACACAGATTTCCTCTTACATTCAGTATGTACTGTGAGTGTTAAATATTCCAAGCCCTCTTTCTTCATTATGTCTCCTAGAAACTTCTACTGTCTCTTTCTGATTCTAAGTAAAGAAAAATGTTCTTTTGGTTTCAAATGTTTCTTTTTTTCGTTCATAGTATTCTCAACATCCTTCTTCTGTAGGTTCGAGTATCCATTGCTTCAAGTATTTCGAATTTTCCTGTTACTATTGAAAATGTATTTTTTTTATTCTTATAATTGATGATTTGTCTTGCACTTCCTGCAGTCTTCTTTCTTTGACTTTCAATTTCTTCTTTTCAGTTTGTCTTTCATTGCGTCATTCTGTCTATTGATGTTAATAAGGTTTCCCCCAGTAATAAATCCTGATGGAAATTCTAGTTCTCTTAGGATCACATTGCTGCAAGTGTTAAATAATTCGAGATAATTATTATCTCTTTCCTAAATCAAACAAATTTTCCAAGGTTTCACCGCGCCGATTGAACAATACACATGTCTATAATAAGAACTAGCAGTAGAGCCCGGCGTTGCCCTGGGATGTAACAGTAAGAGATAGATCAAGTATCGACCATCATAAAGACTGAAAAATAAAATTGACAAAGATTATTGTTTAAGGTTGACGGACACACATGTCTTAATTAGTTTGTTGTTTTTGCTACTTTTTTTTTTGCGAATTGGTCAAACCCAAACTCAAACAAAAACATTGTTTTCAATTGTTATGAGTCTACCGATTGAATAGAATTTTATTATAAACAATTGTCTTGTAAATGAAATTTTTAAAGCATTCTGAATGTAAAAATTAAGAAAAAAATGTGCAAGGCAATAAGAAACACTACCTTCCCCCCCAAAAAAAGTGAAGTTTTGTTGAAATCGGTTGAAAAATGTAGGAAATCCGATCCCATATATAAGCGAACACACACTCACACACACACACACACACACACACACACAAACAACCTGGGTTTTATAATAAGTATAACTCGATATGAGTTGTCCCCCTTTCATTCTGGCGACAGAATCGTGTTTTATCGTGTTTTCAAATTGATTTCGTGTAAAAACAATTGTGTTTTTTCCAATTTTTGGCGCTGTCAGAACCACCGCAAGGTAGTTTTACGCAGTCCTGTGAAGTTTTGTTGAAATCAGTTGAAAAATGTAGGAAATCTGATCCAATATATAAACGTACAGACACACACAATCTGAGTTTTATAATAAGTAAGATGAAGTTAATAAATAAATTACTCTATAAGTATATAATTACTTAAAGAATAGTGGAAAACTTATTTTAAAATCACTTTTATAGCAAATAAACCTGGGTACTTTTATTCGTTTGCTTTGGCCGTGATTATAATGATTCTTACTTGTCGCTGGTGTTTATCCATTTTAGTTTCCTGTGCACGAATTTGACTCCTGTTCAAAGAATCTATGTATCCATATTTGAAACATCATTAACTAATTTTTATTTCAGTTAATATGCTGACGCTTACGTTATCCTAATACGCTACCGAGGTGTTCATTGATATTTGAACTCGCTTCTTCTAAGTGCTGTGTCCCTTCAGAATGTTGGCAATCACTGCACTCCACAATTTCCTTTTTTTTAGGTAGGTTATGCATTACTTTCCTTTCTCTCCCTCTGGCTTTCTATACGTCCTGTGGGTATAAAAGCCTTATTTCCTCATTATGTCCTGTGTTCCTCTTTCATTCCTGCCTTTAATTTGTTTTGTGAGTGTAAATTTTCTAAGTCCTCTCTTCTCTCTGCCCTAAAAATTTCTACTGTCTCTTTCTGTTGTTAAGTATAAGTGTCCTTTTTGTTTCCATTTTCTCTAAAACTTCATCGTTGCTCGCATGCTCAGTCCTCTGCATTCTTCTGTAGAACCATATTTCTATCGCCACAATTTTCTTCATCTTTGTGGAGACTGCCTGGCATTCACTACCATATAGAAAGAACAATATTACACAGCATTTCAGTATTTTTTCGTTGTTTCTAGCAATTTTTTTTTCCTTTTTCTTAATACTTTGTTTAGGTTTTGGAAAGTATCATTCACTATCCTAAGACGCATTTGGATTTCAGTGTCGCACATTCTCACCTCTGTTAAAACATTTGTTATATAATTAAATTATTTTACTTGCTTGATTTTGGTATCTCCAATTTGCAATTTTGAAAATAAATTCCTCGGAAGACTGCAAAGGGAACCTAAAGCAAAACAGTCTTGGATGGAAATATGAAGTTGCCTGAAAAATGACTACGATAGAGGAATGTAAATATTTTTTCAAGTTAATTACTCTTGTGGAGTTGCCCCACTTACTTTCTTGAAAAAAAAAACGACGCTAGGGAATGCTTCTTAAGCCTATAAATAGAGTGACATTCGGTTACTCTCTCTCTCTCTCTCACTCTCTTTCCGTTATTTTTTCACTATTAAAGATGTAAGTCACAAGTAGATAAGAACGCTGCGGCGCGTTCACTTTCCATGGTCCTCTATTCACTTTTGAACTCTCTCACACACATGCATATATACACATATGTCTATCCCACATGCGTGTTACCCTTACTTCTACGCAAACACCTTTACTGGTCTAAATATTTTCTTCATTCATGTTCATTGTTTTGCAACACACAATATTCAATTGTCCATATATACCTTTATTTTGTTAATACATGCTTATTGTTTGTATATATATATATATATATATATATGTGTGTGTGTGTGTATGTGTATATATATATATATATATATATATATATATATATATATATATATATATATATATAGGTTTTCATTATTACCCGGACTCACATACCGAGTTCGACATTTTTATTGTGGGATAAATATACCAGGAAATACGTGTTTTCCGACCTACACCCGCAGCATTTTCCATCAACTGATTTTTGACGAAAAGGTCTATAAAGCCCTAGATTATAATGCTGGAACTATGATTTAGCCTTAATTATCTCGAAAGATTTTGTCAGTGTTTGACATAATGTTTTTCTTCACAAGGTGAAGGCTTATGCTGTTTCTATCCGGAGATTTGATTTTGTATAATCTTTATTTTTATCTCTGTTAGTTTGAAAGGCCACTCTTCTAGATTTTCTTACATTAGTGTAGGTATCCACCAGGGCTTTATCCTTGGACCTAACTTGTTTCTTATCTTCATCAACGACATCCACTATGTCATCAGTTCTCAAATCAGTATCTATAATGATGACACAAGTATTTATTCTTGTCTTAATTTTGGTAGGTTTGATAAATTCCAATTGGCAGCTACTCTCGAAAATTTCCTTCAATATCTGACTAAGTAGAGCAAGAAATAACTTTTTTTAACGCCTCCAAAACGAAACTATTCTCTTTAGCATCGGCCATGCTTTCCTTCAGCATGGCCGATGCTAATCACCAGCAGAATTGCGCCTTTTCTGTCTAACATTTTCCACTGTCATCAAGTGGAAAATTATATTGCTAGGTTTGCTTCTAGGAATATGGGTTCATTATGTCTTGCTAAACTTTAATTCTCTCCAAAATCTAACTTGCACCTTTAGCAGACTGTGATGTATCAGCGCATCTAACATGCGGCCACATGATCTGAAGCTTCTGTATACAGAGATTCTTGAGAGAAGGCAAAGAAGAGTCTGCAATATCATTGATTCTTCTTTGGGATTTTTTTGTATCTCGACATCATAAATTTAATTGTAGTACTAGATTGTCAGCTCGGTCTCGTCATTTTACTGTTGAAATTGCTACATGCAAGCGTAAGTTCTATGATAATAGTTCCTTCTCTCGCATTTATCGATTGTGGAACTCTCTTCCGGGTTCTTGCTACAATCTTCAAAACTTCAAATAAAAACTTACTCGATATCTTCTGTCTCCTTGCATCATAGTCTTTTAATATATTTCTTCTCAGTTTCTTTCACTCTTTTACTTCTTGCGCCTTAGTGGATTTATCGCCTTATTTGCGGTGAAATGAATAAGAAAAATATTAAATTTGGCTACTTTTATTTAAGAAAATCTAAATTTTTACATTGTGCAAGTCTTAGCACAAAAATATCAAAATCCCGATATGACTAGCTAAAGAATCATTTCATTAAATAATAAATTAATCTCAAACACAGTTTATATTTGACTTGTGCACCGAACTAATTTGTCTATGCATTGTGAATAAGTGCACAAAATCTACAGGGTAATCGAAAAGTAACTTCATATTTTATGTATGAGTGGCCAGCCAGGAGAACTGACTTAAAATCGTTTGACGTTTTTTGTCTTGATTTGGGGATATATTTGCAGAGTATTGATAAAAGAAGAATCTGCAATATTATTTCTCCCTTACTGGCATCGTGGTCTCAGTAATTTTTTTCACTGCCGAATTGTAGCTTCCTTGTGCCCGTACAATAAATACTGGTATAGTAATTGCTCTTATGAACTTTGTTGTATGGTACCTAGACTTATTGAATTTTAGCGCGGTACTACAGGGTGATTGAAAAGTAACTCTATGTTGTGCCTGAATGACCAGCCAGGAATCTTGACTTATCATCCTGTGACTTTTCCTTTTGGGTTGTGTAATGAAGCAAGTTTACTATACCAAACCAAGACTTTGAAAGAATTTGTAGTGTGAATAAAAGTAGTTATGAATTCGATGCTAAACCTCCCACTAAACGCTTTCCTCTCGTATCAACTTCTTGTAAAAATTATAGTTAATAAATGAATTATAATTATTTTAAAATGGGGAGTTACTTTTCAATCACCCTGTATATATATATATATATATATATATATATATATATATATATATATATATATACCACTCACAGAAACTGTAACTAAGGTCTGCTCAGCATAGTTGTAGTGTAAACCACAGGTTGGCTCTGTGGGTGTTGAACAAATTCAAATACAGCTGAGCGAAGTATTGTATTTATTTACATCGACTGGACTGTTGTCCTCGTCTTTATTGCCATATTCACGACATTTCGACAGTTGTATGCGCCGGCCTTCTTCAGATGATTGGAATTTTGAACTGAACTCTTTATCTTGTCCACCGAGGTAGACTGTTCTAGATCCACGTGTCATGCCTCTTCCGGATGACTCAGTTATTTTCCCTTAATTCAACTCTCCAAGTTTCTGCTGATTGTATGTCAAGAAAATACGTGTATCTAGCGAAAAACGAATTACTATTTTTTTTTTTTTTTTTTTTACAATATGAGCCTTTTAATTTATACTTGATTCGTGGGTAAGATGGCTCTGGTTCAATCCGAAATCCCAAAGAGGCTGAGCATGATTTTTGATAATCCTGTGCAACGTGGGTACGGGATGACCGGAAACTTTTCGGGGGCTATTCATACAGTGCTGTTTTAAAAATGTCAGTAAATGTCATCACTATACATGTTTTCTGTATCCACAGGAATCTCGGAGATGTTGAAGAATGAAAGCGGAAAACAACGTGAATGTAACAGCAATTCTCTCTCTTTTGCTAGCAGTAATGCGAATTTATGCTGCAGGGAAAATAGCTGTTTCTTTTTTTATATCTTTTAAGACGAAAATGACAGCCGTAATTGGAGAAAAGATTTTTAACTGCAGACGATAATTATAAGAGATACAAAATCGTTTTTCTTGTCTTTTATATATTTACTTTTCCATTCAAACTTGCAGCATTATGCTGTATTGGTTAGAAAACTAGAACATTCGTATTGTCACGACATTGTAATGAGTTTCATGTTCACGTAATGTCCTATATCTATCTTGTTATACTACAGCTCACAAAGCTTGAGAGTCATTTACTATTGAAATTGTTATGATGAATGAGCAGTGAGATATGAATGAAAGGGGATTTGGTAGTTTGTTTTTACTATTGTTCACACAATACAAGATCCAAGAAGCACTTAAGGGTTAAGGAATGAAGCTGTTGAAAGTAGATTACGAGACCTGAAGATGTGAATATTGTAGTGATCGAGAATAAATCTTCGCAGTAGTCTATTTCACGAAGCAGCAGTCCGCGGGGAGAATTTGGCTGAGTGGAACTTCCTTCTTACAAACCTGGCGTAAACGTAATGAAGATTATGGGGATAAGGGGGATAGATAATGACTGGGTTGAAGAGGTTAAGATCCTAGTATTCAGAGAATCACTCACTCAGGAGTCTGTTAGACAAAGTAACAGTTCTTGAGAAAAAGCTCTCTGACTAACATTCTCCTTACATTTGAAATACGGCGAAAATCTGGTGATGGAATAATAATAATAATAATAATAATAATAATAATAATAATAATAATAATCTGTAACAATTTTATGGGACTTTACAATACACACGGCTAGAACAATCAAAGTTAATTGCCCAAACATTGTGATCAAAGACCACATGAATAGAATGTGCTTTCTTATTGAAATGACAGTCTCTGCAGATTGTAATGTATTCTTTGAAGATCTTCAAAAAACCATCAAAATACAAGGATCTTGAAGTGGAAATCTAAAAGAAATATGGCATATAAGGATATAAATAATTCCAGTTGTTGTTGGAGTCATTTGATTGATCAGAAGATGTTCCGATAGACTCATTAAAGGACTTCCTGGTAGCCCATGTCTTATAAATATACAAAACATTGTCCTCGCAAGTACAGCTCACATATTATGAAGAGATATTTCTGTGTAAAAATGTGTTTGATCTTAGGGGTTTCGTCATGAAGCAATTTCTTCTTGATAAAAGAAGAATCTGCAATGTTATTTGTCCTTAGCTGGCATCTCGGTCTTAGTAACTTTCCCACTATCGTATTTAGCTTCCTTGTGTCCGTACAAAAAATACTGGTATGCTTTGGCGTTATGAATTTTAACGCAGTACTACAGGGTGCATTGGAAGGTAACTCTTTATGTTATGCATGAATGGCTAGCCAGGAGTCCTGACTTAACATCTTGTGACTTTTTCTTTGCGTTTAATTAATGTAGCAAGTCTACTATAGCAAACCAAGACTTTGAAAGGACTTGAAGTGCGAATAAAAGAAGTTATGTTTTCCATACCATAAGAGTTCCTTGGAAAATCGTTTGATGCGATTACTAGGCGGCTCGAGAACCCGGAATAGAAATCTAGTGCCCATATTGAATTTTAAATAAAATTACATGCTGAAAGCTTTCCTCTTATATTCATTTCTTGTAAAAATTATAATTAATAAATAAATTATAAGTATTTTAAAGTAGAGAGTTACTTTTCAATCACCCTAATCTCATCAATGTATAGCTGAATTGGCTAGATGTAACTATAAGTTTTATGCTAACAGTTTCTTTTCTCACACTTATCGCTGTGGAACTCTCTTCCGGTTTCTTGCTTTCCAGTCATGTTTGGTCTTCAAATATTTTTATGCAATGTCAATCGTTATATACTGTTTTCTTGATACTTCATCTCTTATTTTTCTTTTCCTTGATATGTTTCCTATTCGTTCATACTCAGTTATCATTTGTGTATTTACTGACTTTTTTGCGGCGAAATGATTAAAAAAAAAGAGAAGAAAGAAATGTTGTGGAAATCAAAAAACATGGATTTTAAGTGATTAGACAAGCTTCGCTCATAGATTATGAAATTTAACTATAATTACTTAACTATCTATCTAGTCTCTGTGTAAGTTACGCATTCAATATCAGGAAGAAAGGCGTCGTCTGTGGTCAAGTGTTTCATAGAAAAAAGGAATGAAAGTAAGTTTTCTATAGAAATGTATGTAAATATATTTACATAAAATGAACTGATAAAAAGAAAATGAATTTACTATAGAAATGCATGTAAAATACACAGAAAAGCAAGAAGAAGGGATTGTATTGTTGATGACCTTACTATACAAATGCCTCTAAAATACACTGAAAATCAAGAAAGAAAGAATTGCATAGCTAATGGTTTTACTATAAAATGCATATAAAACGTACAGAAAATCAAGAAGAAAGGGATTGCATTCCAAATGTTTTTACTGTAGATAAAATGTACACAGGAAAACAAGAAGTTCGTTGCATTTCTAATAGTTTTCTTATAGAAATGCATCTAAAATACACAGAAAATCAAGAAGGAACGGATTGCATTATTAATTACATATCTATTTATCTAGCCTTTCTGTAAATTATGCATTCAATATCAAGAAGAAAGGCGTCGTCTGTGGTCAAGTGTTTCATAGAAAGAAGCAATGAAAATAAGTCTTCTATAGAAATGTATGTAAATATTTTTACATAAAATGAACTGATAAAAAGGAAATGTTTTACACCGTTTACATACGAACTATTTTCCTCACATTAGTTATTACCACAGCGTCTATGTGGCTGTGCCTTCAGGGTTTCATCAGGTGTATATCTTTCCGGGCAATCTACAGGGAATTCCGAAATGAGCCCTTTATTTGACGGCAAAAACTTTGTTGTTACAAGAGCAAAGAAGACGATAGTCCGGGGGGTAAAAAGTGTAAATAATCATAACAATTCATTCCAGGAATTAAGACAGAAAGAAAAGAATTGTCCGTGTTTATGGATGAAAGCATGCGTGACTGACAGAACAGACCGATTATAGTTTAACATAAAAGCACTGTTAATCGTTTTACAAAAAAAATGCATTTTAAATGCAGAGAAAATCAAGAAGAAACGGATTGCATTTAGAAATAATTTTACTATAAAAATGCATGCAAATTTCATAGAAAAGCAAGAAGAAACGGAATGTATTGCTAATGATCTTACTATACAAATGCACAGAAAATCCAGAAAGAATGGATTGCATAGCTAACAGTTTTACTATAGAATGCATATAAAACATACAGAAAATGAAGAAGAAAGGGATTGCATCTTACAAATATAATATAAATCTGATACGTACATACTCTAATAATTACATGCATGTCGCTTGATGATTGCTTTTAGAAGGAAACAGTCTGTCGCCACTGAGTGTTGACTTCGATGATCATTTTATATTTGAAGTAATCAGACGTCTAGTCACACTGAAGAGCTGTAATACAGCGAAATAGTCTGTCTGTGGAAGACTATATATATATATATATATATATTTAAAAATTATAACATAAATATGTTATAAAATCACTACAAAAATAGTCATTTTGTTTCAACACCTCTGGTGTCTTATCAAGTGATGATGTTGAATGTAGATTGTAGAAACAATCTACATATATATACTGCTATGCAAAAGTAAGCGAAGCCATAAGTTAATATTTTAGAAAATTGTCTCTTTTTAACAGATGATCAATAAATCTTAAATAAACTATATATTCATTAAGAAAAACCATTATTAAATCAATTACATCCATTTCAACATTTCTTATCAAGCTGGAGTAAAAAATATTGATTAAAAATTAAAATATACAAAAGTAAGTGAACCCTTACATTTAATATTTGGTGATTGCTTCTTTTGAGGTTACAATGTTAACCAGTATTTTCTATAATTTTTAAGAGGTTTCTGGCAGTAGTAAGTTCCAATTTTTGACCACTCTTCTTGGTAAAACTCTCACATTTGCTTGATATTACCTAGGTTTCTTGCATGCTCTGCCTTCTTTCACTTGAATCATTGATTTTCAATTGGGTTTAGATCAGGACTTTGACTAGGCTGTTCCAAGACTTGAAATTTCTTTTACGAATCCATTCTTTTGTGGATTTGCTTTGATGCTTCAGATCATTGTCATAGAAGTTTCAGCTCCGACCTGAACCCAACTTTTGAACTGAGGGCAAGATCATTTCTTTCAAAATTGCTTGGTATCTTCCAGAGTCCATTGTGCCGTCAATGCATACTATTTTGCATATTTTTGCCATATTTTATGGTTGGTAGAAAATGCTGCTCTTCAAAAGCCGTATTGCGAGCTCGCCATATATACACCCTATTGTTCCTCCCAAAAATCTCTAGTTTAGTTTCATCCGACCATAAAATCTTTTGCGAGAATATTTCTAGCTTATTGACATGAGCATGGGCATAGTTGAGGCGGACATGCTTGTGATATTTTCTAGGCAATCTACCATGAAGAACGGCATTGTATAGATTTCGTCGCACTGTAGATGTAAGCACATTGATTCCGAATTTGTCTAGTGTGCATTGGAGAAAATTATTGAAGGATTTAACAAAGTTTGCCAAACTAGATGTCTTACATGCTCTTGCTGCCATTTTTGCGGACAGCCATTTCTTGACTGTGATGCCGTCGTACTATAAGAACTTCCATTTACAAATAATTTGTTGCATGATGATGAAGTGTACTCCAAATCATTTTTGTCATGTTGGAAGTTTCAGGCCCGACCTAAAGCCAACTTTTGAACTGGGGACAATACATTTTCGTCCACAATTGCTTGGCATCTTGCTGTGTCCATTGTGCGAATCAATGTCTACTATTTTGCCTGTTCCAACTGCAGCAAATCCCCCCACCACAAATCATAATGCTGTCATCGCCATTTATAATGATTGGTATCAAATTAATCTCTTCAGTTTTTCCTCCCAAAAAGCTCTAGTTTGATCTCGGCCGACAATAAAACTTTTTGCTAGAATATTTCTAGCTTATAAATATGAGCTTTGATATAGTTGGTGAACATATTTGTGCAATTTAATAAGAAGTAGCTTTTTCTATGTACTCTGTCAGGAAGATTAGCCAAAATTACTTGATGTTGGTGAAAGTTTAGATAAATGATTAAAGCCTAGCGTAACATTTTAGATTTGGATATATATATATATATATATATATATATATATATATATATATATATATATATATATATATATATATATATATTGTTCAGATTTCGCCGCACTGTAAATGTATGCACATTGCTTCCGACATTGGCCAGTGAGCATTTGAGAACCGGTCATAGCAGGATTAGTCTGGACGCGCTGAACTAGATGTCTATGTGCTATTGACGTTATTTTACGCAGATGACCACTTTCTTCACACAAACGATGTTCTATTTATAAATAATTTGTTTCCCAGTAGTCCTGCACTCCAAATCATTTTGATACATATTAGTAGCCTTCTCCATCATTATGGATTTCGACTACACGATTTTTAGTCCAACGAGATAAACATTTCGGAAAGAGGTTGCAATTCATTTAATAATTTTGTTTTTAATGAATAAATAGTTTAATTAAGATTTTTGATTAACTGGAGAAAAGAGGTAGTTATTTGAACTATTACCATAGGGTTCACTTACTTTCGCACTGCACTGTATATATATATATATATATATATATATATATATATATATGTGTGTGTGTGTGTGTGTGTGTGTGTTTTCTCATATTTATCTTAGCTTCTTATATGCCAATATTACAAACATAATATGGAACCCTGATAGGCACATACTCTGATAAGTACATACATCTTGCTATATATATTTTTTCTTATATTTATCTTAGCTTTTTATATGCTAATATTACAAATATAATAGAACTCTGGTAGGTATATATTCAAGTAAGTATATATATATATATATATATATATGCGTGTTTTCTTATATTTATCTTAGCTTCTTACATATATATGTGTATGTGTTTGTGAGTTTATATATGTGTGTGTGTGTGTGTGTGTGTGTGTGCGTGTGTGTATGTCTGTGTGTGTGCGTGTTTACTTTATCTACGTATTTGTTTATCTTTTCTAGAGAGATGTTACTTTTTTTAAATAAAAAGTGAAAAACGACCGATATCATCAAATCTTGCTATTTTGGTAATCGATTCCACACTGTAAAAAATCTACATTAAATTGGAAAAATATTATTTTTTCGGTGACGTTAAACGTTAAATCTTGACTTACTGTTTTTGATTCTCTTAAATCACTGCGTCGGCGAATCTTAAACCATTTATTCCTTGGGTAATTCATTTAGGAGAGACACGGTTGCGTGAAATGAAGCAGTATTCACAATGATAAAATCAGCCTTCGCTTACGCTTCTCTCTTAGTATTAAATATCTTATACATAAAATAAGCATTATAGATTAACTAAGAGATGGCTCTCCACAATTTTCTCTTCTTTCTAGCTCTTGATAAATTTTATCTTTATTGCTGTCTTTCCTTGTTCTGTCATCCATTTACACAAGCTTATTAGGTATGTTATCAGCTGCGTTCTTCCGTCCTTCTTGCCTTTGCTATGTCCTTTGAGTATCAAATTTTCTAAGCATTCTTTCCTCATTATGTGACCTAGATATCAACTCTCAATTTCTGATCTTAGGTATAAGTGTGCCTTTTGTTTCCCTTTTCTCTTTGTCGTTGTTTACATGTTCGGCCCATCGTATCCTCAGCAACTTTCTGTATAGTCTGTTTTCTGTTACTTCAAGTATCTTCTTCATCTGTGAGGACATTGTCCAGTATTCACTGCTATATAGGGAGGACTGATAATGTGTCCACATAGTTTAAAGTTTTTCTATAGAAGGAATCGAAAGGAAAAAATAGATTGATTGCACATCTAAGAGTGGTCATAATTATTTTGTCTATCAGTTTTTGATCTGTGATAATGTGCATCATATGCTTTTGCGATGTTTCCATTTGAAATTAAGGTTTTTAAAACCATGTCACGTAATAAAATAAAAACTGTATAAATGTCTATAAGTAATGTAGATAAATTATATCTTCATTTTGTGTAGATTAGTAATCTTGATTTCAGTACGATGAAGTAATGGGTAGCGGCTTGGATGAGGAAACGTAGAGCCGAGATCGAATTCCAGTCGATTCCATTACAGTCACTTACGTGCTAATATCCTTGGGAACGGTATGAACCCTCTTCTTCTCCTCCAGCTATGGATAAATAGCAGGACAGACCGGGTTCTGTAGCTTTGGATGGCAACTGCTCTATCGCAGAAAGAAATGGCAACCTACTGCGGGGAAAATTCTGCCTCGTCATTCATGTATCGAAAGATACATGATCGCCTAAATGTGTATCACGCATGGCACATAACTGACTAACCCTTGCGAAAGGTATAAATCCTCTTTTTCTCCCCTAGCTATGGGTAAATAGTAGGTCAGACTTGGCTCTATAGCCTTGGATGGCAACTGGTCTATCGCAGAAAGAAATGGTAACCTACTGCTGGAAAAATATACCTTGTCATTCATGTATCGAAAGATACGTGATCACCTAAGCGTGTATCACGCATGGCACATAACTGACTGACCCCTAGGAAAGGTATGAATCCTCTTCTTCTCCCCCAGCTATGGTTAAATAGCAGGACAGACCGGGTTCTGTAGCTTTGGATGACAACTGGTCTAACGCAGAAAGAAATGGCAACCTACTGCTGGAAAAAAATCTGCCTCGCCATTCATGTATCGAAAGATACATGATCACCTAAGCGTGTATCACGCATGGCACGTAACTGAACCTCCTCCTCTTCTTCTTCTATGTACCGTAAAGCTCCATGACTCTCCACAATTACCTCTCACATTTTTAACACCGAGGAAAAACGATTTTTCTCTGTTCTGCTCTGTTGTGTTTTATACCTGAAGAAGGTTTTTAAATGTATCTGTCGAAACATTGTCGTAACAACCAAATGAATTCAATAACTGGAAATGAAAATCTGGAGGTTTTTCGTGTTGTTGTTGATTTAGCTAAAATTGTCTTTTCTTCTTCATGTTCTGTCTCGTTACTAAATATTCTCTCCCTACAAATAATAATACCTTTGTTTTACAAAAGGAAAAAGAAAAAAAAAGTTGATTGGCTGAAAGGAGAGCGTTTATATTCTACGTTATTTATTATTGCTATTTAATAAAATAGAACTTATTTAATGTTAAAAACAAATCTTCGCAAAGGCTTTCAATAGCTTCAGCAAAGAAAGAACACTCCCTTTGGACAAACTTTCTCCGGCTTCCGTCGATTTGTTTCTATAAGAATCACTTGCTAGGTTTTTATCACTTTATCCAATTTCTACGTTCACGAGAAAAGAAAATGCACTTAGTAGCATTTCCAACAATGGTTTCTTTCTTCCGGCGCAGACAATAAAGTTTAATGTGTCCCAATCTCCTCGTCTCACTTCTCTTTCTTTTTTTCTCTCTCTCTCTTTCTCTCAGTAGCCAACCAAGAAATATCTTATGTGCATTATAAGCCAGTAAGCGGCACGTATATTTCTTTCAACTTGTTACTAAGCTGGGTTGAGTCGAATTTATTTATTTTGGGGGTTAGATTATGCAGAGTCAGGCTCTGTGCACATTACGAATCACCATATGGCCTAATTGTTCACCAATTCCAATTCTAATCAACCGACTAGTAATACGAAAGTTTCAATTAAAAGTTGTTAAATCTGTGCATACAAGTTAAAAGTAAAGAAAATCTTGCGACATGATCATTTTAACTTATTGATTATCGAGAAAAGGTATTTCACATTTTATGTTCATCCGGTGGGGGTGCGAATTTTAGCATGTGTAACTGATTTACACTGTTCTTCAATGAAAACATTTTCCCAAATACACACAGACACACACACACACACACACACACACATATATATATATATATATATATATATATATATATATATATATATATATATATATATATATACACCAGTATAGGATTAGTGTAGACGGAATAAATTCCAAGAACCAAAAATACTATTCTTAAAACAGTGGTCAATACAGAGTAGAGTAAATAAAGTTATTTATTTGAAAATGGTAACATAAACATGGTATAACATCATACAAAAATAGCCATTTTGTTTAAGCACACACACACACATACATACACACACACATATATATAATTGCGCGATTTTCTGCGAAATTTTAAACTTGGAAATAAATTTTTGAATAATGGAAATTAATTGCGAAATTAATATATATATATATATATATATATATATATATATATATATATATATATATATATATATATATATATATGCAATGTTGTTGGACTACACATGCACACAAGTTGATGCTGGGAATTTTAAATTTAAATATTTTTTTATTATGTATATATATATATATATATATATATATATATAATTATTTATTTAAAAATATGATTCCAACTCGCTACATAAGAGGTCTCATGTTTCAAAACAAGAGCCGAAAACTTCAAAATAATATTTGAATTAACTTGAGTTAAAGTAGGCTCTGTTCCATCTTCAAGCGAAATTTTTCGCTTGAAGATGGAACAGAGCCTACCTCTTATGTAGCAAGTTGGAATCATATTTTTAAATAAATAATTATATTTATGCTCTACTTTCGTAACGAGCACTATTTTTTAAAAATAATTACAAAAATACTAAGGAACTTTGGATTATTTACCAAACCAGTTTCTTTCCTATTTTCTACAATATTTTCACACACATATATATATATATATATATATATATATATATATATATATATATATATATATATATATATATATATATATATATGCGTGTGTGTATGTGTGTGTGTGTAATAACGATATATATTTTTTATATATCAAGAACAATATTGGGAAAAATGTATGACAAAGTAGGAAAAGTTTTTTCGTAACGTGTTTCGTCCTTTAGGATTTCATCGGTCTAAATTTGTTGGTACGACTACACATGCGCACGAACGAGGGATGCTAGTAACTGACCACATAAAATTACATTACACGAAAATGTTTAGAGAGTTCCTCGATTGCAAGGAAACCCACAGTAAATTTACACCTTGACTCTTACAACATTTTACCATTCCTGTCAGATTTTCTATTATTACATTGAGGGATACCTAATAATTAAAGCGATGAAAAGAGAATTAATCTAAATGAAATTGCCTAGATAAAAAAAAATATAATTTCCCGTCATCCCTCATATTCACAGTTTTTCACACACACACACACACATACATGTTAGCTTAAATCCGCCCTGTCCGGCGGCATTTAAGCTAGATCCTGCGGAAGGATCTTGATTGGGCTTTCGGCTTGTTCAGGAGTCCTTAAGTCTTTGCATATTCTCGGCACTGGAAGCTCTTCTGGCTGCCGTTTGATCTGGGTTATTATTCGCACGGCACTTTCTTTCCCATGCTTCATTCTTGGCTCTTTTGATTGTAATCTGGTCCTCTTTTAGTGGAGATTTCTTTTTGCGAGGCATATCGCTGCCGTATGCGATAGGCAACAATAAACTACAAAAAAACTCAAAAGTGATCTCTGCATTTAAGTACTGCATTAATATTTAAGCTTGACCTTTAAAAGGTCAACAATAATGCTTCTGCCGCCACGTAATTTAAAGACAAGTTGATGTAAGTAGGTTCTTACTTTCTATACAAATAATTATTTTATTTCATGGGTGATTTTCGCTGGATTTTGTAATTAATTTCCATTATTCAAAAATGTATTTCCAATTTTAAATTTTCGCAGAAAATCGCGTAAATCAATCAAAGAAAACAATTGCAATAATGAAATCGTGAGAATCCATAATTTCTGTAATATGAGTTATTAAAAGTTAGAGAGTTATGTCCCTTTAATTGAAAAAAGTGACACACTGACACACTGACATTGGCATTTATCATATCGAAGAAGATGAGCTAGTGACAGTTATTTCCCTTTAATTAAAAATGTCTGACACACTGACATTGGCATTTATCATATCGAAGAAGATGAGCTAGTGACAGTTATTTCCCTTTAATTAAAAATGTCTGACACACTGACATTGGCATTTATCATATCGAAGAAGATGAGCTAGTGACAGTTATTTCCCTTTAATTAAAAATGTCTGACACACTGACATTGGCATTTATTATATAGACAAGGTGCAGGGAAAGCCACTACGCACTTATATGTTTAGTTACAAATATGTTTCAATATAGAATACAGGAGAAAGATATGATGGAAAATTTTCAACAATGCTGAAAGTGACTGCCATTAGCATCAATACAGTCATGGGTTTTTCGTGTTTGGTTTCCGTTGCTTTTAGTTCTTTTGCTGCCATTATTTCGTATGGGAGGTTTTTTTTTCTGACGGCCTTATGAACAAGACCAATATGTTGCCGATGTGCTAACCTTTACAATAGTTTTCTTCGAATTCTGCTTCATATTGTCAGAAATATCAAAACGTCTCTCCTCCGATAGCTTTGCTAGCCTTCTACAACGTTTGCCATCGTCTACTGATCCAGTTTCTCGAAATGTATCAACAAGTTACTACGTGGTGCATGTGTATGTGAAAATTTATCAGTAAAATGGTGTCACGGCAAATCTGTGTATATACCACCTTCTTGAAATACGTGCTCGATGAGAAATACACCTCGTAAATGGTGATTAAATGATTTTTTCAGGATAAAATTATTTAATCACGAGTTATTTACCACCGCCTGAAGAAGTACAATCATAATACTGAAACATGCAAAATTCTGTGCAGCGATTTCAACATGCTTTTATCATAATCTCTTATACTAAAAAAAAAAACATATTGCTCTACTTTGTATTCAGCAGGTTTTAAATGTAAATGCTACTAATATTGGGATTTTACTTCATCTGTCCTTTCTCTCATTTGTATATATATATATATATATATATATATATATATATATATATATATATATATATATATATATATATAATAAAAAGGCTTAAACACTAATATTCCATGGTCATAATTTATTCCATCATGGAATAAATTATGACCATGGAATATTAGTGTTTAAGCCTTTTTATTATATCCTTACTCTGTCCTGGACATTGAGTTCTACCTGGATTCTATTTTCTCGGAATTTTTTATTCAAGAAATATACATGTGTGTATATGCACCTGTGGATTTTGCATATATATATATGTATATTTACCACTAATATTATCTCTCTCTCTCTCTCTCTCTCTATATATATATATATATATATATATATATATATATATATATGTGTGTGTGTGTGTGTGTGTGTGTGTGTGTGTCCTGGCATCTCGTCTACAGTTGCTCTCTCACAGACGTGACGTAGCCTCTCTCTGTCTTTTTTACAAGTACTTTCATGGTAACTGCTCCGCTGAGCTGCCTTCACTGCTTCCCAGACTCCATGAATTCAATCGCCCTACGAGGCTGGCATCCCGCTCTCACCCTTTCGCTGTAGAAACTTTTAAATGTAGCCGTCTCTTCTACTCCAATAGCTTCATACCTCGCACCTCTCGCCTGGGGAACACCCTTCCCTATTACTGTTTCCCTGACAGCTAAAATCTCCAACTATTCAAATGTAATGTCAATCGATATCTCTAGTTATCTTGATCTATCCACTATCCCTCTCCTCATCCTTTCTTCTATCACTCCTATCTGCTCTCGCTCCAAATCTCCTGCAAACCCCTGCATCCTAGTGGCTTCATGCCTTATTGGGGCGTAATGTTTAAAAAACAATAAGCATGTTTGATTGAATAAATTACAAACTTTATGTCTGCTTATTTTTACATAATCTTTTCATATTCACGAATATTTTTGATATATTATTATTGAATAAGGCAAGAAATGCTTTATTTGCCAAGTACTTTCCATCACTGTCAGAAAGAGCTGAAAAGTACTTATGAAATAAGAGTGATTAGCATTGTTACACTGCATTTCTTGCCTTATTCAATTGTAATATACGGAAACATATTCGTGAATATGAAAGGATTATGATAAAAATATGCAGATATGATGTTTTTAATTTATTCAATCACACACACACACAAACAGATATATATATATATATGTTTTTAATTTATTCAATCACACACACACACATATATATATATATATATATATATATATGTTTTTAATTTATTCAATCACACACACACAGATATATATATATATATATATATATATATATGTGTGTTTTTAATTTATTCAATCACACACACACACAAACAGATATATATATATATATATATATATATATATATATATATATATATATATATATATATATATATATCTGTTTGTGTGTGTGTGATTGAATAAATTAAAAACATCATATTTGCATAGTTTTATCATAATATATATATATATATATATATATATATATATATATATATATATATATATATATATATATATCACCCCATGCAAGCATTTGAGACGCAAGAGGTTACAGGGTATGGAATACTTAGGTACAGTATCAATAATATTTAGCGGCAAGTGAAAAGAGTAATCAGAAGGTCAGCAGATAGTGATTGACAGTGCATTTATATTTTTGCATGTTAACGTTGACTGGAGACCATAGAGCCGGAAGAGAAGAGAGTTCCAATAAAAAGAAGTGTGTAAAAAGAAACTGTTTCTTAATCTATCCAGCTCAGCTGTAAATTGATGAGGGCTTGACGCTAATGTCTAGGAATCATAGTGAAGAGATCCTCTGAATAATTACCATGAAAATATTTATAGAAAAGGCACAGATATGCAACCTTGTTGCGATATGAAAGTGACTGAATCTGAGCTGCCAGATCAGGTCCACTAATATTGCTGATTCTTCTTTAGATTTTATCAATGATCTGAAAGTAAATAGTTGAGGCACCAGGCCATATATGGCAGCAATATTCTAAGCACGGACGAATGGTAGACTTATAGATATGTGAGATAGATTCTGGAGAGGAAAATGCAGCTGATCTAGCAATGTATTCAATATAGTCTTTCTACTTCGTGTCACCTGAGAACGTTGAAAGTTTATACTATGGGATATAAACCAGTCTATATTGAATCTATCTTGGATATTAAACAAACTAGCCTGGAATTATTATGGTTATAATCTAGGCTGGATGCACACTTAACCAGGGGCTAGAATAGCCAAACCCTGAAGAGTATAACAAACACGACGACTTTGACGTTCCGTGAAACAACGCAAATAATTCATGGGTAATTTCGCTTTAATACTCAAAGTTAGTGGCTGAGTGGTTAGAAGCTAAACGTTTCGAACATTGTTGACTTTACTCCTTGATAATATCGAACCAGGGGGAGAGTCTCAGCGTCCAGCATCCCATTTCTGTGTGCCAGAAAGACATACCACGATTTGACCAACTCATTGCGGTTGAAATTCGGTAGATGAAACTATTCGGTAGTCAGCAACAACAAATCACATGAACGAGAGTTTGAAGCGATTTCAAACTGTTAGATTATCCTCCTGGGGATAGCATTGAACACAAGTTAACTCTGTGGGGGCTAAACAAACATAAATTTGCCTGAGCAGGCGTCTGCGAGCGGAGTTAGCTAGCGGACAAGCATGCCCAAATACGAGCGGACAGCAATATTATTCTCAACGCTAATCTAAATTTCATTGAAACAAGATTTATTGATTTAGACTAAATTTATAAGTGATAGTGTGCGTGTATATGTGGGTATTTGTGCCAGTATGCATGCATGTGAGTACGCGCTTTTAAATGAATGTAAGTGCGCGCGTTCGCGAAAATGTATGTTTGAATATTCCATAGGTGTGATCGTTGCTTTGCGACGCGCGCATCTGTGTGCGTGTCTGTGTGTACAAAATTAATTTTAAAGACGTGAAAACCTGCTTGAAATTTTTTTTTAGTGTTGATAATGTTGCCATCGGATATCAAAATTGAATGAACTATTGATTTGAGAGATTCTATTAGATCATCATCATATATATATATATGTGTGTGTGTGTGTATTATACGATGGATATATTGACGTCTGACTTACGCAAAAATGAAGATAACACTGACATCTAATTTTAATAGATATATTTACCAAAATTACACAAAAAAATCTTGAAATACTAAAGAGTAGATTTATACTCCAGTGGCTTCATCCACAATCTTCAACTGACT
>OZ010586.1:79671764-79701764 GCA_963932145.1 Acanthosepion lycidas
GAGCGAGAGTTTGAAGATCTTTCAAAATGGTGATTACTTTAGATTATGTTCTTAAGGATATCATTGAACACAGGTTTGTTTTCAGCTTAAATTATGCGAATTTAGGGAATCAATTTTATTTTTTCAAAATGCCAAGAATCAGATTTAAAGTCAGAGGTTTTATGACGTGAGGTTTTGAAGTTCCGCAGAGTTTGTGATTTGAAGAAGTCAATTTTCAGCCTGAATTGGAATTTCGGCCCAGATCGGTCTTTTGATCGGAATGAACTTATAGCCAGAGCTAAAGTGTGGTTTTGTAGTTCCATAAAAGTGAATTGACGAATTCAAAGTTATTTCTTCAAAAGTACCATTGCGGTTTTTTTTAAGTTGGACCAAAGATCCCTTTAATTTTCGGCCCGAGGTCCAATTAGCCCACCGCAGGAGCTAGTTTAAAAGTCCAAGATTATCCATAAAGAATATATAACCATTAATATTGTATAGTGACATATATTGCTGACATTTTTGAAGGCGTGTATTGTGTATTTCATGGACAAAAGACCCCAGATTACTCCTGCAGAAAAAGATAAACAATGTAGTTGTATATTACTTTATATATAGCCATCAATTTTGATGGTATGTGTCGTGTTAGCATTCTTCCGATGTTATTTTTAATCAATTCAGAAATATCATTCTTTCTTTTATGTAACTATACATTCAATATTTTAGGTAAGAAAGTCCTAGTTTACTCATACAGAATATATAACTAGTGCCATTTATATAATGACATACTTTCTTGACATTTTTTGAAGGCATCTTTTTCTATTTTATTTCTTTTAACGAATTAACTATTTAAAGAATAAAATTATTTCTTATATCTGACAATACATTTACTTATATAAATAAAAAAAAAAACTAGTTTATCATTCTTCTTTATATGCTGTGCACTCTCTGGGCGTAAGAGATCTTGCCTCTCCACATCTACGTGTCCCCTGTAGCTCTTAATAAACTTTGTTTTCCTTCGATTTTTCTTCGATTTTCGCCTTCCATTTAAGCAAGCTCATTAAATATGCTATACGTTATCTTCCTTTGTCCATGTTGTCCTCTATCTTTTCCGTGAGTATCAGATTTTCCAAACACTCTTTCCTCATTATATGCCATAGAAATCTCAACTGCCCGTTCCTGATGTTAAGTATTAATTTCTTTTTTCTTTCTGTTTTTTCTAAAACTTCATCTTTATGCGTATGTTCGATGTACGGCATCCTCGGCATCCTTCTGTAGAACCCAATTTCAGTTGCTTCAAGTCTCCTCTTCCTCTTTGCAAAAATCGTCCAGTATTCACTGCTATACAGCAGAACAAATATCACATAACAGTTTAGTACCCTTTATCTTGTTTCTAGCGAAGTTTAGCTTTTGCAATGCTTCCATGGCTATTCCAATACGCTATCTGTTCTAAGTGTCACTCTTTCCCTCCTCTTTTAAAACACTTCCAATATATTTGGATCTCCGTAAAACTGATGCTATCATTTTAAACGATTGCTATTGACCAGATAATAGAACAAAGAACGATGAACCAGGACAAATATGTATTTACTGCTTATCATGATTTGAATAAAATTAACTAAAAAGCAGTAATATTTTACTAATCATATTATATGGAAGTCTATGCGCAAACTTACCCCAAGTCCGTTGTTAACTGGGCCAAAAATTACTTTTTAATTTTGACCCCTCCAAAACTAAACTTCTCTCCATTAATCATCTTAGAGACACCTCGCTGCCTTTTATCAGCATGGCTGATGCTATCCTTCTCGAAAGTGACTTGTGAAGTAAAAAGACTATATTGAATCTATAAAAAAATGAAAAGTGAAAAGTTACATTGTCTCTAGACACTTTTTAGAATTAATGCAGTCTTTCCTTTGAAATCATGAAATGAAATTTATCCTGAATGGCCACTCATCTAGATCCTTTCATACTAATGCAAGTATCCCCCAAGGCTCCATGCTTTGTCTTGCTCTATATTTAATTTTCATTAATGACCTTCCTGATGACATCAGCTCTCAACTTGGCATCTACTTTGATGGTACAACTATTTACTCCTGCCTTGATAGTAAGGCTGATCAATATGGCAACTGATATCCAAAATGACCTGAAGTCTGTCATTAACTGGAGCAAAAGATGGCTTTTTAATTTTAACATATCTAAAACTAAACTCCTCTTCATCATCTGAGAGGCCCCTCTCTGCCTACTATCAGCATGGCTGATACTAACCTCCAGGAAAGTGGCTTATTGCACCTTCTCAGGTGCAATAAGTCATTAGCCTTCTACCTTTTGGGGGGAAACTCCTAGAGGCCCTAATCAATGCTGAATTTGTTCATCTCTCATCACAGGGTCTTTTTACAGACAGACAATATGGCTTTCATTTCTTCAGGTCAACTACTGATATATTGACAATATTTGTGGAAAGAGTTTATCACGCTTCAGATAAAAATGATGAAGCCTGGACTGTTGCATTGGATATCTCAAAACCCTTTGACAGTATCTGGTATTCAGGTGTTCTCCACAAGCTGGAAAGTTACATTGTGTCTGGATACTTTGTTTGAACTGACCCAGTCTTTTCTATGAAACCATGAAATGAGAGTTATCCTGAATAGCCACTCACCTAGATCATTTCATACAAATGCAGGTGTTCCCCAAGGCTCCATGCTTTGTCTTGCTCTATTTTTTACTTTTCATTAATGACCTTCCTGATGACAAAATCTGTCAACTTAGTATCTATGCTGATGACACAACAATTTACTCCTATCTTGGTAGTAAGGCTTATCAGTCGGACAAGCTTAAAATGGCCGTAGTTAATGGCTTGTTAATTTTAACATCTCCAAAACTAAACCATTAATCATCTGAGAGACACCTTTTTGCCTTCCATCAGCATGGCTTCTCGGGCTCACGTTCTCAGCTGACATGAAGTGGAAATACTAAATTGAATCTATTGCTCAGTCAAGTTGGTTCATTGTCCCGTATGAAACAATTAGTCTCTCCAGAATCTATCATACATATCTATAAGTCTGACATTCACCCAAGCTTAGAATATTGCTGCCACAAATGGTCCGGTACCCCTGATATTTACGTTGAACTCTTTGATGAAATTTAAAGAAGAATCAACAATATTATTGATCCTGAACTCGCGTGGGTGTGAGAGTGACTGAAGCCAAACGGCTTCAGTCACTCTCACACCCACGCAGTCTTTTCTGTTCAGATCAGCTATTCGATATGGTATCTTAACTGAATTTAAGCGCAGTAATAGACTGGCGTCGAGATCTCATCAATTTACATTTGAGCTGGTTAGATATAGCCGTAAATTATACGCTAACAGGTTCTTTAGTTGCACTCCTTGCTTGTGGAACTCCCGGCTGCATGCTTTCTTTCCAGTCAACTCTAATCTGCAAATATTGAAATGCAATGTCAATCACTGTCTACTGTTCTTCTGATTGCTCTTTTCTCTTTCCACACGTTTTTAATGTCTCTGTTTCTAATTCATTCACACCCAGTAAACCCGTGTATCTTTGTCGCTTTAACTGTCTTGCACAGTGTGAAACCGTTTAAAAAAAAAACACTAATAATGAGAAAAATAGTATTGATCTAAGAAAAATAAACTATAAATATAGTGTAAATATTTCACTAAACATGGTTTAAAAATAATAATAATAATAATAATAATAATAATAATAATAATATACGTTTTCGTGAGAATGATCCACTAATTTCTGAAAGTTATGTCCCTTCTGGGAGTAAGTAATTATAATATTGAGCAATTTCCTTTTCTTTAATATATGCCGCTTGCCTTAATCTCAGAATAGTACTCTTTGATTGACTGCCACCTAAGATGAGAAAACTCAATCCAATATGGTTCAATTGCTCTTTTAACACATACATGGGAAGAAGAGTTTGATCCATATCTTCTTACATTTTATCAGACGAAACTGGAAATTAAACTGTGCTCACTGATGACATATTCTACATAACCGTAACGCTTATTACTCATCTTGGATCCATTATTAAACAGCTTAAATAATACGTCTATATAAAAAAAAAGAAAGAAAGAAAAACATTTCGTATGCTGTTCTTAATCATATAATTCCACCTTTATGCCTTGCTTCTTTCCGACTAATTTTTTTTGTGTCTGTTGTTTCGGCTTCAGTAGCTATGCCGTTTAGCGCTTATTCTGGTGTTTCTCTCTTTTATAAAATGAGGAATATTATGCTTTACAAGAACCAAGTAGATAGATTCTTCTTATTCCACTACAGCTCCTGTTTGCTGTCCTTTGGGATTTCAGAACTTTCAACCGACACAATTTCCATACGTAGCAGTGCTGTCTTCTCATTTAGAATTGTTGCATTATGGGACGGACTCTCAAGACGATGCTTCCCCGATCACTACAATCTTAACTTCTTCAAGTACAGCGTCAAACATTATCTTATCTATCTGGATAATATGCACCTCTTGCTCCCTTCCTGTATGCCCTACGAATAACATAATTTATTAACCCTCTACCTTGATTGGCTCTTAGGCCTTGTATTGGATAAACAGTAGCACAACCACCGTAATGTAGCATCCATGTGCATTTTCTGTAAGTACATAGAACATCAACTTTATGAATTTAAGCGCAGTGCGACATTGACGACAGAGTGTAATCATTTAAGTGAAATGGCTACTTGTAAGTGTAATTTCTATGCTAACAGATTTTTGTCACACTTATCACCTGTGGAACTTTCTTTCGGCTTCTTGTTTTCCAGTCAAGTTTTTTACTTAAAAATTTTAAGAACAAAATCAATCGTAATCTTCTGTCTTCATAATTCCTGTTTTTTCTGGTTCCTTCATCATCATCATCCTTTGATCCTCCCTATGGTTGGTTTGAATTCCATTGACAATCCCTTTCCACACTACTCATTCTTATATCGTTGTCCCCAGATGCCCAACGTTCAACCCTGAGTCCCGAGCTATAGTATCTAGGAAAGACAATTTTCTTGAGAAGACACTTACAGAAGGATGCCATAGAAATAAGTCTGAGACGATTTCCATGTCCACTCAGTTGCAATGGCCGGCAAACTGTAATCGTTTTTGTTTGAGCTTCAGGGAGAATTGGTTTCAGTTCTCCGTCAATTGTGTTAAGCGTTGTATGGGATTTCCAAATGATGTTTTGGATTTTTCTAAGTAGATTTGTATATATTCCATTCAGTCGTCTTTCAAGACGAACAGATAATGCCTAAGTTTCTGATCCATACAGTAGGATTGGGTCAATCAATGTTCGAAAGGTTTTGGAATTTTAAGGAGGATGGAAGTTTCGATCGCCAAATCTTGTGAAGTTTGTTACACCCATCCCATGCAAGAGCTTTGTCAAAATTGAAGATTTTTTTTTTTGAAACCTATGATGTGAGAAGACCTCTTTTTGATAAATGTATTATTGAATGACTTCAACACGGATAGTTCATGGGAAATTCTGATATATTCTTTCGTTGCAATAGAGACCTAGATGGTTCGGCGCTTGTTCGAGTGATGGCTCCTTAATAATGTTTTCCTTTTTCTTATATTCTTTCACACTCAGTAATCTTCTGTATCTTAGTGGCTATGTTCCTATGCTTGTGGTGAAAGGTTAAAAAAGAAAAGAAAATCGATGTCTCTTGCTGCTCTTACTGACCAAAGAATTGAACTTCCGGCAAAGCAGATAGCCATCATTTGCTCCATAGAAAGAAAGTGATTCATAGAAGGAATTTGCATTAGTAAGCTGTCTTAGAATTCAAACAAAAATATGTAACTGCTTATAATCATAATAACTACTTTTAGCGTATCTGATAACGAAATAAATCGATAAAGACTTTCGCCACGAAAAAGCCGACTGTCTCTTTCAAAGAGAACTTGTAATTTAACAATTATCTGTCTGGAATGAGATTGAAATTCGAACTCAGAAAACGTGTCTAAATATCTTGTTAAGAACCTCCCAAGCACTGAACTCCAAAGCCTAGGAGACGAGTTTGGGAATTGTCTTCTTAATGATTCCCTTGCCGACTTCCAGCATCTAATAAAACGCGAACGTGCTTAACTGTAAAAGCAGCCATTTCTCATTGCTTGGGTGCAGTTCATGCAGCGTGTAGCGAGTAACATCAAAGTAAATAGCAAATGCTATGTTTCAATGAAGCTGACACTAATTCACAGTAGACTCGCAAGTATCTTCGATTACATTTTACATGTCAGTCAGCGCGCTATTACATTCGGTAATGTCTAACTTCTAATTGTTACTACAGATACGTGAGGTGAACATTATAAACATTCGCTGTATCGAATAGCCTGTCTCTTTATAGTTGTTAATCTCCGAGCAGGCGACCGAACCTGATCACAGACATTTGAAGGAGGAATCTCGCTCGTTTATTACAATTTCTCAAACCTGCTAGAATATTTACCTTTGCCTCAAATGTTCACCGTTAAGAGAAGGTGAAGTCAACGCCGAAAGTAGAGACTAAAAGGTAGGGTTTAGATCATACCACAGTTCAGAGCTTCACTACCTCTAATACTATTTCTTCTTCTACAGGGTGCCCAGATAAAAAAAAAAGCGTCAAATTTATTAGCACTCGTTTAATTTCCCTTGAATAACCTTGAATAGATCATGACCTTGAGATACTTAACTCTTATTGGTTCTTTTATGATTGATTAATTACTGTTCGATCTTGTGACGCGTCGTTTAAAGGTTATTTGCAGACAACTTTCGTTTTTCGTTCTCCCTCTTCTCCTTTGGACAAAAAAATCACTGGTTTTGAGCGTCAAGTTATCGTGCTTTTCAACGAATATACAACGTGGGGATTAACGAAAAGTGCAGAAATTCTTTCTGAATTTTTCAGCCATATCAGTCGACACCAGTTTTCAAAGGTTGTCTTACGTCTTTCCGAATTTACCCCTTTTTAAAGGGCACCCTGTATGCACCGTGACCCTTCAAAACGTTGCAATTCATGGCTCTCCACAATTTCCTGTCCTTTGTCGCTCTTAATAAATTTTATCTTTTTATTATCTCTCTTAAACCCTGTGCTATCTCAAATTTACTCAAGCTCGCTAGTCAAGCTATGCTTTATTTTCATATCTTCCTTTGGTCCTTCAATATGTCCTGTGAGTGTCAAATTTTCCAAGCCCTCTATCCTCATTATGTATCCTAGAAATTTCAACTTCAGCAAGTATAAGCGTCCTTTTAATTTAAATTTCCTCTAAAATTTCATCTTTACTCATATGTTCGGTTCATGGTATTCTCAGCTCTGAGCATTTACTGCCATATGCAGGGTGCGATGGATAAACTATCGTCTAAATTACACAAAAATGAAAATAACACTAACATCTCATTTTAACAAATATATTTACCAAAATTACATAAAAATATTTTGAAATACTAAAGAGTAAATTTATTCAATAAAATCGCTATTGGCTTCATCCCCATTCTCCAGACGACTTCAGAATCTCCTGCAACTCTTTTGGATGGTCTTCATGTTTGAGTTGGTGAATTCTGCCATAATCCTCGCCTTCTTGTTACAAAGATTTTTGTTGGACTTTCGCTCAACTACGACACACACATGATAATGAAGAGGTTTTCAGTCTGAGGAGTTAAGTGGCCATATGTAAGTTGTGATATAGTCACAGAAATTGTCTGACTGCCATGACTGAGTTCTACTGCTTGTGTGGCATGGGTCAGAGTCCTCACAGGGTCTTCCAGCAGACACCGTCTTCACCCACGGCAGCACTACCTCCTTAAGGCAATTGATTTACGCCTCCGTTTTGAGTCTGAGGCCCCCACTAAAACATTAATGAGTAATTTCCTCATCAGAACCATCAGCGTATTTTCCGAGCTGCCATGCCTTCGTAATGACCATTAGACTCATCTAACTCTTTCCGTATCCTCTGCACTCTCCTCATATTGGCACCCAAACGTGTTAAATGTTCGTATTGGACCCTCCGGTGAGAATGTCAAGCAGTACGGCATGCCGCTTCTAAGTTTCTGTCTGAGTAAATTGCGTCGTGGTGTTCTTTTTCTAACAGACGGTTCTTAACTGACCCTACTATACTGTGGTGTCGACAAAATCAAAAACAAACAACGCGCACGCGCGAAATTAAAAATATAAAATGGCGACAATTTACCCATTACACCCAGTAAAAGTTATAATTCAGTGCCCTTTTGTTGCTAATGAAATTGTCCTGTTCTTAATAGTTTTAGATTTTGGAAAGTATATTTCGCTATCCCAGTGCTATTGATGTTGCACTTTTTGTCCTCTGTTAAAATCCTTCTGATTTTGGTGTCTCCAATTTGTAATATGTATAATTGTCTGTCCCTTTTGCTGGTAGCCATGCATTCTATCTACTTGCAATTGATATTTGTCCTTTTATGTTGCTAAGATTGCGGCCGCCACTAACGAATCCTGGTAGAAATTCAAATTTTCTCAGGATTGCCTCACTATTTAAGTTGGATAAGTCCCGTGGAAATACACATCATTGCCTTACACCTCTTTCTATTTTGTATATTTACTGAATTCATTTTCTGTCTGTTTGCGTTCAGTATAGGCACTGGATTATTCTAAAATCCTTCGCACTTATGTTGAGGCTACCTTGAAGTTCTAACAATTCTGTTTTAGCATAATTTATAATACATAGGTATACAATTTTGCATTTGTATTGGTCTTTCTGATATCATTCTGAGCATAAATATCGCTTTCTCTGTTCCGGAAACTTTGAAGAACACGCAATGTTCTTGTCCTATTTCCGGTCTAATTCTGCTGTGTACTGCATTCATACAGCACTTCCTACTGCTACTACTACTACCAATAATAATGGCATCATCACATTTCCACTAAGCGTTTAAAAAAACAAAAGAACACACACTTTACATACCTTATCTAAATAAAATCTTAAGGTTTTTCTTTTTTGTTTTTCTTTAAATGCTCAGTGGAAAATGCCAGGAAGCCATTTCTGACCTTAGGTCTCTGGTGGACACACAGAAAGAAAATAAGGATACACCAGAAATCAAAGGAAATAATAATAATAATAATAATAATCATAATAATAATAATAATAATAGTGCAATTTACCAAATGCAGAAACGCTGCCAAGAAAAACCTCGTCATAATCAGTACTGTACTTGTATAAAACAGACAGATGTAGACAAACCCCGTACACATCAGTGGTTACGTAGAGCAGGGTTAAAAGCTTAAACCTTAGTTTTTATTCTTGCTGTACAGAACCAATGATTGCTAAGTAGAAATTACCAGGCGCATATATTGAAAAATTTTGTTAACCCGGAATACAGATTCTGTGACAAATATCCAGAAACAATTGACCTATGTGCGCACCCACTGAATAAAAACTCGGCGTGATAGAGTTGGCCAATATCTGGACTTTTACGGAAAGGAAACTGCAAGAAACTGATATGAACATCACCTAGACCCGATTACAGGGAAAGGACCTGTAACAATTGTATGGGACTTTACAACACACAGGCAGAACAAACAAAGTTAATCGCCCAGACATCGTGATCAAAGACCACAAGAACAGACTACACACAGGCACGAACGATGGAAGTTGGGAATTAAAAAAATTTAATTTAATTTTTTTTAATCTAACCGATTTCATTTAGATACGTTTTTCATTCTCTTTTCATAAGATTTGCTATTAGATATCCCCACACTGTGATAACCGAAATTCTGTCAGGAAAAGTAAATGAATGTAAATGAAATCGGTTCGATTAAAAAAAACAATTGTAAAATTAAAAATTCCCAGCATCCCTCGTTCGTGCGCATGTGTAATCACACCAACATAACACATTTAGTCCGATGAAGACGTAAAGGACGAAACACGTTACAAGAAAGGTATTTTTTATCTTTGCCATAAATTTTTCCGCAATATTGTGCTTGATATATATAAAACATATAGTTATGTCATATATATATATTTATATATATATATATGTGTGTGTGTGTGTTTATCGCCTTAAATTATATTTTTAGTGGCTACTGGTATTTCAGTAGATGCACCGTTTATCTATTAAACAGTATATTTCTTTATTTTTCGTCTTCCAGACTAACTAACCATGTGTGGAAATGAAAATAAAAAGCAACAAAGATCAAAATGTAAATTAGAAAATTTTTTAAAAAAGCGAAACCCTACAACAACCATTATAACATCTGCAATATTTGCCAACAAGAAAAGATAGCAATAATGACATTTAACATTTCAAATGTTTTGAATCGAAAGACCAAAGTTAGGAACCGTTGCGTTCATGCAAAAAAAAATTTCCTCTTAATTTCATATGAGGCTGGATAAAAAATATGTGCATTTTAATTAGCTCCCACTGATACATTTACAATAGTCTTTATTTCATCCTCCTTCTCCGCACCCACCTCTTTCCTTCCTATCATACCCAACGTCGTGCGTTTATTTTTATTTTTTTAAATAATATAGCGTTCATTAATAATTTCAAATAAAAAAGGGTTGGGAAAGCAATTGATACAAACCGCCTGACGATAACGAAAGTCTGAAACCAAGGTAGCTGTATCGACTGATTTCCTATTTTTTTAATATATATATATATATATATATATATATATATATATATATATATATATATATATATAAAATGGAAAGAGAGAAAAATAAAGAGAGTAGATTCCAAAAAATTTTCGGTGTAGCCAACCAACACTTGTTAACAACATTTATATCTTTCATTTCTTTACAGATACTGTGAAAGTACTCAAACAAAAACATCATCTTTTGACGGTGTATTCATAGTTTTAATTTCGATATAAAACAATTTAATTGAAGATGAGAAAAATCCAATAAAATTAACCAAATTAAAACCATTATAGGCAAAGTTAAATATCGTTCCTAGAAGCCTTTCAACTTGATTCTCATAAAAGAAATATTTGATTCATAAATTATGAGATAAATATAATGGAAAATGTATTTCCTTCAGATGTATGATCCGCTTTTGATTAGTATGGGTGACCAGCAGTAGGATGGCTTAACTGTTAAATTACTTTTCACGTTATTAGGTAAAAATACTAAAAGAAAAACAACCAACAAAGTCGGTTATCGAATTAACGAGAACAACATTAGTGTTAGTTATCTCGTAGAGCGGGTGTCACTTGTCACATAAGATTTTGGGACACAACGTCCACAGCCAAAGCAGTTTTTCCTCTGCAAAAAAAGAAGACAGCCAAATTAAGGTCAATGTTGTAGGCTATAAACATCGGAAACAATATGTTTGACTTTTTCTTAGTATTGCCTTGAAAGCAAGAACTAGCGATGTCATACAAATAAGGAGGACAGTCTCCATGATCTTGTTGGTCGAAGCCAATCAACCAAATTTCTTCTTTTATACTCTATTTTTTTCCAGTACATGGCTCTCCACAATATCCTACCTGGCTGTAATTTCTAAGTAATTTTTTATCATTTACTACTCTTTTTTGTTCTGTTAGCTATTCATTCAAACGCGTTTCCCTCTGCTTCTCATGCATTCAGTATGCCCTGTGAGTGTTAAATTCTTCAAACCTTCTTTTCTCATAATGTGTCTCCAAAATCTGAACTGTCATATTCTGATTGCTTACAGCAGATTCTTGTAGTTTCTGTTATTCACATGTTTTGTCCGTGTAGACCTACATATCCATTGCTTGGTCTCTTCTTCATCCATAAGAAAAATGTCCAGTATTCACTATCCTTATAGGAGTGATATATATATATATATATATATAAATATATATATATATATATATATATATATATATGTGTGCGTGTGTGTGTGTGTGTGTGTGTGTGTGTGTGTGCGTGCGTGCGTGCGTGCGTGCTGGTATGTAGAAAAATTAGGTGAATAATCCGGAGTTCTTTAGTATTTTTGTTTTTACTTTTAAAAACAGTGCTCCATACAAAAGTAGAGCTTAAATTATAATTTTTTATTTTTATTTATTTTTTTTAATTTAATTTAATTTTATTTTATCATATTTTTAAAAAATAATTATAATATATACACATGCATACGCACACACACACACACACACACACACACACATATATATATATATATATATATATATATATATATATATATATATATATATATATATACAGTAGCGTCCAAAACTAAGGGACAAAATTTTAAAACCTAATATTTGTTAGAAATAACAACTGTGAAAAGCTGAAATTTTGACAACTGGTAGTCGTTATCATCCATAATAACATACTAAAATTTGAATCATTTGCAAAGGATAGAAAAAGAATTATAACAATTATTTATTTATTTTCAAAATAGGATCGTCCAAAATAAGGGTCAAAATTGAGAAAAACAATGTAAACAGTATGTTATATTCAAATTTTTTGATTTCCTCTAAAGAATAAGTCTTACTTAGTCATTTGTAACCGTTGCATCTGTGAGACAAGCTGTTGTGAAGCTACACAAGGAAAAGCACACCATTAGAGAGATTTCAGAGAAAGTGAAACTTTCCAAGAGTGTTGTAGGCAGGGTTGTTAAATCCTACAATGATACTGGCAAAATAGTTAGTGCTTTTAAAACCGGCAGACCCCGCAAAACTTCGGCAAGAGAAGATCGAATAATGCAGCGTATGTCATTAAAGGATCGTTTTAAGTCTTGCACAGAAATTAAAAGGGTTATGAATAGTACCTCATGTGTTAATGTGTCAAGACAGACTGTTTGTAGACGACTGCAAGAAATAGGGCTGTTTAATCGAACCCCAGGGAAGAAACCACTTGTTAGTTCGAAGAATAAGAAGAGATTAGAGTTTGCAAACAGGCATGTAATTTGGACATATGAAAATTGGGCAAAAGTATTTTTCAGTGATGAAAGCAAGTTTAATTTATTTGGAAATTATGGAAAAAACAATGTAAAGAGACGTATTGGTGAAAGATTAAGTGCAAAGTGTACTAAGAAAACTGTCAAGTTTGGGGGCGGAAGCGTCATGGTATTTGGAATGTTTTCTAGCCAAGGTACAACGCCTCTTGTCCGGTTACAAACTCGTGTAAACGCGCAGGTCTATAAAAACATTGTTCAAGATCATGTTGTGCCAATCATACAGAATTCAGGTTTCGATAGGGCTACCTTTATGCAAGATAATGACCCATGTCACAAGGCAAAGGTGGTAATGAGTTACCTTAGCGAGCAAGATTTGGAAATTATGGATTGGCCACCGCAAAGTCCTGACTTAAATCCAATAGAAAATCTTTGGAAGACCTTAGGAGTGAAAGTTATGGAAAGAAATCCCACTAACACGGAGGAGTTCTGGGTGAAGCTTCAAGAAGAATGGTCTAAAATTAGTATCGAGGATTGTCAAGAACTGATTCGTTCTTGTAGTCGAAGATGTGCAGCTGTCATTGAGAGCAAGGGCTCATTTACTAAATATTGATTGTACATGTATTTTTATTGTTTTTTTGCTGTTTACATTGTTTTTCTCAATTTCTTCCCTTACTTTTGGACGTTCCAAATTTGAAAATAAATAAATAATTGTTATAATTCTTTTTCTATCCTTTGCAAATGATTCAAATTTTAGTATGTTATTATGGATGATAACGACTACCAGTTGTCAAAATTTCAGCTTTTCACAGTTGTTATTTCTAACAAATATTAGTTTTTAAAATTTTGTCTCTTAGTTTTGGACGCTACTGTATATATATATATATATATATATATATATATATATATATATATATATATATATATATATATATATATATATAACCAAGTATATAATTGGTGTATATAATTATAAGCTTAATAGTGATTAAATTTGGATTTTAAAATTGGCAGTTTTTAATTTTAATATCAAATTCTATCATATAATTTAATTATTGGTTAGAATATTTTTTTACCTGTATTTTAACGATCTGAATAGCTATTATAGCATGACTTCGTTGTCAGGCTTGTATTTTGATTGGTCATTCTAGCTTTTGGAACAACGTTTTCCCCTTGTGAAGGATTGTTAATTAATTTGAAACTTTTAAAACCATTTGTTTTGCATTCAACATCATCACTTGATAAGACACCGGGAGTGTTGAAACAAAATGGCTATTTTTGTAGTGATTTTATAACATGTTTATGTTATAAATTTTCTGAATAAATAATTATATATATATATATATATATATATATATATATAGATAGATAGATAGATAGATAGATAGATAGATAGATAATGCACAGCAGTTGAGCGCTCTTTTCTTTGATTCTAAGATCATTTTCCAATCTCTTAATACTCTGTCGAATTTTGGGATACTTGACACAGTCATTATTTTCCTTCGACGCTCCCTTGTATAGTATGATCTATTTAGTTTATATATTCTCTGGGTGAAACTTATCAAGATCAAGGAATACATTTATGAAGTGCACCATTTAGGAATGTTCTAATATGTAATGATATTCGAAACGTCTCTGCTACCCATATATCCGTCCGTGCATTGAATATCGATGCCATATCGGGTCTGGCGCTCCTACGAGATATCTAGGGATTCTTGACAAAATCCAAAGAAGGGTCTGTGATATAATCGGTCCTCACCTGGCATCTCGACATCAGTCACTTTTCCACCGACGGAACGTGCCTTCGCTCTGTCTTTTCTATAAATATTTTCACGGCAATTCTTCAGATGGTCTTTCCTATTTGGTGTCTCGACTGCATGAATTTACGCGTGCTGCTAGAGTGGCAATTAGGTCTCACCGTTTAACTGTTGAACTAACTAGATACAACCGTCCGTTCTACTCTAATAGCTTCCTGTCTCGTACTTCTCACTTGTGGAACTGTGGATTTCTTGATTCCCTGCAATCTGCACAAATTTAAATGCAACGCTAATCGCTATATTCTGTCTTCCTGATAACCGTTCTTTTATTTTTCTTTCTTCTCACTGAAGTATTCTCATTCTTATTCACTCCCAGTTACCCCTGTGTCTTAGTGGCATTATTGCTTTACTTGTGATATGATTAAAAAATATATATTAGTTTTCAACGGACGTTTGATTATACTAAACCTAACTAAAACATCGAGTATTTAGTCAATTTTTGGCAGTAGGGTGCTTCCATAATATATTAAAAGTATTTTTAAACACTATCACCTGCTTCAGGATTTAGAAATTGACAGTAAAAGAACTTCGGTAATAAATCTGTTTACAAAGATTACGCCTACGGGAGCATAGCGGTTATTTGTCTCGTCTTTTATTCCCCTAATGTGGAGATTTCAATTCTCCGTTAGTGACCAATAATACTAAGCGAGTCAGAGACAATCATAAGCTTAAAAAAATAACTTCATTGGCTACCCCGCCCTCCAATATGCTGAAATGAAAATCTATAATGAAATAAGAGGCGTGAAAAAAACGCGATTAATCCCAGTTAAAAGATGGAATATCCATTTAGTTATAGAGCTGACAACAGTAAATAGAAAACAAATCCTCAAGTTTTAAATTTGAGTAGCTCAACAGTCATCCTCGTAAGAGCGACAGTAAAATCGATACGAAATTAACATTACAGACGGTAAAATGTTTCTGCAGAATTTCTGGTACTGTTAACATAGGCATAAAAAAAAAAAATAAAGAAATAGAAGGAAATATTGATTTGCAAAATTCAATTTGTGGTCAATTATTTATTTTTTTGAGGGGGTATTTTTCTTTCTCTTTTATTCTTGTCTTTTCTAAAGAGCAAAAATTGTTTGTTGCTTATTTTTTACTCTCCAGTAAAAGACCATCAAGAAATATTAAATGAATCTTTTAAATTAATATCCTCATCCTGTGTTGAATTTTACGTTTCGGCTATTAGGCTCTGCGACATATCTCAAGGGCGTATCGGATTTAGTAATCATCAAATTTGAAAAAAACATTCGATGTTCATTGTGACCTAAATGATAAATTATATACCTAAAATCACAAGAAAATATTATTAGATGTGAGGAAAACGGCCAGAGGACCCCCTGATCGAAAGAAAGTGATCGAATATACAAATGTGAACATACAAGTTCAAATGATACTTCATATAGATAATAAAATTTATTAGATGCTAGATGAACTTAAAGCAGATCGGAAAGACGTTTGATCAAATCAAAACTGCAATAAATTCAGGGCATAATTTAATGGTTGTTTTTTGTTTGTTTTTTTATTATCTGAAATTGGTATAAGTTTTCTGTCTTTTTTTTTTTAAAAGAGTACAAGTAGGGAACGCAGAATGATGATCCAACTCGCTTCTATGTTCCTTACCCATTACCCCACACCGAGGCTGTCTTCCAGCGGCGGAAGTAGTCACATTTGGACACAGGTTAAAAGTAAAAACAGAATTTCACATGATGATAATGAGGATTGGCGCAACACAATATTTCTTTACTCATATTCTCTAATTGGTTTTGTAGTATAATAAAATACGTCAATAAAAACCTTTGCTTCAAAAAGAAATGAAGAAAAGAAATCTAAATTACTAAGCACATCTTTTTCTATGCCATATTTCTTCTGGATTTATGCGATCATGGCTCTCCACAGTTTCATTGTTAATTATCTGTGAATTGCCGTGATTTCTTGAGAAGTTAGTTAAGTACTTTCCTTTTACAGTCTCTGTGGTTTTGAATTGCTGTCCTACTAGACTGGCTCTTATCCAAGGCTAGATGGCCATGTCTACCCTCTTATTTAACTCAGGGGGAAAGAAGAAGAAAATGAAATTAAAGCAAAGTTAAACTAAAAGAGTAGGCCTGAATTCTAAAAGGACACCTTTAACATCGAAATTCATGGATAATAAAAAAAAAGAATCTATGGAGAGTTAAGATCCCTCACATCCTGAATAAATATGGCATATAAAATTCGTGCTTATTATTTTTTAAAGAAATAACCCTTATTGATTTATGAGGTACATTCCAGAAGTCTTAAGACTTTTTCAGGAGAGTCGTTTGCCACAATCTCCTTCATCTTCTGAATGTCTTCAAAACAACGGCATTTGAAATTTTCCTTCAGCTTAGCGAGCAACTAAAAGTCACAGAGAAGAAGGGTTAGAATACAGGGAGGCTGAGAGGCAATTTTGATGCCCATCTCTAAAACTTCATTGCATAGCGAGGTTCTAAATTGTCTTCACGTCCAGACTTCATTCTATAAACTAATCAGCTAGGAAAGAAATATTCAGTGTGTTCAAAGAGTCGTTACAGCTGTCTTCTTTAATCTGGAATATCAAAAGTTGTCTTATTAGATGGACACTAATGATAGACTAAAATGACTCTAATCTAGAACAGTACACAGCCTCTCCTAAAATATATCCCAAAATCTCTGGGATGCACCACGTCTTTTAATATGATACAAAACAAATTGAGGAAATGGATGAAGAAATATTACGTTGCTCAAGTATCAACATGTAATATCCTGTTTTATTCTTTCCTAAGGCTCAAAATTATTATCTGCCACTTGTGCCAGGGACCCCCCCCCCAGCATGGGGTATTAGTCAATAAGCAAAGTTCTACTTCTTTATGTTACGTGTCACTTCAGAACGTATGCAATCATGGTTATCCACAATTTCCTGTTCTTCTTAGCTCTTAATAAATGTTATCTTTTAGTTATTGCATCTAAACACTGATCCGCCATTCATTTACTCATGAACATGTATGTTTTGCATTATTTTCCTCTGTCACTCTTGCCTTAAATCTGGCCTGTGAGTATTAGATTTTCCAAACTGGTTCTCTTCATTATGCGCCCTAGTAATGTCAAATGTCCCTTCTTGATGTTAAGTATAAATTTCCTTTGTGTTTTCTCTAAAACATCGTCGTTTCTGGCATATTTGGTCCATGGTATCCTCATTAACCTTCTTTAGAACCACGTTTCTGCTGGTTGAAGTTTCTTCCTCAATTTTGAGGAGATTGTCCAGCATTCACGGCCATATAGAGGGGCAGATATCACGTAACGGTTCAGTGCTACTTTCTTTGTTTCTAACAAAGTTTGTTTCTGCTTCTGGGTACTCTACTTAGCATTTGGAATAAATCTTTGGCTATCTCAATGCGCCTTCGGATATCAGCGTCGCACTTTCCGTCCTCATTAGACTTCTAATACTTGTGATCTTTTACGAAAAAAAAAATGCTAAGCTAAATATGTAAAGACATTAGTTTGGCGTAACGTTTAAAGAACCCGTCTGGCTGATCAGGCAGGGATTTTTTTTTTGTTCCATCAACGGTTTTTGTTTTTCTCATATATATATATATGTATGTATAAATAAACACACATATATATGTATAATGTGTATGTGTATATATATATATATATATATATATATATATATATATATATATATATATATATATGCAATTTATATATATATATTTTATATATTATATATGCCAGGTACTTATTGGAAAATGCTCAATATCAGCGATAGAGTTAACATATTTAATTGCGTTGCTGTGAAATGGTGACCCTGGGTTTCACGTCCCTTGCGATCGTCAGACAAACTCTTTGGTTTGTCTGACGATCTCAAAGGGCGTGAAACCTAGGGTAACAAACACTCATCAACGCAACTAGATATATATATATATATATACATATATATATATATATATATATATTATAATTTTATCATATAGACAAAAACAGTTTACTTACTACAAAGATGCAACTTCGTTTCAGTGCATTTTGATTTGCACCTCGACTGGCGAGAACCAAAAATGGTTATGAACAATTCTGCTTGTAAGCAAGCTGTATGTGAAACGTCACTTCCTTTATTTCCATTTGTCTGAGAACAAAATATACATAAAGCAAAACGGTGACGGAATGAAACTATAGTGCTTGTTTGGTGAAGGATGGATTAGGTGTTAAAAGATGGCTAGTCTGAAAAGATTCCTTGTCGATAACAACGGTCAAAGTTTAGGCATAGCATTTCACAAGCGTCCTAAGAGTGAGGAGTGGGGAAAGAAAGGTGGGAATAGGAGACAGTAATACGATGAAAGAGGGTAGGAGGGATAAATTCTAACAATAGTTATAATAGTAATTGGGAATGTTTTGTTTTGTGGGGTTATTATAAAAAAACAATCTAAAGCTGAATTACATATATTTATGTTGGAGTTATCACTATTAATTCTGTAAGCAATGAAAATGTTTTATAAATTAATAAATTTAGAAGTGGTGATTTCTTCTTGGCATATTGAATATATAAGTTATTCGGGTTAAAAAAAACAGTTTTGATTTAGAAATAAAAATATAAGAGGAAAAATAAATAAAAACGTATGGGATATTAATATAACTTTTATAATCTAATTTTGACATATTGTCGAACAGTATACCGTATAGAATAAGCATGTGTGTAAAACAATTATCTGAAAGTATTACTAGTAATATATATGTGAAAAAATATTTTAAGAATCATAATCTAAGATAAATTAGTGGAGAGTTATATAAGAGGGTAGGAAGTATATCAAAGGAGGCGAGTTATAATTTTAAACGTTTAGAGTTATGGATTTAAAAATTTAGTAAGATTGTAATGTTAGATGCTAAATATGTCTACAAAAAACGATGGTTTTATATCTTTGTTTTAATAAATGGTTGTTGTTCAAAATGTCAATAATACAAATGTTCTCCTGCAAACATAATAAACAAAGTTCGTTCAGAAATTTGCAAGTTCTGGCTTGTCTTAGGATTTTCCATTATATCTTAGGTGTTTTTCCTCCCTCCTTCAATTTCCAAAAATATTTCGAAAGTGATGTCATATTGCATTTGACTGCATTTGTAAAGCAGTTTATGTGATTGTAATATCTATCATTAAAAGGTCTTCTAGTTGATTCCACATACAGCTTAATATCCTCGGGGTTCTCATTTGATGAGATATAGTGCATATACACTATGGATTTCGTTATGAACCTGTTTGATATTGGACATTGATAAGGGATTCTGCTATTACATAGCTCTTTTTCTTGGGGTGTATTAGAATTCGTGTTTTGCATGCGTTTATTATCGTTATGAAGTTTCAGTTTTCTATTGTTGTGTGATTTAATAATTTTATCTAGATTCTTAGAACAGCTATAACTAAGTTTTAGTGTATCTTTGTTGAAGATTTGACTTAATTTACTCTTCGTAGGAAAGTTCTTGTTAGTTAGATTTAAGAATTTGTGTCCTAATTTGGTACGGACCAATTTGTTGAAGGGAGGTGGATACCAAATTATTCTCCTTCCTCTATTGTTGTTTTTTTTTTTTTTTTAGAATGACTACAATTTCCCCTATATTTAATTTCGGAAGATTTGTAGCCACTGTCGGTAAGGATTTTGTCATAAACAATTTTTAATGCTGTGAACGTTAGAATTTGTATATTACTTTCGTTCTCATTGCATCGGATATATATCAAAGCAACTGCATCAACGTAAACATCACTTTCGTTCGATGAAATTCTACAGAAAATTTTTCTCCACTTTATCATGTTTTTTTTATCAGTTAGATAGATAGATAGATAGATAGATAGATAGATAGATAGATAGATAGATAGATAGATAGATAGATTACATACATTGGTGTAGATAGAAATATAGATAAATAGAAGATACACATTAAGGCAGATAGTGATATACTAGATAGCTCGAAAGACAGATAGATAAATAGAGAGAGAGAGTGAGCTTGAAGAGAAAATGATTGAGAAAGCAGGATTGAGAAAGAGAAAGAAAGAAATTGATTCTTTTTCGTTTATTTGAATCTTAATGATTTGAACGCAAAACACCTTCTAGCTCAAATTGTTTTTGGGAGAGAGACCTTGATTGTCAGAAGAAATGAAAGAGCCAAATTAGGTTTAAAATAGTTAATTTTGATCATGCTCATGACAATCTTGTTTATAATTTGAAATGAGTCAGATTTGCATAGACTTTTTTTCTTCGGTGCAAGTTGGAATATTCAATGCTAGATTGCATAATAAATGATAAATGTTTGCTACGACCTGGCTGAGGAATATATGAACAAAATCCCACGTACTTAGTGCTAAAGACATAAATGCCCACTGAATATATCGCATGAATTACAGGGGACCAACACTATTTTTCAGGCACTTTATTTATTTATTAGTTTTAGGTAGCACAGGCAGTCTGTACTGTTTTAGTGTAATGGCAATAACATTTAAAAACTGTTTCAATACTACAAATGGAAAAGCAGAATTCAAATTAGAAGTATTTTTATTTTTTTACAAATTTTCACATTACACAGGCGACAGTATTTTTCAATGACTTCTATCAGTCTAGCTTCATAATGTTCCTACATATTGATAATAACGTCTCTTCGTGTTTCTAGCAGTCTATTTTTAGCATCTTGTATGCGCTGTCACAGTTCAGCCTCTCTGGTTATTTCTGGCCCATCGTGAACAAGCTCTGCAAGCATTTCCCATATGTTTTCAATTAAATTGAAGTCTGGACTACTTGCAGGCCATTCCAGAGTAGTTATATTTGCTTCACACATCCAATCTTTCACTGATTTGGCCACATGGATGCTGCAATTATCTTGCTGCAAAATAAAATTACTTCCCATTTCTTTTTCTATGAGTGGTAGGGCTCTTTTTTCAAAAATTTCTCTTTAGCTCAAGCTATTTTGACGTCCTTTTAACCACTCGAGCCACAAGTTTCCATTCGGAAATACCATACCCTAAACCATGACTCCTCCTCCTCCCATTTGTCTCTTGTTGAGAATAAGAGGTTCACCTTTTCTCGACCATGTACACCACCCGTCAGGTCCATCGAACTTAAAACGTTTTTCATCAGTAAATATCACTTTCTTGAAGTCGACATGGTTTGTTATCCATGTTTTGGCGCTTCCCAGCCTTGCCCTCATGTGTTTTCTCGTTAGTGTAATTCTTTTCTTGATTTTAGCATACTTAAGTCCAATTTCGTACAGCTTTCTTTGTACAGTTCGAACATTGACGTCAAGTTCACACTTCTCCTTTACTTTCTTCGCTGTCACCTTTTCTCCAGATGATAACAACCTCGTAACACTCCTCTTCATTCTTCTTTCTTTTCTCTTGGAAATTGTTTTTTCCGTCCTCTCTTCTTCTTCTTCTTCCGATCATGGTCTGTACTTAGCATGTATTCAACTGTTGACTTCGGTAGCTTCATCACAGCGGCGATCTTTCGGATGCTGAGCCCGTCTTCTCTCTTCTTCTGGACCAAACTGATGACTTCTTTTGAATGCATTCTTCTTCAGGGTCTTAATACGTTTTCGCAGTGAATGATAAAGATACTCAAATGTAATGGTCAGGGTACAATTTACCTGCAGAAAATTTGCATATTATAGACGTTCGACGAATAAATCATTAAAAAACCCGGAATTTGTATCATGTCCGAAAAATAGTGACGCCTAATTTGAAGTAAAAATAAAGAAAACATGAAACCAAAGACAAACCCATCAATCAACATTCATAACATTAATGGACAGTTACTGCTGAACAACCTGCTCATCAACAAAAAAGCTCCCGGCAGCAAAAAACACCTTTAAGCACACTTTTCAAAGAGTCCCAAAAATAGGTTCCTTCTCACTTCAGTTTCATAAAATAATACGTTTCTATCAGTGCATTTATGTATTGTCGGAAACACGACTAAAATGTTGTAGCTACATCTGTTAGAAGGCAACATTTGTGAATAATAGTTTTAAATACTCATGATATTCTTCTACGCACCGTATCTCTTCAGGGCGCTGGCAATCACGGCTATCCGCATTACCCTGTCATTTGTAACTCTTGTGTAATTTCCGCCATCTTGTTATCTTTCCTAAAGCCTATTCTTCTATTCATATACACAAGCTCGTTAGGTAGCCTATAGGCTGTTTTCCTCTGTCTCTCTTGCCTTCAATCTGTCCTGTGAGTATCAGATTTTCAAAGCCTTCTTTCCTCATTATGTGACATGAAAATTAATCTATATATATATATATATATATATATAATGTGTGTATATATATATATATGTATATATATGTATGTATATATATTCATATATATATGTATGTATATATGTATGTATGTGTATATATATATGTATATATATACATATATGTATACATATGTGTATATATGTATGTGTATATATATATGTATATATATATATATATATGTATATATGTATGTATATATGTCTATATATTCATATATATATGTATGTATATATGTATATGTATATATGTATGTATGTATATATATTCATATATATATGTATATATATATGTATGCATATATGTATGTATGTATGTGTATATATGTATATATGTATGTATGTGTATATATATATGTATGCATATATACATATATGTATATATGTATACATATATGTATATATGTATGTATATATATATGGATATATATATGTATATATATATATGTATGTATATATGTTTATGTATATATATATATGTATATACATATGTATATGTATGTGTATATATATATATGTATATATATATGTATATATATATATATATGTATGTATATATATCTTCTGATCTTATGCAAGATTGTCTTTTTTGCTTCGCTTTACTCTAGATCTTCGTTGCTGCTCATATGTTCTGTCCATAGTATTCTCAGCATCCTTCTGTAGAACTACATTTCTCTTGCGCCAAGTCTTTTGTTCATTTGTGAATCGATTGTCCGTCATTCACTGCCATATAGTTTAGCTTTTGGAAAGCGTCTTTCGCTATCCCAGTGTGCCATCGGATTTCGGTGTAGCACTTTCCGACTTCCGATAAAACACTTCACAGATATTTAAATTTTTTTACTTATTGATTTCGGTATCTGTGAGGTATGCTTGTGTCTCTGTAACCACCACAGAACTAACCTGAGGATTACACAACAATTTAGCTCAGCGGAACTTTGTTACAGTTTCTGGGAAAACTGAAATATATGTCGTCATCTGTGGTTGAACAAGGGTTCTTGGTTACATTTAGTTATCACTCTGTTACTGCACAAGCATCGATGGTCTCTGAGATTTGACTACCATGACTCAGATGAATCCGTGGTAAGAATCTTTTATAAAGATGTCACACAATTGGACCGTCGCTCAGGCCGATATCAGCAAAATTCACCTACTTCAGTGGTTGGATTGGAGTCAACATTTATGGTGGGAATCCTGTTACACACACTGTATCTATCCATCTGATGGACTCTCTTGTCGTTTTCGACGTGTGAATGTCTTTCATTTCAGTTTTTAATCCTGTAACTGTCCTCGTCGCTTTAACTCTCTCTCCAGTGGACTTGTTGCTCAGATGGAATAGCAAAGAAGGAACACAGAACTAGACTGCAGACTATCCACACAAAAGATTTGTTTAGAGTGGTGAAGGCTTGTGTAGAACCAGCCACACTTATTGGAAGTGCTGATAAAGAGTTGGTGCAAATATTTGCCACGAACACAATGAACAACACCCCTCAGGTTTTATTATCACGGAATTATACCTCTGCGGTACTCCCAGTGCACAGAAGACTGCAGCGCCTTTTGATGGTAATTTCAAGTGATTTAGCCTGCCTGCTGAAGCGATTTACAGGGTTTGGCACGTGGAGATTTAGGGGATGGGTGAAGACCAATGTTGCCAGTCCATCGTAATAATAAAAGCAGCCGAGTAACAAAGGTAACACCGAGTAACACTTCTACCCACTGTCACGTATCCATGTCTTAAAATAATTGTTGGTCCATTTCATAATGTGTGACGTAATTTGTTTACATTTGGATACGCATCGAGCGGATATGAATGTACGAGAGAAAATCAGGGAGAATTGTAGTTTAAAAACAATAAAATTGACCTTGTTAACCGAAACGCTCTTCTGTGGTTCAATCGGTAAAGTACGTCATATGATGGCTCAGTATATCGATATAGGTTCGATTCCTGTCGGAGGATGCATATAATTTTAAATAAAAATAGATCACTTTGAGGTTCCATGTAATAAATTATTTCACCACAGCCCTTTTAAAGGACTGCGGATCATCAGATTTTGCTTCCAAATAAAAAATGAAAAGAAAATTTACACATTTTAAGATAACCGTTTAAATGTGACAATATCTGCTAACTCACTGATGTCTTCTCTCTCCCTCCTCACTTCCTCAATTTACATGTTTAATACGGTCCATCAAAAATGTATAAATTTTCTTTTCATTTTTTGTTTGGAAGTAAAGTCTGATGATCCGCAGTCCTTTAAAAGTGCTGTGGTGAAATAATTTATTACATGGAACCTTAAAGGGGTCTGTTTTTATTTAAATTATTTGCTCTGGATTTACATTGAGCTCTCTGGATTTTATCCTCCTTAGGTTTACCCATACGGATTACCTAGTTTTTCATAAACTATATATATCTATATATACTCTACAAAAGTAGTTCAGAAATTTATTATACATGATTAAAAGAAATGAGATAAAATTTTTTATTAGAATTGTTTTATGATTAAATTTTGTTTCTCGCTAAAATATCCACCTTATGCCTTGATTAATGCAGCACAAATTTTTGGCATTCGTTGCAAAAATTTCTCAAAGTTTATGTGCGATAATTGATTATATTCTTTTTTCAATGACTCTAAGAGCTCTTTTTCATTTTTTTTTCAATCTTCTATCAATTTTATCTAAATGCCAATTCTGGGGGTGTCTGCAAACTTTTGAACTGTAGTATATATACGGTGCGGTGCAAAAGTAAGTGAATACCTAAGATAATATTTTTAAAAATTCTCTCTTTTTTCCAGATGATTAACAAATCTTAAAATATATATGCATTAAGAAAAACCTTTATTAAATCAATTACAACAACATTCAAAATTTTTATCAAGTTGGGATAAGTATTAATTCAAAATTAAGTGAGCCCTTACATTTAATATTTTGGTGACTGCTATCTTTTTAGGTTGGAATGTCAACCAGACTTTTTCTATAATTTTTAACAAGTTTCTGCCAGTAGTGAGTTCCAAGTCTTGACCATTCTTCTAGACAAAACGCAAACAATTGCGCGATATTACCTGGGTTTCTTGCATGCACTGCTTTCTTTCACTTGAATCGCAGATTTTAAATTGGGTTTAGGTCAAGATTTTGACTAGGCCATTCCAAAACTTGAAATTCCTCTTTACAAACACATTCTTTTGTGGATTTGCCTTGCTGCTTCAAGATCATTGTTCTGTTGACTGTTCCAGCCCCGATCTAAATCCAACATTTGAACTGAGGTCAAGACACTTTCATTCAAAATTGCTTGTTATCTTGCATGGTCCATTGTGCCATCAATGCATACTATTTTGCCTATTCCAACCGTTGCAAAGCCCCCAACCTACCAATCATAATGCTATCACCGGCATGTTGAATGGTTGGTATCAAATTCTTCTCTTCAGAAGCTTTATTTGGAGCTCGCCAGATATACCACCTGTCCCAATAACCTCTATTTTGGTCTAATCCGACCATAAAAACTTTTGCCAGAAGGTTTCTAGCTTATTAATATGGGCTTTGGCATAGTTGAGGCGAGCATGTTTGTACTATTTCATAAGTAGGCTTTTTCTAGGCATTCGGCCATGAAGATTGGCATTGTACAGATATTTGTCACACTGTAGATGTATGCACATTGATCCCGTCATTGGAAAACTGCAAAAGTCACAGAAGAATTTTCCTGGACGTACCAAACTTAATGTCTATTTCTGTTTGCAATCATTTTTGTGGACAGCCCCTTCTTGACTGTGATGGTGTCATACTAAAGTCCTTCTATTTACTAATAATTTTTTGCATACAAAATGAAACTATTTGCATAAACAAAGAGTTAAATCATTTGACTGCAGTATACAGACCTTACCAAAATACGAACACGTGTCATTTTTATCTTTACACATGCACATTTTAATTTTTAATTAATATTTTTTTATTCCAGCTTGATAAAAAAATGTTTGAAAGAGGTTGTAATTCATTTAATAAATGTTTTTCTTATTGAAGACATAATTTAATTCTGATGTCTTGAATATCTGGGAAAAAGAGACAGTTATTTTAAATACTATTTTAGGGTTTCACTTACTTTAGCAGATGTATATAATGTGTGTGTGTATATACATATATATTAAATACTATTTTATGGTTTCACTTACTTAAATACGAAAACATTTATAAATACAATGTATTGCTGCAATTGCAATTTTTTCAGCAACTTTTAAAGCAAATGAGGAAAAATGCAAAAGGAAAATATAATAAAAGACAAATAAATAAAGCTCGTAAACATTTTCCTATCTGTTCATTATGCAGTTAAACTGCAGGTTTTATCTATATTTTTCGCCTCATATATATATATATATATATATATATATATATATATATATATATATACCACAGAGTTATATATACATATGTGCGTGTAACAGAAAAATATTCCTATAAAATTTATCAAGAGGTAAGGAAACATTTGACATTCATTATCCGATCAGCCAGTGATATCGACAATAAGATTTATTCACTTTTTGATTAGTCATTAATTTACATCAGTTGATACATCATTCGGACTATTGTCCTCATCTTTGTCGCCATATATATCACAACGTTTCGGCCGTTGTACGCTCCGGCCTTCTTCAGGTGGTTGGAATGTCGAACTGAACCCTTTATTTCGCTCAGTGGGGTAGACTGTTCTAGTTCCACGTGCCATGTTTGATGGATGTCAGCTATCAGTTATCTCCTGTTAATTTTTCCCTCTGAAAGTTCTTAACCGGGTATTGAACTCACACTCTTTGGGTCTTGTCACTGGATCTAACCAACGCCTTTATCCACTGTGCCATGCGTCCTTGAGCTGATATACCCCATAGTTTGCCTTGTCTTTCTCAGTTTTTGAGCGTCCTTAAAACTAAAAATTTTGAAGACCAAACGATATATTTTTTTATTTCTGTTTATATATACATGTCGCAAAATAAAATCCTTATATTTGCCTTGATTACGACAATCACAGATTGTCTTCTTGATGTCTTCTTACATATATATTTTACTGAGTTTGAATTTTTACACAAAAGTGACAATCGACAGTGCTGTCTATATGTTTTGTACCTATTAAAAACAAAACATTTTTTGAACCAGAGAAGTCTTAAATGTATGTTTTTGCATAATTCTTCTCGGTAATCTTCCGTTAGTTTTGCAAACAAATATTCTCAGTAGAAGGAAGTTTTTCAGCAATACTTGATTGACAGGAAGATAACGGAGCTTCCAATCTCAAACTTTCATGATAACTAAGCCACAAAGAATCGTATAAACGAATTATTATTTTGCCTAATAAATTACAGCAATCTATAATGTCCATATGCGCATGAATTTTTAAAAAAATCGCTAAGATTTTGAAATTTAACAATCAATTTATTTCAACAAAACTCGTGCAAAATTGTTATACCTATATTTCTTTCCTAATATATTCATTTGCCTGCAAATCAAAAGTATTAGGTTGGTGCAAAAATAATGACGTAATAATGTCGTTTTTTGACGTTAAATAAATACGTCAAAAAACGACATCATTACGTCATTATTTTTGCACCAACCTAATAACTTCCGAATTTATTTGTCCAAATTTAAACCTAAAATAAATTTCATTTTTTTTTTTCAAGGAATAAATAAAATGATTTTTAATTAAATCCCCTTCCATTTACAACACAGTAGAATCCCTGTATTCAGGCAAAATGTCATAGATTCCATGTCAGTTTTAAAAGAGGAAAGCGCACATGTGTATTGGCAGCTAAGTTTGTATCTGAATATAAAAGAGGTAATTATGGCGATAAAAAGCACAAATATTCACACGACTTTTGTTGGCTGCTCTTTCTGAATTCCTAGGAAAAGTACAAGTCAACAGAGATAATGTTTATTGATGTTTTCTTTCATTCTTTTTCTTTTTTCGACTGGTCTGGCAATTTTTTTTCTATTCATAACACAATTACGGCAATAATAATATTATATTACTTTGCGGCTGTTAGGCACACTTTTTAAAAATGCGCTCACATAGCTAAAGAAAAACGCTGCCATTTTTTTTATCCTAGACATGATTGTTAAGAGAATGCAGGCTTGTTTACTAATCTAGGATTAATGTAAAAAGATAAAAGAAGGAGTTACATGAGAAAACATCCGAAATAACTACATGTCATGAGAATTACACAGTAAAAATAATCCTAAATTTTAGGAATAAACAGAAAAAAGCTTATAAAACAAGAAACAGGGAAATTTTAAACGACTGAAATAGATTACTGCTGTTGCCAAAAGGTTTGCATTGTATTTATCGTTAGATCATGCAGTGAGTTAGTTGCTTTTTTTAAGGTCTCGTAACTAATACTTAACTTCAGGAAAGAGGTTTCTGGGGCATATAATGAGGCATGAGGTCTTTGTACTCACTCAATACAAGGCTCAAAAGTCACTCAAGGTAAAGAGTTACTATTAAAAGGGTTATGAAAAATGGAGTGTGTTATAAGAATGTAGGAAATGGCAGGAGGTGTCGCCCCCCTTAAACAAGAGCGCTACCATAGTTCTCCACCATTCCTATCCTTGTTTTATAAATTCCTGTGAATGTCTAATTATCCAAGCTTCTTCTCCTCATTATTTGTCCCAGTTAATTGCAATTATCTTGTTTAGATTCTAAGTACAATTGATTTGTTTTTGCTTTTTTTAATTTTTTTTTTTTTTTTTTTTTCTTACTCCAACTTTTTCGTTGCAGTTCAGCAAAATGGTGTAAAAACCTTGACTCAGTTGCTACTTCCAGTTATATCCAATCCTGGCAAAGGATGCTTTTTATATTATTTTTAGGTCAAATACTTTTACTAATTCAAAAGAAATATATATATTTGGGTCTGAAATAGTTACGGCTTTCTGGCCTATTTTTAGAGCCCAGGGTTCGAGCGCAGCTAAAAGTACTGGTTGTTAGTTTTTAGACGAGCAGGTACTCTATATTACTCTATCACAATCTTCCTACTCACTATTCGACACTGTGCCAAGGAAGGTCTACAATTATGAAAGTCTATATAGAAAATGTGTTTTACAACAGGAGACAATATCTTGAAATGTGTATAAAATATTTAATATGCATGCAAAATGATAATAATAA
>OZ010586.1:79709264-79726764 GCA_963932145.1 Acanthosepion lycidas
GTGTTGCAAAGGTGTACTGGGATAAATTCATATTATTAGGGTATGTAGAAGAGATAATGAATGAGGCTAGATACGAATATCGTATCTTCTAATATCGTATCTTTTCGGGAGATTTTACAACAAAGAAACATTTCTTGGGTAGTAGCTCATTGAACTTCTTTCTTAACAATGCAATATCATGATATTTGAAAAAAACCCAAAAAAAACCTTATCCATTTTATTATCAGTGCGCTGGAAATGTGACCTTATCGTATTGTGTGATGTATAATAAAACTTGAATATAATACGACCTCCTGTTTTTGAAGCTAAAAACAGGGAATAAATTACACCCATGAGTATAATACGTCACCTTGTTGATGACGTTAAAAACGGAATAAATTACAGGCTTGTGTATAATACCACCCCTTATTGTTGAATTTAAAAACAGGGAATAATTTACACCCTTGAGTATAATACAACCCATTGCTGCTGAAGCTAAAACAGGAAATAAATTACATTCTTGTATATAATACGACCACGTGATTTTGAAGCCAGAAACAGATAAGAACATCCTTGAGTATAATAGACACTTTTTTCTGAAGTTAAAAACAGTGAATACATTATATGTTTGAGTATAACACGACCCCGAGATTTTGAAGCTAAAAACAGGAAATTATTTACATCCTTAAGTATAATTCGGCCTGCTGAAGCTAAAATCGAAGCTAAAATTAGGGAATAAATTACATCCTCGAGTATACAATCCTGTTGTACAGCCATCCTTACGTATTTTTTTTTAATTTGTATCTTATTATCAATTAAAATCTCAATTTCAAACATATGTTTCACCAAAATACTTAATTTTCACAAGATTAAAGGATATAATATTAGCAATTGCATGTTTCTTCACCTAATTTCCATTTCAAACTTATTTTTTTAATTTTAGGAGACTATTGCTGACTAAACATGTCCGGTAATGCAGTTTAAGGTGTTAATTAAGTTTTCATTCTTTTCTGTCTAATATGACTGTATTATATATATATATATATATATATATATATATATATATATATATATATATATATATATATATATATTAATGATGTATGAAAATAAAACATATATTCTTTCATGAAGAACGAAGGAAAGAACAAAATTGCCGATATATCAAATACTTTTTATAAACGATTGTTATCAGCACCTGCCTACATTGTGTTTTATTATCTGTTGTGCTGAATTTATTTGCAATCTTTCTGTTTCAAATAAGAGGGTTTTTTTAAGCTGAGTAAAACTTTCTGAAAACTTGTACTTTTGTATATTAAATGACCCTCTCCTTTTTACATTTTATTTTTGTTTTAAAATTTCTCGCAAGAGAATGTGACACGTCAGAAAGCTTAAAAGATAATTATTTTACAAGTTAAAAAGAGAATAAGGACAAGACAATCATTCATTATAGACATAACTTTTCAAAGAATCTGTCTCTTTCAAAATAAAATGGTTGAGACATTACCTGCACCAAAATATTAAATATCGAGAAAGTTAAAATCCCTGAAATTACTCAGCATTTAAATATTATTATACACATTCACTGTTTTTTTTTTAATCCTTTCACCCCAATCAAGGCAAGAAAGCCACTAAGCTATTACTGGGTGTTAGAGAATATAAGGAAAGCTACTACTAAGGAGAAACGACAATAAACGAATAAGAATTTAGAAGATATAAGATAACGAATGACATTTCATTTAAATTATTGAAGATCAAAGTTGACTGGGTTACAAGAAGCTGGAACAGAGTTCCACAAGTAAGAAGTGCGAAAGAAGAAACTAATAACATGTAAGTTATGGCTACATTTCAATTAAATGGTGAGACCTTGCCACCAATCTAGTAGTGCGCTTAAATTCATAAAATCCATAGAGGAAAGTTCATCAGAACAACTGCCATGAAAGTATTTATAGAAAAGACGCAGTAAACCTACGTTCCGACGGCGGGAAAGTGACTGAAGCTGAGATGCCAGGTTAGAACTAATAACATTCCAGATTCTTCTTTCGATTTTACCAAGAATCTCTAAATATATATCAGAACCACCAGACAATGTGTGACAACAATTTTCAAAGCAAGGGTGAATGGTGGACTTATAGATATGTAAGATAGATTATGGAGTGTAAAAATTTCTAGCACTCACACAGGGAACCGATATTCCAAGCAGGAGACTTAACAATTGACTCAATATAATATTTCCACTTCATGTCAGGAGAAGGTGCAATGGGCCACTCTCATGGATGTTAGCATCAGTCATGTTGATTGAAGTTAAAAAGGGTTCTCTTAGATTTAGAGAATAGGTTTCGTTTTGGAGACGTTAAAATTAACAAACTATTTCTTGCCCCAGTTAACAACAGATATGTGGGTGTGGGAAGGTGTAGGTGTGTATGTGTGCATATTTGTTTAGATGGTATAATGGTTAGCGGTACGGAACTAGAAATCGGAGGATAACAGTCGAGGTCTTTATATTCAAACATGGAGCCTCTAAGTTTTTCTTTGCGGCAAATAACTTAAAGCTATAACGGCATGATGTATGAAATATATACCAAACTAAGTAACTTAAATTATGTAAATTAATGGCATATTTTTTTCCAGAACACCTCCCCTAGTTATAGTATTGTCTTTTTTTTTTTTTTTGTTATTTCTAAACCAAACTCTATTTCAAATGTAAATATAAAAGTTTTCTAGCGGATGTTAATGAGTTGTTAGTCTTGGCTAATTTAAAGGTGACAAGAGAAACCTCGAATGAAACAGATGAAAGGATTATAAAGCTTCTTCGAAGAGGAAAACCAATGCAATGCAGAGCAAAAGATATTGGTTGTTCCCTTCAGCTTTGTTTAACATTGTGTGCAAGTATAAACAAAGTGTGAAGCTTATAAAGAAAAAAAAAACATATGCGTGAACTACAAAAGACGTCGTCAAGGGAGAAAACTCAAAGCAATATATCTGTACAATAGGAAACGTACAACAAAGCGAATGGAAAATAAACGGGCAGAAATAGGAATTAATGTTTATGGGTCTACTGTAAGAAACTGGTGAAATTAAATAGGATTTAGAAGAAAAGAAAAACTGACAAAAGTCAGGGCTGATGCCTAAATAGAAGAAACCAATTTTGCACTGGGTGACAGAGAAGTAATTAAGGAGAATCGAAGATGAAATGGAAGTGCTATTCAGGGATAAACCACAAATCAACATTGGCTTAGGCAATACGGTTGAAAGTTTTGTCTGGTGCCATTCCAAGGAAAATTACAAAGATCTACACACTCATTTCTGATATGGGGTTGCGTGTCAGGAAAAAGACCAGGAAAGGCGGCAAGCATTTCCTCGATCGTCAATGCACAGGTGTAAATTGAGACTTTGGGCGCTTTTCTCATTCCATTGATAGAAAAGAAATTTAGCACTGTGACACCGAAATCAGAAGGTGCTTTCCAAAAACTCATCGAAATATAAAGAAACAAGAAAACTCTGTTAGAATGGAAGAAAAGAGTACTGTAATATAAATCTTCTTATGCGACTGCTGTACAATTTTCTCACAAATGAAAAAGTCACTTGAGAGGAGATAATGAGAAATGAAGGCTTGGAAAACTTGACACTCATAGAGAACAGAACTGCTATGTAATATCAACTTTCCTATATGGACGTGACAGTCTCTTCACGGATGAAGTGGTGACTTGAAGCAACAGTGATAATCTGCAGAAGGATGCTGAGAATGTCATGGACAGAGTATATAAGCAACAAGGAATCTTTAACGAAAATAGAAACAAAAAGGACATTTAGAATCGAAGAGGTAGTTAAAATTACTAGGATACGTAATGAGGAAAGAAGGCTTAGAAAGTTTAACATTCACAGTACATACTGAACGTAAAATCCACAGATGAGAGTAGAGATTAACCAAACTAACGAGGTTGTGTCAATCGATGGTCATACTGGTAAATTGGGGTATCGGATAAAAATATATATTGATAAAAGCTACAAAGGACAAGAAGTAGAGTACTGTCTTGATCGCCTGATACGGTCAGGGCACGGTACTTAGAAGATGATGCTGGATTTATTTTTCAAGGTCATAATGCATCTTGCTATTGAGCAATGTGTACTGATTCTTTACATCAAGAGACCGAGTTCTCAGATCTCAGTGTTTAAAAATGGTTACGGGCAAATGAAACCTGTCAGTCTTAACAAGGACTATACTTCTTCGAACCTTGTGGACTGGCACAACAGAATCGCAAAGAAAGAGACTTGAAATGACAGACGTGTGGTTCTACTGGGGAATGCCATGAACAAGACATGTGAGCAACAAGGAAGTCCCAAGGAAAATACGGAACAACAAAGAAACGTATAATTACAGTCAGGAAACAGTTGAAATTTCAAGGACACATCATGAAGAAATTGGGCGTAGAGAAATTAATACTTAGAGGACATATTTAATATATTAGGTTGGTGCAAAAATAATGTCGTTTTCTCACATAGTAACATATGTGAGAAAACGACATTATTTTTGCACCAACCTAATAATATGAAAAACAGCGGATATTCTACTTAATGAGATTAAGTGAATGGAGAACAGAAACAGATGAAAGAGGCATGTTAAAGTGTCAAAGGTGTATTAGGACAACACAAGTAGTGGTGGAGAGGCATGATCTCCTGCACCCTGAATTATAACAACACATAAATGAGGAAGATGTGGCAGTGATTACTGGATTATCTCTCCACAGAGGAAGAGACGACTTAAAGCAAAAGAGACGGGATTATACGGACAAATGCCGAGAAAGGTATGAAAATAAAAGGATATTTATACTTACAATCAGAAGGAGACTACTGACATTATTGAAATAAATAACGATGAAAGAGAGACGAGGACATTTGACATTCACAGGACATATTGGAGACAAGAGAAACAGCGGAAAACAGGGAGTAACCATGAAAAGAATGCCTCCGGAATTTAAAACTCAGAGTGGAGGCAAGAGAAGCAGATGATACATTGGGTAACTTACTGAATGAGATTGCGTGGATGGATAGCGAAACAGTAACAAAACGAGTGGTTAGGGGTAAAAATTACTTAGAGCATAAAACGACAGGAAGGTGAGGAGAGATATGATCCTGCATTCTTTATAGTTCTTGGCAAATAAAAGAAGAATCACATGAATGATAGATTGATTTTTTACGGCTTATCAACCTACTGTGGGTAATTTAAAGCTGGGATATCTTTTGGATTGTAAAACTAATTATTTGAATTCGAAAGAATATCTCATTAACAATGTTTAAATAATAATAATAATTTTTCCAATGCTACTTTTCAACCAATAGCTGGAGGGTGACATGGGTTCATACCTTTCTCAACGTAAGTAAATGTTATAAACTCGACTGGAATTTACGAATGATAGAAGAGGGACAAAGAATGATGTTATATGATCAAAATTTAATTAGAGCAACGAAAAAGAAGAAGTTGTGGAGAGACATGATCGCTCACACCCTGATAGGACAGAGTACATGAAGGAAAATGTGGTAGAAACATATGGACGACAGAAGTGACAAAGAATAATGGTAGATGGTCAAACGTTAATTGCAGAAACAAAATACAGGAAGTTGTGGAGATACCTGATCGCCCACATACTGATAGAGGTTGACACATAAAAGAAGTCCCGGGTCATTATTTTCAATAAGAGATGGAACCTGTCAGTTTTCACAGAAACTAAAAAAATAAAACATGAGTAGTTTGGGTCCCCGTCATTAATGTTTTTTTTTCCGATTGGTTTGGAATATCTAAACAATAAGCGGCATTGTGAAGCTGAGTCAGTATAGTTTGAGAGGTTCCAGTTAGCTGACACGGACGAGCGGAAGCCGCCTGAATGTGGCAAATGCTAACTTGTATCATCAAAATGCTGCAATCATGACAACTGGTCAATGCTCTTTGAACACCGTGAAAATAATAAGACGTGAAATGGGGAGCTGCAATGGAGACTATGATGTCGTGTCTTGTAGAAAAAACACAACAGACGTTTTGATTGCCTCTGTACATCAGAATTCATCCAACGACAGAATAAAGTGATGGAAAACCCAGGCAAAGGAATGCGAGCTTTGACGCGGGAAATGGGTGTTGCAATTTCCACCATGACCCTGACTATGAATGGGGACCTCCGCTACCTGAAATACAAGAAGTGTAAAGTGCAATTTCTTTCAGAAAAGGCTCAAGAAGCCATCTGACAAATGCAAGGTAACTCCTGAATATGATGAAACAACCTGTTGAACCAGGGACAATCTGGTTTTGTCAGGATCAGCTGAACAACAGCTTACCTGCAATCCATTTGGCGTTCCTCGTGCCATGAAAACCAAGCTTCTCCAAACTGTGATGTTTTGGGGTGTCTCCAGGGAGGATGATGTGCCATCTCACATCTTTGAACAGAATCTCAGGCTCAATGCGAATAGCTATATGCTTGGTTGGCGAGGGTGACTGCTGGAAGACCACATGTGTGACATCAAGATTCACCTCCCTACCTCACACCCAGAAGAGTCAGGAGCACTTGCCAGATAATATTTACGACTTCACCCGTCCCAACGTCAGACATCCTAACTCCCGTAATTTAATCCCATGGATTAACATGTGGGGGATGCGGTTGAGGAAGACAATAACTGCACTACTTGTAACACTAAAACCCATCTGACTGCCAGGATTAAGGAGTTACTTGGGACTCTCCTTCAGGATATTGTGATTTGTCTTTTTATTATTATAACATGTATGCTACTTGGTTTACCTTAAACACCGTAATATTTAATACGAACAACTTATATACATACATATATACATACATTATATAATTCTGTATTTGGGCAGCATTCCCCTTCATACAAGTTTCATTATACACGACAGACAAAGCGACTGCGATTGAGTTTTTTATTCAATTTTTCTTATTAGACATAAAGTTTATAAAAACTGTTCAAAGTTCAGTATTAGGATTTATTGATTTTGGAACCGCGCTATTGAACACAATTTGATATGATAAATAATTACGCAAAATATTTTTTCCAAATCGTTATCGTTTTTTGAGGAAACGATTTTAAAGAATTAGTTTAGGATGAAAATCGGAGCGTTGGAATTACATCCCGGTGATTAGTGAAAGCCTTATAGCACGGCTTTAGAAAAATTTATAATTTACTGAAACTTCACAAATTTTATATGGTCAAGATGCGCGGCACAAGCAAATTATTACTAGACCCTGTGCCATCAAATAAGACCTTCATTTACTTCAAAGAGAAATTATCCCGAATAGTTTAGGCATATTATGATATAATATGCAGTGCAGTAGTTTTAATGTGATTTTCAATAAACAATGCAAATTTAAAATATTTTGTTTCATAATTTGTTTCATAATTTGTGCCCAGCAGTATTATGATGTTATACACAATTATCTATTTTTTGTTTTTCTTATGATCTACCAATGATCTAACACATTTTATTTCTGGAGTAGCCTTTTTCCTAATCTTTTACATTTTTTTTTAATCCAGTTTTTACTCATCGAATACAATAAAAGCAACTGCATATTTTGCTTGTGGTGATTCATAATTAAAATTCGGTTTGCAGTATATTTTCCATTCGATGTATCTAATAAAAATATATCAACTTTATTTCGATTTATTATTGAAATATTAATATCTTGAAAATCAGTTTGTAATCAAAAACCGACGTAAATTAGGTATCTCAGTACATTTTTAAACGATCTTTAAAACTAAATGCTCAAAAATTGCTAAAAGCCAACAATCTAATTTTTAGTTTCACTACTTATCATATCAAACGCCAGCTTTCATACTAAGTGTAATTTGGATTTTCTAAAGAGATTTAAAAAATCAACGTGTTCAATATATCCGAGCGCTTTAGGTTATTCTATTAGAAATTTTCAAGGAAGTTTTTTTTTTTTTTTTTTTGCATTGTGATATTAAGTGAATGTTTACATTTTTCGATATGTATCTGAAATGATAAGAATATTTTCCTTTTTTATTTTTATTATCTTCCAAACACTGTCATCAAATTGTGTCCGTGTTCATAGTTGATATTACTGAGTATTGGATTTTTTCCATTTTATTATTAAAGCTTCCATTATTATTAACCTTTTATTGCATGTGAATGAGGCTATTTGTATTTTCTGCGAGTATTTCGCAGATAGAGTTTGGTAAGTTTCCATGTATGTTTAAACGAGTCCTAATATATATATATATACATATATATATATATATATATATATATATATATATATGGTGGATGTTGTTCGCATGCGTGGGTGGGTTGGTAGTATGTGGTATTTGTGTAATAGATGCGATACTCTTTATAATAACATGACATGTCGGAAGCAAGTCATGTGTAAAGAATTTTAGCAACTCTCAGCGAGTTTAATGTGACGATTTAAGACCAGAAAAAGATTAAATGAAAACGAAATACATACACACACACACACACACACACATATATATATATATATATATGCGTGCTGTTTACATAAGTGTACTTGGCAGCTGTTAGGCGCGAAATGAAATGTAAACTAACATGAACTTGAGAAACATTTAACTACGTGTGTCGAAGTTTGCCAGAGAAATCGTTTCTATCCAATTCAATCAGATAACTAAATTCTTATACACTGCATGTTTAAATATATGCGCAGGTGCATTTTTATTACATATATATATATATATATATATATATATATATATATATATATATATATTTCCATTCATTTATCATGTACATTTCTAAAGAATTAATGGATTTTTTTTTAATCCGACGTAGTTTTAGTACTTCAAACGTTACTTTTAATGGATTCCCGTATGTGAATAGAGGCTCCATTTATTTTACATGGTAAAAGGTGTTCGAATAACATGGACTGATTTTAAAGCGAATTAAGTTTAAGCGTAAGCGTCGAATGATGTTTTTCTTTTTCTTTCGGAATTGGCGGACATTTTGGCGATATTATTTTTCACACACAATTGCTATGAGTTAAATAACATGATCCAATAGAGAAATAAATTTAAACCAATAGCACTGATTTATTTACTGCTGACTTCGATCCGTCTTAAAGAAACACCCTTTATTTATCTCGTACTCGAGAAAACTTAAGAAAGAGGTTGTTGCTTCCAGGAGGATTCGAAACTGCGTTCCCTTTTTCGGATAGAACCACGCCTGATACAGTGTGCTTATACCGTTCACGTACGAAAAGCATCTCAATGAAGTAAGGTTTCATTTTTTTTTTTAAAGCACACTGATTCGTTCATATTTTCCACAAACACATATGTACTTAGTTTCGTATCCGAAACGAATGCAAAATAGTTTCTAAAGAATTGATGAACTTTTTTTTTTAATCCAACATATTTTTATTACTTCGAATCCTCCTGAAGGGTACTTTATTTTTGTTGTTTTCTCAATTACGTAGGCCGGTAGCTGAAATGAATACCGTTTAAAATAAATGGAGGTTTTACTCAAATACGGGAATCCACTAAAATTAACGATTGAAGCAATCAAATCAATATATACGTATAACGCCACGATAGGTTTTGAATCATGTAATCAATTAACTTCTAACCATATCATCCGAATGTCGCAGCAGAAGTAAATATTCATCAGACAAGACAATGTTTTTTTTCTATCTTCTATTTTCTAATTGCTGTGATCCTTTGCGGATTGTAGCTTCAAACTTATGGCCACATCACGTTGAAACCCCTGTTCCCGTACAATCACCGAAGTTAAGCAACGTCGAGTCAGGTTAGTACCTTCATAGGTTGTAGAATAACAAGACAATAAACAGCACTTACCGGTGTAAGAGTCCCAGCTAGCGTCCAGCTGGCAGACAAAAATAAAGCAGGTTGTAACTTAATACAAACCCTGCAAACTAACTGATGAATCAAGCTGGTATTTATATAAAAATACCTCCACTCAGGTACCAGCAGCCAATCACAGCCCAAGCAATGGACTATCCCACTTTAGCACAATGAGATGCTCCATTGCACCATAAATAGCTCTCTTCCTCAAGGTTGGATTACTTTTTACCTCAGCTTGCTCCACAACTGAGTGTTTATCTTGATCACGTGATTGTTCGACATGGCGCTGCGAACAGGATTATTGACACCCGAAAATTGGGAACTCTTCTTCATTGAAGCAGGCATATCCACTGACTCGGCCAAAACTCATGCAACAAGGTTTGCGGATGAGAAGCTGACAATCGAGAGCCTTCAAATGCTGGATCGATCTATGCTTAAGGAGCTGGGAGTCACTTTAATTGGAGAAGCCCTGTGTATCATCAAGCAGGCTAAGGAATCCACCACCCAGACAACCCGTATTCAGGCACTAGCAGCCAAGCCTCCTCATCTCAATCTCGAGATGACACCACAGCAATTCAGGAAGTTCCGAATTGACTGGGATGTCTTTACCAAGATGACGAATATGCCAAGCTCCCAAGCTAATATTCACTTATACAATTGTGCTGATGAAGCTGTGCAAAATGCCATAATCAACACACACCCTGACTTCTTTACCACTGATCCAGATAAGCTACTTGACATGGTAGAAGCATTGGTCACCCAGAGGTCAAGTCCTATTGTCCATCGCCTTGCTTTTGCCTCCATGTTTCAGGATGCGGATGAGCCAATACAAAGTTACCTTGTCCGCCTCAGAGCCATAGCCGTTGATTGTAACTTTACCTGCCCCTCGTGTGAGCATGACCTGTCTGATATATACATCAAGGACCAGATCATCCGTGGAATAGCAAATGACACACTCCAGGCTGACCTACTGGCCAAAGCTGGGACACTTAAATCCCTTGAGCAAAATATCCGTCATGCTGAGGCATTCGAATCAGCATTGCGAGACCAAACCTCAATGGCCGGCGCTTCAGATACAGCTGCTGCTCGGCTATCAACATACCGCAGACAGAAGGGTACACCACAAGCCAACGAGGGGATCCGTACCAGCACCTATGGCAACTGCAATGTTAAACCAAACCAGCAGGCTTGCTTAGGTTGTGGCAGCCACCAGCATAGCACCTCAGGAACTGGATCCCGCCGGCTAAAATGCCCAGCATGGGGACAAACATGTAGTAACTGTGGGAAGCCCAATCACCTATCGAGGGTATGTCGGGCTAAGAAACTAGCTCAAGCGGTCAGGAAAAGCCCAGAGGCTAATGAAGCTGCCATGGACACACTTATTGCCCACATCACATTCAATCAAACGACAGGCACGTATACATCTAAAGACACATGCCAGGTAAGGGAAATTGATGCGTATGTTGTTCCGTTCTCACCAAAACCGGATCCCAGACAAGTTAAGAATATCCCCAGAAATCACAGCACTAGGATGACGATCTTTCCTGACAGTGGGGCCACCATATGTCTCGGGGGACTTAAGCACCTTCTGAATATGGGGCTCACTATCAACAACCTCATTCCATCAAAAAAAGTCATTCGAGCTGTGGGAGGCTTTACACTTGTCTGTCAGGGTTGGCTCCCTGTGGAATTCACCGTCCAAGGAAGAACAACTAAACAAGCCCTATACATATGCAAAAAGATTCAGCGGCTATACTTCAGCAAAGCAGCCTGCATTGATGTAGGGATACTGTCCAAAGACTTTCCTAAGCCGACGACTACAATATTACCCCAAACAGCAATGCAACACCTGCCCTTGACAAGCACACATAAAAAATCGGACGCAAGCACTAAACAATGCAAAGTCGAGGGACAACTTCCAACGCGTCCCAAAAAACTCCCTTTTTCCCCAACAGAACAAAACATTGATAGACTCAAGAATTGGCTATTGAATCAATTCGCCGAAACGGCGTTCAAGAACAATGGTGAATTCCCACCAATGTCTGGCCCCAATGCACATATACACCTCAAAGAAGGAGCAGTCCCCAAAGCCAGACATAACCCAATTCCTGTGCCTTTTTACTTCAAAGAGCCCGTAAGACAGGCCCTTTGGGAAGATGTGAAAAGGGGCATCATAACCCCAGTACCCGTCGGCATGCCCACTGATTGGTGTAGCACTATGGTAATTACTGCCAAGAAAAATGGCAAACAACGAAGAACCATAGACTACCAACACCTGAATTCACAGTGCAAACGGGAAACACACCATACAGGGTCACCATTCCAGCTAGCACTGCAAGTGCCACCTAAACAAAAGAAAACGGTGTTGGATGCTGTTGATGGATATCACTCCATCCCCTTAGATAAAGAGTCCCAGCCACTCACCACCTTCATTACAGAATGGGGAAGGTTCATGTACCTGAGGATGCCACAAGGTTACCTAGCATCTGGAGATGCCTACACCCGAAGGTATGATGAAGTAATAAAAGACATCCCCCGCAAAGTAAAAATCGTAGATGACACCCTACTCTATGACTCTGACATTGAAGGAGCCTTTTTTCACACCTTCGATTTCCTCCTTCATTGTGCAAAAAACGGCATCATACTAAATACGGAAAAATTCCAATTTTGCCAAGACACAGTGCAGTTTGGTGGCCTCCAGATAACATCCTCTGGTGTAACCCCTTCTAAATCCATGCTGGAGGCAATATTAAGCTTCCCAATACCAAAAACGCTCACCGATGCCAGATCATGGTTTGGTCTGGTCAACCAAGTCGCTTGGGCATACTCACTGAGCCCAGTCATGCTTCCATTTTGTGATCTCGTAAAACGAGACTCTCACTTTACATGGAATAAAAGCCTCGAGGATGCATTTCAGCAGTCAAAGAAGGTAATAGTTGACTTAGTCCGAAAAGGCATCGCAACATTTCAAAAAGAACGAATAACCTGCCTTGCCCCAGATTGGAGCAAAGAAGGAATGGGCTTCCTACTTCTACAGAAGTATTGCTCATGCACCACTGACAAAGCTCCAGTTTGCTGCCCTGAAGGTTGGCGCCTGATATTTGCTGGTAGCAGATTCTGCATTGATGCTGAACGCAGACATGCACCTATTGAAGGCGAGGCAGCAGCAATTGCATGGGCATTGGAAAAGTGTCGCATTTTTGTAATGGGTTGCCCGAATTTCATAGTGGTTACAGATCATGAACCACTAAAAGGATTATTCGGAGATAGAGACCTTAGTAAAATCCAAAACCCCCGATTATTCAGGTTAAAGGAGAAAACACTCAGGTACAGATTCACCATTCAGTACTGCCCTGGGAAATGGCACAGAGCCTCTGATGCTGTCTCACGTAACCCAGCAGACATATCACAAGCACTCCTAAATGTATTCACTGCTGAACCCTCTCAATCAGACATCATAGAGTCTGACAACATGGATGACTGGGTCAAATCAACAACCCTATTAGCAACATTCGGTGCAAACGCCAACCTGGAGCTCATCTCACCAAACGTTATCCGTGCGGCGGGACACAGCGACCCGCAGTACAAAAAATTAATTGAAGTAATACAAAATGGATTCCAAAGGACGCGCATCCTCACTGCACCTGAAATCCGTGAATACTGGGAAGTGAGGCACCGCCTAAGTGTTGACGACGGATTAGTGCTCTTAGATCAAAGAATTGTTATCCCCACCTCACAACGCGCAAAAGTATTACATAGCCTACATTCTGCACACCAAGGTGAAGTTGGCATGAAGGCACGTGCCAATGAATCTGTTTATTGGCCCGGGATGAATGCTTCAATTCGTAACATTAGAGCAGGTTGTACGTTTTGCTCAAAAAATGCCCCGAGTCAACCAAAAGAGCCAATCAATCTGACACCATCTCCTGATTGGCCATTTCAGCAAATCGTCATGGACATCTTCCATGTTGGGAACCATGGTTACTTAGCATGCGCTGACAGGTTAACAGGCTGGCTGAATCTATACCACTTGAGCCACGGAGAAGCAACTGCCTCAAGAATTATTTCGATTTGCCGGGACATATTTCAAACCTACGGCGCTCCTGAGGAACTCAGCAGTGATGGTGGGCCACCCTTCACATCTCTTCCATTCAAGCAATTTTTAAAAGACTGGGCTGTTAAACACAGGTTATCATCTGCTGGTTACCCACAATCCAATGGTCGTGCAGAGCTCGCTGTCAAAACGGCCAAGAGAATCGTAAATGGCAACACAGGAGCACAAGGATCATTGGACAATAACCGTGCAGCAAGAGCCATCCTCCAATACAGGAATACGCCCATTCAAAACATTGGGCTATCCCCTGCTCAACTACTACTCCACCGCCGACTACGTGACTACATACCATCCCACCCCACACTCTATAAGCCACACGCGAATTGGATAACCGCAGCCCAAAATCGCGAGTTAAGTCTGTCCCGGCGGAACGCTCGTCTCATAGAGCAATACAACAGAACAGCACACACCTTAAATCCCCTTCAAAAAGGACAAATAGTGGCACTACAACGACCAACAACCCGCCGATGGGACACAACAGGTCAGGTCATTGAAACCCTCCCCAACCACCAATACCGTATCAGAATTGACGGATCAGGTAGAATTACCTTACGAAATCGCCGATTTCTCAGGAAACTGGATACACCAACAATCCCAGTTCCAAGACCTAGTGCCTTACCCGATACCCCTACACCAGTGCCACAAACATTCGACGCTGGAATAACATCAAACACTGCTCAGCCGTCTACAATAACACGGACAAAACCCCCTCGGGCATTGTCCAGACTACTTCCACACAACCAGCCAGGTTTAAAGGAACTCATCCCTCCCCAAAGGCCACTACCGACACGCGATGGGGGGGAAGGAGATGTAGAATAACAAGACAATAAACAGCACTTACCGGTGTAAGAGTCCCAGCTAGCGTCCAGCTGGCAGACAAAAATAAAGCAGGTTGTAACTTAATACAAACCCTGCAAACTAACTGATGAATCAAGCTGGTATTTATATAGAAATACCTCCACTCAGGTACCAGCAGCCAATCACAGCCCAAGCAATGGACTATCCCACTTTAGCACAATGAGATGCTCCATTGCACCATAAATAGCTCTCTTCCTCAAGGTTGGATTACTTTTTACCTCAGCTTGCTCCACAACTGAGTGTTTATCTTGATCACGTGATTGTTCGACACAGGTGACTGTTTGGGAATACAAGTGATATAAGCATGGATGCTTGAGAGGTGTTAGGATAATGGCTCGGAACTTTTAATCGGAGAGCCTAGTTCAAATTCCATTTGGGTTCGTTATATTCACTTAAGCAAAAATACCCTTTAGAAAGTTATGAATTCACCTCTTTTCCCCCACCAGCTATGGGTTAATTAGCAAGACTTGAATCGCTAAACCATTATTATCTCCCCAAAAACATTCTTACAATATTAAAAAATAATTTATGGCTTTAAATAACCTACAAAATGTTAGTAAGCCTGTCTATATTTCTGAGATGAGGTATTATAGTATTTATGAAGACAATAGTCCGAAAATGTAAATACTGTACATAATACCTCATCTCAGAAATATAGACAGACTATGAGGTATTATGTACACTATTTACATTATTCGGACTATTGTCCTCATCTTCGTCGCCATATTTATTACAACGTTTCGGCCGTTGTATGCTCCGGCTTTCTTCGGGTGGTTGGAATATCGAACTGAAACCTTTAGTTCTCCACTGCCTTAACCGAGTATTGAACTCACACTCTTTGGGTTTTGTCACTGGATCTAACTAACGCCTTTATCAACTGTGCCATGTGTCCAAAGAAGGCCGGAGCGTACAATGGCCGAAACGTTGTAATAAATATGGCGACAAAGATAAAGGCAATAGTTCGAATAATGTAAATAATTTTAGTAAGCCATAGAAAACAATCAATGTAGCCTCAGTTGCTTGTTATTATCATACATGAGTTGTATTAGACATGGTCTTCTACTGCTGTAGCCCGTCTGCATCAAGGTTCGATATTGTGTGCATTCAGTGTTGCTCTTTTTGTAAAAAACAAAAGAGAAATTTGAACTACTGTTCCTTTTTTATCAGCTTGCACTAGCCTGGTCATTCTCCTCCGAACTCTTGCGTCAACAGAATTGTTGTTCATTGTAATTTTTTCTTTCTCTAACCGTTTTCTGTAAACCATAGATGTAATGTGTTGAAATCCTAGCAGATTATGAGTCTTTTGAAATAGCCAAACCCACTCGCTTGGCGCCAACGCATTTAAAGTCCCGCCAATTACTTTATTCTACTACCAATGAAAAAATAGAATTATACTGAAAATGATGTAAACATATTTAAATGCTTATACCGATTAAATTACTCCCACATCATTGTCTGGTGAGAAATGTGCATAAAAATGCATTCGTTCACATATACAAGTGGCCAGTGACTGTATAGATCAATGCACGAAACAAATACAAATTAAAATTAAAAAGATAACAGATTATAATTTATAATTCTTTAATTTATTTATATCAAATAATACAGAATGTAACTATCCTTACATCAAGGCAAACATGATTTTAAATATTTCGATAATAGAAAAATAAAGAAAATCCTTAACAAATATTTAGAGAAGTCGAAAATATGTAATTATCTAACAAAATGAAAATCGTTTTTCCTATATTAAGAATTAGCTTATAAAATTTTACACACACCCATATGCATAATGGAAAGATTTCTTTATATAAAATTATCTAATGCATATAATAGAACAACTTCAATTGGATTTATTACCATATATATACATGCATACATTAATAGACAGATAGATGAGAAATTCAAAAACTAATTTATATAGTGTACGTTTAAATCCCAGTAACATTCTATAAAAATCGTTTGGACAATTCTCAAACTGATGTTCGAAATTATATTTATGTAAGTAATTGCTACAAATAACCCTTTCTTATTTAGATACACATTTCCGCTAACCGCCCAATTTGCATGAATAATCAATCTAGAGGTCCTGACCATTAATAACCTTGAACATTAATCCTAAACCAAATAAACTAGGAAGGATCGGCTTTCTCTTCGACAAATTCCTTTATTATCCCAATGACCTACATATAGTATATATTTATAGCAATATATATATATATATATATATATATATATATATAGATAGATAGATAGATAGATAGATAGATAGATATGTCCTCTAAAGAAGCAGTGGGACTTGACTTGATATATGTTTATGTAAATACACACACACACACATATAAGGTGTATTTCGCCAGTAATAATTTCTTCAAACTTGCTTGGTTAAATAAGGAACGAGATTTTTGTCTGATCGGTAAATTTACCAAATTTCATATTTATTTTAACTTATTTTCTTCCCGAATACGTTTACAAGGAATTATTCTGTTTACATTTACGCAACTGTTTTTTTTCTTCTTTTTTTAATGCCGGAATTCTCATATTTGACGGAACCAATTCCAAGTCACTCAAGCTGACGTTATAGAAACGATCAAACACAAATATTCTAAGTGCGTTATTTTTTAAGACACACACAGAAACACACTCTTAAAAAAGTGTGTGTGTGTGTGTGTGTGTGTGTGTGTGTGTGTGTGTGTGTGTACGCGCGTGCGCGTGTGC
>OZ010586.1:79729264-79731764 GCA_963932145.1 Acanthosepion lycidas
AAAAAGAGAGTCTCAACCAAGATTTTCTCGTATATTTGTGTCTAATTGCGACAATGCAAGTGAATTCGTAATCATTTAGATTTAAACTGACTGAGACAGATGGATGGATGGATAAAAAGGACTGAAGTGAATGATTCGGTGTGAATTTGTCTGTTCAATGACGCACACGCACAAGTAAATCTATCTATCTACATTTATCGAGTTATTGATTTTTATATGCGGGAATATCGATCAGTTTATCTACTTATCTTCTCGTTATTATTTCTCTTTCTTTCTTTCTTTCTTTCTTTCTTTCTTTCTTTTTTCCTCTCTTCCTTTCATCTCGTACCGACCTCACCCGACACAAGCAACGTAAATCAGAACCATTAATCAGGCAGACAAATCCACTTTGAGTGCACAAATCCAAGACACAAGGTCAACGCTGCAGGATTCCAGAACAATCATCAAAATAACCGCGAGTCAGAAGAGATAAAGGAAGACGCCGCCTCTAGACGGGCTTGTGCCGAGCGCCGTCCATTATTTGGCGAGATCCGGTGTGTAAATAAAGATCATCGTGTGTGGAGTGCTTGTGGTGAATGCCACAAACGCCAGTCAAATGTATAAGGGACAAAAGCTTTTATGGGAACGGTTCCTTTCAAAAGAACAAAAAAAGAAAAAAGAAAAGAAAAATACACCAAAGAATAGAAAATGTTTTTATATTTGCTCACTTTATATAAAAGGTAATGCAGAGAGGGAAAATGCAACGGTCAGTGTGTGCACGGTATCCATATTAGGTGACAAAAATATTTCTATAGAAGCGTATCAACATTTGAATCATATATTTTATAAGTGTGCTTATATACTTCGGAAATTTCGTCAACGAGATAATCTGTACGACCGGTTGTATTATCTAAATAGACGGATCGTGAGTTAATAGCCTGAAATTTGTTTCGAGTATAATTCCAATCTTTTTGATTAACTAATATTTACCATTCTGCGGACGCTTTCCTACAGAATATTCCATGCAAGCTTATCGCTATTTCCATGGTAAATGTTCATATGAGCTCTATTTTTTATTGTAACCATTCGAGACCTTTGTAGATAGGATTCGTCATATTGTGTCCACGTAGAATTGAATCAACTTATGTACTACATTGTTAACGAGGAGTTTAACACAGACAGCTTTTTCCTGGGAATTGTCACTTTCATCGAACTCGCGGGCAGATGCTTTACGGAACAATACAATCTTAACCTGCTCAAGTCGACACAAGCACAGTTTTCCCCTAACTTCATAATCTTCACTTCTTTCTGCCTCCACTGAAGTGCATATGACACATCTCCTACAATATATATATATATATATATATATATATATATATATATATATATATATATATATATATATATATATATATATATATATATATATATATATATAAGAATTTTTTTTTCTTCTTACGCATTTCATCATTTAGGACTTCATCGGACTGTTACCCATCTGATATATAATATCTTCCTCATATATTGATACGTTATTTTTATATTAACAACATTTACCGGTCTGAATGCCCGTGAAATTTCATAGAAAATATGTGTCCTCCGACAGGAATCGAACCTATATCCTACACGAAACCGTCATATACCCTGAGGTGCTATACCATTAAGCTACATAGGAACCGTCTGGTTGGCAAGGTCAAATTACTAACCAGACGCTTCCTCTGGAGCTAAATGTTATAGTACGTCAGGCTATATAATGGATCCTTGTTCTTTACTGTTTTATAAGTATTTTTAATAAATTTTCTTAAACTTAGGTATATTCATTTTAATTGTAGTTGTGATGGAGGTAGAATAATATATTTTGATTCGTTGGGATGGTCAGAATGGTCCACTTTTCTATTTTGAAATAGTTTACGAACCTTTTGTTTCATGTTGAATATGAAATAATTAGGGTTATATAGTAGTTTATTCCCCCACTCAACACACACATACTTACATAACACACACGAACACACACACACACACACACATATATATATATATATAATTATTTATTTCAAAATATGATTCCAACACGCTACATAAGAGTTCTCATGTTTCAAAACAAGAGCCGAAAACTTCAATATAATTATTTGGATTAAATTGAGTTAAAGTAAGCTCTGTTCCATCTTCAAGCGAATTTTTTTTTCGCTTGAAGATGGAACAGAGCTTACTTTAATTCAATTTAATTCAAATAATTATATTGAAGTTTTCGGCTCTTGTTTTGAAACATGAGAACTCTTATGTAGCGTGTTGGAATCATATTTTGAAATAAATAATTATATTTATGCTCTACTTGTGTATCGAGTACTATTTTTTTAAAATAATAACAAAAATACTAAAGGAGTTTGGATTATTTACCTAACCAGTTCTTTCCTATTTTCTATATATTTTCATATATATATATATATATATATATATATATATATATATATATATATATATATATATATGTATATATATATACACACACACAAACCAAAAT
>OZ010586.1:79736764-79799264 GCA_963932145.1 Acanthosepion lycidas
AGATAACATATGTTATCTTCCATCTACAAATATGGAATCGGCCATTGCTCAACACCTAGTAGAGAATATGGCCTGTGCCAAGTCGTATACGAAAGAGTAGTTCAAAATTATTCACATAGCTGGTTCAACAATCATTTGAAGATTTTGGAAACAATCTGTATAGGATTACGAAAACTTTCTCTTTGCCGGCAGAAGTACTTTGTGAAGTCCCTTAAATTGTTGGGGGATATTTTATTTTAACTGTCCATCGCTAATTATTTACACGTGATTTCCCCTCCCCTCCTTATAAGTATATATACTTATATGTTATTGATTTTAGCGTGTTTCCCCCCCCCACACACACACATTTTTTGCTCTTCATTTTCGTTGTTGTTCTTTTCGTTTAATTTATCAGTTTTTCAACGATTTTCTCCTGATGAGATGTTGGACGAAAGGGCCTTAAGGACTATTACCATTAATAAATTCCTTGTTTTTAAAATAGTAATTTGTGCCTCTAAGCATTATATATATATATATATATATATATATATATATATATATATATATATATATATATATATAATTAAGTACGAAGAACTTGGTAAACCGTATGGGTAATTCCAAGGAGGATTAAATCCTGAGAGCTCAATGTGAATCCAGAGCTAATATCGATCTGTGTAACAGAGCATTATGAACTGAACCCTTTATTTAATCTATGGGTGTAGGATGCTATATAAATGGTTTATTTCAAAATTCTCTGTAGGTTACCTAGATCGAAAGGAAGGCCGAGGATCACAACAGCAGAAAACGTTGTGATAACAATATAAATAATAAAACGATTTGCTTATTATTTCCCCACAGAAGAAGGGAATAAAACCACTAGGACGCATGGGTCATATTAGAAAGAAAAAAACATTATCAAAGAAAGGCAACAGTAAAAGCAGGAATAAAAGAAGACGTGAGATAATGAGTGACATTTCATTTAGAGTTTTGAAAATCAATGTTGACTGGAAACAAGAAGCTGAAAAAGAGTTCCACAAGTGAGAAATGCGATTGAAGAAACTGCCAGTATACAACTTACGGTTTTATCTAGTAATTTCAAATGTAAAATCATGAGGCCTTACCGGCAATCTAGTACTGCGCTGAAATTAGTCGAGATAACAAAGAAACAAAAAGCCGATTTTAACCTTTTTTTAAATTTTTAGCCGTTTGAATGTTGTTATTTGAATTTTGTGTTAAGCAAAATAAATCTATACAAAAGAAAAACTGAAATATCTGAGAGAATGATTTACTCAACATTCGCTTGGGCGTCCAGTATCTAGAAGAAGTAGTCCTTTGTTTCATTTCTGTCTGTCTACACAAAATGAAATTTTATTGTGAAAGTTAATGTTTTTACAATGACATCGGTATCTATCCAAGAAAGGTGGATAACACTTTGGAAATACATATTTTATGACCAATATATAGTCTTAGTTTCAGCTTATATTATCTATCCTAATTTAAGGTACCAAGGGCGGATTGGAACAGCAAAATATACCTTACAATACTAAGCAAATATTAAGAAACAGGAAATTTTTGTTAGAACGCTGAACTGTTATTTAATACAAACCCTCCATTATATAAAGGTGAATGCGGGACAATTTCTTCAAAGATGAAAAATAAACTTAAAGAGATGTTATTGTACAAAACTATGCTGAGAATACCATAAACTGAACAGGTGATTAATGAGGAAGTTCTAAGAATAGTGGACACAAAAAGGATGGTATCGTGGCTGGAGCTATAACAAATACTACAACATAAATCAATTCTGCGTTTAATCTCCTCCTAAGTAGTCCCCTTTTAAAGTCAAATACTCTATTCAATGTCGTTTCCATTCCTGGGAGTCCTTTTTCGAGATATCGAACAGCTGCCTCGTCAAATTCTACTGGCTTTCTTCGACGTCTTGAAATCGTGTTCATTTCAGGTAGGATTTGTTATTTGAAGAGGAAAAAGACGCACGCAAGGAGATCTAGGAAATATGGTGGTTGTTGGATCTACGGAATGTTGTACTTGGCTAAAAGCTGCTGCGCAATCCATGGTCACCGACGGAACCTTTATGTTGTAATAACCACACTCTACACACTTTCCTTCCAAGCACTGCTATAAACAACCAATGTGAGCGAAAACTTCGTGTGCATGTGTGACAGACTTCAAAGTTAAAATATGCCAAGTAACTTCATTCTGCGTACCATAGCTCCGTTACCATAGCAACAGACCTTGTTGATTAGCCCTCGTACTAAGAATCAGAAAGAGATAGTTGTAACTTCTAGGAAACATAATGAGAAAAATAGGCTTGGAAAATTTGATACTCGCAGGACCTTCTGAAGGCAAGAGAAACAACTAGAAACAAACATAACAAGCTTGTGTAAAAGGATGGCAGAACAGGAAGGAGAAAGGGATAGAAAAATATTTATTGACAGGCATTATCGCATACGTCCTGAAGGGACACGATACATACAACAAGAAGCTGATGAAGATTAAGAAGATAAGTTTTTTTTTGGTGAATTCATGTTTTATGATGCAATATAATTTTTCTCATTTATAAATATATCCTAAAGATATTGTCTATTGAAACTTATTTTAAACATGTAATGAAATAGAGGCGCGGATTAAATGATAAGACGACACATTAATCTTTATAACTTAACATTATATTAACGCCAATATTCCGTCAGTTACTCCCTGTCTGTCCGTGATGCTGATCACGACGTCGCTCTCCACCCCGTTTTAGACGCGGACCTTACAGTCATCAGTTATGTCGGAGAGACTGCCCCAATCATCTCTGTAGCGGTCGTTAATATATCCACCTGCTTTGCACAATCGACTCATCTTCAAGTCAAAAGATAGCCGCTATATTTTCCCCATATAGTTTTACCGTTCACGCAACAACTTCCTCGAGCAATGCTCTACCTTGAGCGGCGCTTGGACCTTGTATATGTGACCATTAGTAATAAAAAGAAATCCTGCTGTAACGGGGATGGTGGTGTTGGCAAAACTTGGTAGGTATGTGATATGGGTGCCAAAGTTGGGCCCACAGAAGTAAACCATGGAACACGGATTAGATGTAAGAAAGATATATTAACATCAGGTTACAGAGATAGTGTAAGCAGAGCTTACTATAAGTTAGTGTCCAACACTGGTAGTCGTACGAGACTCTCACTGTCTCTCTGTCACTCACTATTTCTCTCTCACTCTCTGTCACTTTCTCTATCACTCTCTGTAGAGTGCTATGTCGCCTACTTAATATAGGCCTGGAAGAGTCTATTGCGTAGGTAGTTTTCGGTCTCACAATACCCCACTTCCAAAGAGTTTTCTTTTTGAAAAGGAGAGAAAAAATAAAACTGTTAATACTTTTTCCTCTTGTGATTTATTGTTTCTCAGCTGGAAGTAGAGATTTTGATGCGTGAGCCACAGCTTTTCTCGAACCGTCTGGCAGTTTATGTAATATGCAAGCGCCTATGCCGTACGAGCTTGCATCACTTGCGACTATGATGTCGAGACTAGGGTCGTAATGGGTGAGGGAGAGGTCTGAAGTAAGAGTTTTCTTGATCTTCTCGGATGCGTCTTAACATTCCAGGGTCCATGACCATGGCTTGTTCTTTTTTAAAAGTTGGTTGAGAGGCCCTCTCAAATTTTGCATGTTCTTAATGAACCCTTGGTAAAAGTTAGCTAGGCCGAGGAAGCTTTGTAACACTTGAACGTTATCTGGGGCCGGCATGTTTCTGATCGCGTTGGCTCTTTCTGGATCCGGTCGACGACCATCTTTATTTATAATGTGACCTAAGTATTTAATCTCTGGTAAGAAAAAGTCACACTTTGCCTTCTTAACCTTAAATCCGTATTCTTGTATCTTTTCGAATACGTTTATTATATGGTTCCGGTGCTCTGCCGTAGTTTTACTAGTAACTAGTATATCATCCAAATAGGCTGTTACGTAGTCAAGATCGCCCAGCATGGCGTCCATGACCTGCTGGAAAATTGTAGGCGCAACCTTTACTCCAAAAGCCAGTCTATTGTATTTGTACAACCCTCTATTGGTGTTTATGCAGAGCAATTTGGAACTTTGTTCTTCCACCTCTATCTGAAGGTATGCGTCCGAGAGGTCAATTTTAGAAAAAATTTTTCCACCATTGAGTTTATTGAAAATTTCTTCAGGACTTGGGAGAGGATAGTGGTGATCTTGCAAGGCATCGTTTAACCCTGTGGAAAAATCTGCGCATACTCGTATTTGATTGGACTTCTTTTTTACGTAGACCGTAGGTGCTGCCCACTCGCTGAAATCTGTTTGTTCGAGTCTATCTACCTCTTTATTGATTTGCTCTAGAGCAGCGAAAGGGACATTCCGTTTCTTTTTGAATACCGGTTGTGCACCGTCCTTCACCTTGAACTTAGCTTTCATTTTAATACATTTCCCAAGGCCGCCAGAAAAAACCTGGGGAAATTGTTGTTTGAGTTCCTTTTTTAGATTTACCAAATTGGACGTTGTACTTTGTATCTTGCGACAGAATGTACTCATTGGGCAATCCAAAAGATTGAATTTTTCTATCCAATCAGTTCCAAATAAGTTGTCTGAAGTTTTTAATACCTAGGCTTTGAGCTTTTTGGTAACTCCATTTAGTGTTACTGTAAGTATTACTTCGCCTAAAATGTTAATATTTTCGCCAGTTACGGATTTTGCTGTTTTATCCGTTTTTAATAAGGTCGGCTTGTTCAATTTTCGCCAAGTACGCCAGTTAATAGTTGAAATATCAGAACCCGAGTCAAGCTGGAATTTAATGGACTTATTGAAAATATCCACTGTTACATATTTTCTTAAATTCCTATCAACAATATTGTCAGATTGAGCTTGCCTAATTTTATTTTAGGGTTTTCTCGTTCTGTTGGCGTACCAGCACGAAGTTAAAGTATGCCCACTTTTATTGCAATTTTTGCAATATTTTTTGTTCTTAACTGGACAGAATTTCATCCAATGCCATTTACCACAATGGTAGCATGGTTCGGGCAGTATCTTTAACCTATTTGGGTTTTGGTTACTGCGGAATTTAGGACATGAGATTTGCCTTTTGTGTTTTTGAGGGGAATAGGAGGTAGACTTACTTCTGATTTTATTAATCTGAGTCACACTTGATTCCTCGATAGTGTTTGAGTCACGCTTTACAGATATTACTCTTTGACAGTCTTCTGCCAGTTTTTGGAGAGTCAATCCTTGTTCGTTCTCAAGCTTAGTCAGTACCCGTCATCTGACTTCGGCGTCTTCTGCAGATACTAGACCTTGTGCGAAAATTAAGCACTTAAAACCATCGGCAATCAGTTCGGCTAGTTTAAAATCATTACATAGCTTGTTCACCGATGCTGCAAACGTTAGAAAATCTTTCTGGTTGTCTTTGACTGTGTTCAGGCATTTCCAACGTTTGTGGAACAAGGTTGTGTTAGGCCCGAATAATTGCAATAGGAGCTTAATCGTCTCTGAAAAATCCAAGTCAGTCGTTTTCTTGGGTAGTATGAAGTCGACGAACCTACAATGTTCTGTAGTTCCCAGTTTTCTCAATAGAAGACGTACCTTTTTTTTTACTGGGCCATTGTTCACAGTCTACGTTGAAAATATCTTCGTAGCGCCTGTAAAAAGCCTGGAACGTTTTGTCTTCCTCTGGTACGTATTCAAAGGTTTCTATTGAATTGTAAATTGTACTCTGGGAGAATATTGTATCTTTTTCAGAGTTTGAGCCTTTTAATGCATTTACGAGTAATTCTTTAAGTTGTTTCTGTTGTAGTTCAGCATTCTGAAGCGTAATTTTTTGGAATTCCATTTGCTGTTTATGTAAATCCAAAAATAGTTGTTGTTTTTCTTCTGATTTTTGTTGCTGGTCCAAATTTAGTTTTAACATTTGGGCAACTGCTTTTTGCAAATTTTCCATATTTAAAAATGACAGCGCTTTTTTGTTGCTTTGAAACACGTGTACTAATAGGAGGTACACAAAAAAATCTTGATAGATTTTTGTTCTTTTTTTTCAGAAAAAAAAATATGGACAGACAATAGTTAAACTAAATTAATTATGTGTGTTTAGCTTTTTTTTTCCTGGTTCTGTTAATTTTAACGTAATTGAATAATTTTTCAGCACACTTATGTATTTTTTTTATAGAGGTACAAAAAGAAGAAAACTCACCTCAGTGAATTTGAGGGGAGAATAATTTTATGCCCGAGTTCAATTCAGTTACATAAAAAAATTTCCGATAGTTTTTTCCGAAAACTTGAGTATAATGGTAATACTTGATCTTGTGTTGTCAGTTTTTTTTTTTTACGAACAACTGTTTTTTTTTATTTTGTGTGTGTGTGTGTGTGTGTGGGTGTGTAAAAAATCGTTCTCGTATTGGACAGACTTTAATATTCCGTAGATGTCGAATCGCTAGTTTGTCAATGGCGTTTGGTATATATGTAGACGCTGGGTGTTTAGCTTTTAAATCGCTAATGTATTAATACCAGCTTAATTTCACGTTCAACACTGCTGTGGGAACGCGTGGTGTTTGTGTATTTTTCGCGTGCTGTCGCTATTGATATGGTGAGAACGAAATTCTCGAATCTTCTCTGTCGCCACTGTTGTTGGACTGGCAAAGTATTGCGGTTTTTCGACGTAATGCGTTTCTAGAATTCTTCGTTGACCCAGATGTGGGATTGGTAAGGTATTTAGGTTTCGCCGGGAGTGCGTTTCTAGAATCCTCGTCGCCACTGATGTGCGTTTCTAGAATCCTCGTCGCCACTGATGTGGGTGCCAAAGTTGGGCCCACAGAAGTAAAACACGGAACACGGATTAGATGTAAGAAAGATATATTAACAACAGGTTACCGAGATAGTGTAAGCAGAGCTTACTATAAGTTAGTGTCCAACTGGTAGTCGTACGAGACTCTCTGTGTCACTCTCCATAACTCTCCTGTCACTCTCTTGTAGAGTGCTATGTCGCCTATTTAATATAGGTCTGGAAGAGTCTATTGTGTAGGTAGTTTCCGGTCTCACAATAGTATGATATTCAAATAAGTTAATGAAGATGGTGCTCAGACTCACCCTCATACCTTTGTATTCCATTTGCAAGGCGAAAGTTCCACTTCTTCTGGAGAACCACTACATTGTGAAACAGACCCCCACGCAAAGGATGATTTCCTAATCACTGTGATCTTAACCTCTACAAGTCTAGGCTCATCCGTTACTTATTTTTCCTAATCTGTACTTACTTCCTCTTCTTATGTCCTCATGACAACCTCGGTCATTAACCATCTACTTTTATTTAGTATTGAGTCTTTTATTGCAAGAATATTTTTTAACCGCGTTGACACTAAGCAAGGGAGTAAAGCCACTGAGACATAAGGGGTTACTGGGTTTGAAAGAGTTAGGAAAGGGTGCATTGTTCAGGAACGAGAACAGAGGAAGAGTAATTAGGGGACAGTAGACAGCGATTGATATTGCTCTTAAATTTTTGCAAATTGAAATTGGCTGGAAAACATGGCGCCAGAGCGAAAAACATGATACAAGGGAGAAGTGCGAGAAATGAAACTGTTAAATTAGAAGTTACGGTTACATCTAGCCAGCTCAACTGTAAATTAGTGAGGCCTCCTCGCCAGTCTAGTACTGCGCTTACATTCGAAGAGTCTTGATTTAATAAAAAAAAAAAAATGGAAACAATGATAATAAGAGACAGACCATGGTATGAGGCTACGTATTGGGGATGTTAAAATCAAGCTGGTACGGAAATTTAACTATCTGGGGAGTGTATTAATATTCGAGAGAAAACATGACACAGAAACCTGAAAAAGCATAGAGAATACTAAAGATGTCTTCAAAAAATGAAGTAAAATATTATTGTTATGGGGTCCACCCCTTTTTCATATAAGTGGACTCTACCAAGTGTACCTTGACTGCTGCCATTAAATACCCAGAGTAGCCAGTCGGTAGTCGGCAGTTCGGTAGTCGGATAGAGAGAGGATATACGGAAAGTGAGAGAATATACGAACGTAGATAGTGTGAAGTAACCTCTTGTAGAAGTCAGTTACAAGCACGTAGACTCTAAGGAAGTCCTACTTCGAGACTGTATATATCTATCTGTATTTGCTACTAACCACGTTCCTGGACTTACTAACAGTATTACTCTTTGTATGATTGTGCAAATACATTTTATTTCTTATATTTAATTATTGCGTTTGTCATTCCTTGGATACCGAATTCATCTCGGAATCCACAACAATTATGACATTTTCTCCTATATTGAAGTGAAGAGACAAAGCGAGAGATATGTGATACTACCAACGATTACTAAGAATACTATGGACAAATTGTGTCAGGGACGATTAATTTTAAGGAAAATAAGGTAAACTAAATTTTCGGTGACACATACTAGGAAAAGAAGGACTATGAAATTTAGCAGTCATATATACTAAATGTAAGAGAAGAAGGCGAAAACAACGAATAAACTACTTAAAGTGTTCGTGTGAATGGTTGCCAGAACAAGGACAAAGAGATACATGATCCCCGTCTTGAAGTATATTGCATATAAATGAAGTAAAATAATGTTCACTAAACTTTATTATTGAACTACCATCATTTACATGGCAGTATGTATCACAACAAAGATTGAAAACACTTTTAAAGAAGCTATTAACATGTGACAGACTGGGAGATTTCTTCCTTGATTACACATTTTTCGTTAATTTATAGTCGGTTAATTAAAAATTTCTAAGAAATCGTTGACCTCACTGAAATTAAAGAAATTACTGTATTCAATGTAGAGCAATTTAACGACATTACGCTAACAGAAATAGCACTAAGTTGTGCTGTTTTTCTCTGTTACAGTAAGTAACACACGAAAATGTAAGAGTTTTTATACAGATTATGTAATCAAATGGCCACTCAGTTGATATCAACCATCTCCGTATCTTGGAACTAAGTAATCTCGAACTTAACCTCATTAGATTTTTTTTTCCCAAGACCATAACTTCACTTCTACTTTGTCTCTAAGCAAACGATTGCCTGCTGTTTTGTTTCTAGTCTGCATGAATTATAATTCAGTTTACCGGAGACGGTGAATCTCAAGAAATCTGTACAAAAGAAAACAGAGAGCAAAAAACGTATAACTTAAAAAGATTAAGTAACGATGTAACTGCTGTTGTTCTTCACACTATTAGGCTTCAATTCGCATTAACACAGAACGCAAAACTACAAAAGAAATGTGTAAAATAAACAGGAAAAAACACTGATCTGCTCAGATTTATATTATTAGAATAAATCTATAATTCAAATGACGGCAAAGTTAACTGTAACCGCGATATGTTATGGTCGATTAAAACAACAAATAGGTTCTCTGAACAGAATCTACAAAATATACATCACAGAAAGAAATATATCAACATAGGTAACGGATAACTCCCCGTAAAAATTTATGCGTCTCCCTTTTCCCATTGAGAAGCCTGGCACCGCCATATTTCAGATGCAGCATAACTATTTGCGTCTTGTTTGAATTCTGAGTTATTATTTCTTGATTGTTTTCATTTTACTTTTACTATTTATCAAAATGTTTTAATACGCCAGCAAAATTAAGTATTCTTCTTCTTCTATGTCTCATATCCCCTCAGGATACTGGCGATCATGGCTCTCCACAATTCCCTGTCCTTTGTAGCTTTTAATAATTTTTGTTGTTATATCTCCAAAAACCTGTTTCTGCCATCCAAGTTCCTTAGGTAAGTTATGCATTTCTTTCCTTTCCTCTGTGCTTTTTGTCTTCAAGCTGTCTTGTATCAATTTTTTCAAGCCCGCTTTACTCTTTGTGTGCTTTAGAAATTACAACTCTCTCTCTCTCTCTCTCTCTCTCTCTCTCTCTCGCCACCTGATGTTAAGTATTAGTTTCCATTTTCTCTAAAACTTTATCGTTACTCACATATTCTATCCATGGTATCCTCAGCATCCTTCTTCTCTATGACCATATTTCTTCTTGCTTCAAGTCTCTTTTTCATCTTTGAAGAGATTGTCCAGTATTCATTGCCATACAGGTGGACAGATATCACGTCACTTTTCAGTGCTCTTTACTCTTTTTCTGTTTCCTAGTACTCTTAACTTTTGGAAAGCACCTTTAGCTATCTCGATGCTGAGCTACATTTCTTGGACCCACCAGCCCTAACCTTTGCAAATGGAACACGCCATGACACTTACACAAGAAGGAATTATCCGCATTCACTTCGTATTTCATTAGTAAGAAATAAATTCTACTCGGACGGCTTTTTCCCAAGAATCTACTGTTTTCGCAATCACTACTACCTAGTCTAGGGTCAAGCGCTAACCTCATGAAATTCATTTATTGCATTTTCTTACTCTTTTTTTTAGTGTTTCACCCCAAGCAAGGCGGGAAGCCACTAGGACGCAAGGGGTTAGAGAAGATTTGGAGCAAGATCAGATAGGAGTGATAGAGGATGATGAGAAGGATAGTGGATAGATCAAGGCAACTAGAGATGTCGATTGACATTACATTTGAATAGTTGGAGATTATAGCTCTCAGGGAAACAGGAAGAGGGAAGGGAGTTCCACAGGCGAGAGGTTCGAGATATGAAGCTATTGGAGTAGAAGTGAGGACTACATTTAATAGTTACAACAATGAAAGGGTGAAAGCGGGATGCCAGCCTCGTAGGGCGCTTGAATTTAAAAAGAAAAAAATGGGAACCAGCGAATGCAGCTCCTCGGAACAATTACCATGAAAGTATTTGTAAAAAAAGACAGAGAGAGGCGACGGCGCGTCTGTGAGGGAGCAACTGTAGACGAGATGCCGGATCAGGGCCAATTATATACAACATCACGTAGTAAGCATCTACCTAGAGTGGCTCTTGGGTCTTGCATAAAAAAACTAGCTGCAACATGAATAAATCATAGAAAGATCATATTAGCTCAAGCAGTTCTTTCGCAAACAGAAATAAAATAGAAACAAAACAAACGAGAGTGGAAATACGTATCGTAGTGTCTCATGGGAAAGCAAACATCTCACTGGCAGATATAAATAACTTTTGGATACCTTCTGCAAATAAGTTATTTTGGCTTTTCGCTGATTGTTTAGTTGTATTCTTTTATAAAGAAAAGATGAGAATCAAATTTGTTAACCTTATTTAGCTGTGACCCATTTTTACACAGATTTGTACTGGAACTAACAAACACCATACAAATGTCCTCTCAAGAAGGAAATGATTCCTTAAAAGTTCTTTTATATCTCGAAGGAAACTGATTTATTCTAATGCAGTAATTCAATCTTTATAATTAATGCAATCATAGCGAACAATTCAGGAGGATATTTCATAGAACACAGAATAGGATCAAATTGAAGTATCTGTTCTCCACATCTCTAATGATAAGGGTAAATGTAAACAGTTTCCTTATATTAAAACATTCAGCATCCATCAGTCGAACAGCGAATGTTGCTAGAGTTATGCCTTCATTCAGTCCTTGACTATTTGGCCAGGGTCAAAGTGTAGTATCGGCCTTTGTAGGGAGAAAATACATTTTAACTCTCAATCGTGTTTCTATTTTCGGACAGAGCGCAACTTAGTTATGTCTTTGTTTTCAGGCAGAATACAACTGAAAATATTATTGACAGATACCCAGTCTAGGGGAACAAATGTCCGTGTCAGTACCTCCCTAATTTCACTAAAGAGTGGGGATCGGTAGAAATACCGAAGCCAGCGCAACCAATGGACGCACTCGGGCTCTCAACATTGAATTGGCTTTGTGTCGAATCCTGTCAACGTGGGGTATGCGTAAGCAAAATAAATATAATCTGCCTTCGATCGGACAAGCTACATTTTATCTCTCAATTGTGTTTCTGACATCGAACAGAAAATAATAATTAAATTAGGGATGATTGTCCCAGGGAGTCCTATTTTGCGGCAGAACCTCCCATACTGCACGAAAGAGGGAGGTCAGTGTAATATTGACGCCGGTGCTACGTTGGTTGCGGGAACTGGCAATTGTTGGCCTCAGCCCATGTGCACGAGCTCGGACACTCCACTTTAAACCCGCCTTGTACCGTATTCCGTCACCAAGGGGCTGGGGTACAAGTAAATACAAAGTGAAGTATCTGTTTTCCACATCTCTAAAAGATAATAGTAATATTAGCTGTTTCCTTATAAGGAAACATTCGACATTCATTGACCAAGCAACCAGTGTTACTTTCAGTAGAAATTTATAAAATGTTTCTATTGAAACAATTTTTCAGGAAAATAGGTTTCTCAAGTCTACTGTTATGGCTCTTTATGGGGAATGAACTTCCAGCATTCGTGGGGGATGTTCGCTTCCTTATTTGATTATGTCATTATTTTCTCTTCCAGAGATATGCGATAACCTTTTTCGTTGTGGCTGCCGTTGAAAATCCTCAGATGAAATGTTTGCTGAAAAGTTACCGCTCACAGAACACATTAAAGGCAAAGGATAGAAAAAACAGCGAATAATCTACCTAATGAGCTGATGTTAAATGGGTGGCAGAACTGGAACTGGTAGTTCTGGTAAGGAGACAATGAATACTTTGAGCTATAAAAGACAGGTAGTAGATCTATAATCTTCCATGACTGAAGAGATATAAAAGAAGATGATCTATCAAAATTTTCTACGTAAAACAAAAAAACAGCAACAACAACGATAATAATAATTGCCAAAACTGTGGGGAGGTCTATAATAACAACGACAACGCATTTTAGTCTGGGAACTTCTGTCTGCAGAAGCGATACTCCTGCATTTTATTCACACATACACAATATGGCCGACACGGTATTTCTGTGCCTAAACAATGGCTGAAACGGCGCTTCCGTTTCCTTATTTCCCAGTCGTTGTTGTTACTACTAAATAATAATAATAATAGGAGGTGGCGTCGGAGACTAAGAATACCATGGAAAGAATAATTGAAGAACAACGATGCTTTACGGGAAATGGTAACAAAAAGGACACTTTAGATTATGATACAAAAGACAGTTGAAATATTGAAGGCAAGAATGCAAGAGTGAAACAGCGAGTAACAAAATGAGTGAATGGATGGCATAATAGGTGGGGCAGAATGAGTACCAAGGTGACAAATATTACAGTTACCATGGATAGGACGTTATGGGAGCCATGATTACCTACGTCCTGCGGAAACAATTACTTCTATATGTCATGTCCCTTCAGGACGTTGGCGATGTAGGGCTTTTCACAATTTCATGCACTTTGTAGATCGTAACAACTTTTGCCACTTCGCGTAACCACTGCTCCGCCATCCATTCATGAAGCTCGCCAGCTAGGTTGCCCGTTGATTTTCATATGTCACTCTCACCATCAATCTGAGTATCAAGTTTTCCAAGCCCACTTTCCCCGTTATATGCCTTAGAAACTTCATCTGTCTCTTTCTGATGCTAAGCATAAGTGTCTTTTTTTGTTGTCATTGTTTTTGGTACGTCGCCGTTGGTCACATCTTCGATCCTTGGTATTCTCAGCATCTTTCTGTATAACCATATATATGTTGCTTCAAGTCTCTTCAGCTGTGCAGGGGCTGTCCAGAATTTACTGCCATATAGGAGAATTGATATTACATAACGGTTTAGTACCCTTTACTTTGTTTCTATTGATACTTTCCTGTTTCTTAATACTTTGCTTAGCTTTTGGAAGGCACCTTTCGCTATCTCGGTGCACCTTCGGAACTCCGTGTCGCAAAAGATACATAAAAGAAAAATTTAAATTAATTTTCTAATGCTGAAATCAACCCATTTTTTTTAATGCAAAATTCATTTTAGCATTTCTATATTGAATATGCCGGTGTGTATGCAATATTGAACAACAAACAAAGGTAAAAGAAAATATGTAAGTGGTCTAATCCTCTTCCTGTATGACAGTTCTATTCCAATTTGTAAAAGGAAAAAAAAAAATTATCTCATTACTTCAGATAAGTGCTATGCCGATAATTTTGAAGTATATTTTATTAGAGTTAAGAGAAAAAATATTTTATCACTAAAATGCTCGTTAAAACTTTCTGTCACGGAATTGCAAAATTTGCAATTTTGAAATATTTCAGTTCTAAAATTTACAACCACCACAATTTGTAAAGAGAAAATATAAAAAAAAAACTGACAACTTAAAAAAAATTTCCAGCAAAAATAAATTCATCTTTTGGCGCCAAATCATATTCTAGCGAAAATATTTTCTTCTTCATATGCGGTGTCTCCTGAAGATGTAGATGTTTTTGGCTCTGCACAATTTTTCACAAACCCTGCAATGTTATCAATTTACTCAAGCTCACTAAGTTGTTAAGCTCTATGTTATTTCCTCTGTCCTTGCCTTCAATCTTTCGCGTGAGTATCAGACTTTCCAAGCCTTCTTTCTTTATTATGTCCTAAAATGTCAACTGCCTCTTCCTGATATTAAGTATGTTTCTTTTTCTTGTTTCCATTTTCTCTAAAACTTCGTCGTTGCTCACGTATTATGTGTATGGTATCATCAGTATCCTTCTGTAGAACTACATTTCTAATGTTTCAGGTCCCTTCTTCGTCTTTGAGTAGATTATCCAGCATTCACTGCCATGCAGGAGGACAGATATCACGACACAGTTCAGTACTCTTTCCATTGTTTCTAACGAAGATTTCCTGTTTCTTAGTACTCTGCTTAGTTTTGGAAAGCATCTTTGAGCTATCTCAATGCGCCTTCGGATTTCAGCATCGCTCTTTCTATCCTCTGTTAAAATACTTCCCAGCGAAAATATTGTCCATCTTCAATAGACCATCGTTGCTTCGCTAACATGCTGATTTCTCTGAGTTACTAATTTACACATATCTTTAAAAAGAGTAACCTTCTCAAGGTTTATGTATGTATGACCAGCCAGGAGTCCTGACTTAACACTATGTTACTTTTTTCTTTGGGGCTGGTTAAAGGGGAAAGTCTACTATACCAAACTAAGACTTTAGAAGAACTTGAAAGGAGAATAAAAGAATTTATGTCTTCCATAACACAAGAATTCCTGGTGAAATCTAAAACTTTATTAAAAGATAAATTTTTTTATGATTTACTTTATGAAAAAATAATTAAAAAATATTGACTAATTATGGTTTTAATCGGTTAGAAAAAGTTATGTTTTTCTGGTACCGAGTTGGCATAGCCCTGCATTGTCCCGGCGCCCGGTCTGCGATGTTGAAGTGAATGTTTGATTTTTTTTTCCTTTCCCGGAATGAAACACAGTAAAAAAAAAAAAAAAAAAAAAACTCTAGTGACATCAACAAACGAGATCCTTATAATGAAAACGAGATCGGAGTACAGTTCAGTCCCTCAGATCTCTGAATGGATCCTATCTGATTAATGTTTCTTGGTGGGAGGTACAATGATTTGATCAAACTTTACCTATTTGTGTTTTATGACGCAACTCATATAAGTAATTCTATAATGACCATTGTGAACGCATAATATTTAGATGGCGCTTCAATTGCAAATCACATAGAAACATATTGCATAAATAATTTAACATCGTTACTTTAAAAGAGTTCCTCGTTGCATTTTCTATCCGGAGTGTTCTCAAACTTCCTTCTGTAAAACCAAATCTTGGGTTTCCTCTTCTTCTGTGAAGAAATCGTCCAGCATTCATTGGCATATAAGAGGAGGTCTATTACATAGCATCTCATAACTCTTTTCTTTATCTATAACGAAAACTCCCTGCCTTAATACTTCATCGAGCCTAGTTGTAATGGTGTAACTAACGAAAGAAAATCATCTGAACATTTGCCATGGAAATAGCGATAGAGTAACGAAAGGCTTGCGTCGTTGCCTCTGCAGGAACGAACCTGCAGAATCAGATACATGTCTTCTGACACCAAACTGTGTAAGCGGCTTTGAACACTGTCAAGGCTGGAAAGTAATGATCCAACAGCTCCAGCCAAGGCATGGCAGAAATGATTTAATTCTGGTCTAATCTGATACTTGTAAAGATATCGCGTTGCAGAACTGACTGATTAATTGATTTGATTTTACGGCTTATCAACCATTGCTTTGTTATTTAAAATCTAAATAGGTTTCGGATAGTAAGAATAATTATTTTGTTTTTTGCGAGTGGATATTTCATTAACATTTTTTTTTGTTTTCGAATATTAATTATTTTTCCAGATACTATTTAACAAATAGTTTAGGGGGTAATGGATTCGTACCTTTCTAAATGTGATCCATTACTTGCACATTCCAAAGATTACAGGAGGAGGCAACTACCGAAGGATACAAGGCAATGTTAATGTTACAAGAATGCGAAAGCCGGGGTCAGAATTGGTGTGAGTGACTCGAGAACGGGACGTTCTGACAGATTGTTTAGTTTTTGGATACAAGAGAGTGTCTCAAAACTCTGAAGCGTCAATACGCCTCCCACACACAGGTTAGCGACCAGCTAAAACCACCTGGCCGGACGCTGAACCATTTTACGACATACGTCTCTGTGACGTCACTCCTCCTACTGCCTCTTAGGATCCAAACCGCCACCACACTCTCTTAATAAAACGAATGAGAAAAAAGAAATGGTCACTTTCGTTAATATTAGGTTGGTGCAAAAATAATGTCGTTTTCTCAGATATGTTACTATGTGAGAAAACGACATTATTTTTGCACCAACCTAATACTATTTTATCGAGTAGGGACCCAGAGGCGACACCGTACACAATATTCGATAGTAAGAAGTTTCTAAGAATTTAAGGATATTATGCATGATTAGATGCTAAGTATAAAAACTATAAGAATGGCTAGTTATTAAATTAGTCACTAAGAAGTGAATGGTTATATGGCCAGGTACGAAGCATATTTTGAACTGGTACAAAATAATTGAATATCTGTTAGAATGGCGCTGTCAATACTAATTCATTGGTTCGTAGGGCGGGTTTTCTTATCACCTGTAGTGTAGGTGAACAGATCTTTACTAAGCCTATCTTAGTTTGATACCTGTTTGGTATTTGTTTCTTTATTCGGTAGTGTTACATTCATTTTGGGTTTTTTTTTTAAATTAAATAAAACTTTCTCCGAACTCTTTTTTATCTCAATAATAAGATTTGAAGATTCAAGATGTCGCTATTGCCCCCGTCATATAATATGCATTCCATTCCACTCTTTCGTCTTTGAACGTTTAAAATTCTACTCCAACAAACACCTGAGACTTCTAATAGATTATTGCTACCAAATGTCTCTGATCGTTTCTTTATAAAGATGTTTTTATTCTTTAATTTTTGAATGCAGAAAGGTCAGAGATTTAGCCAGCCAAAACCGTCGATGACCAGAATTTGACAACGAAGACGATTTTGACAGTTACCTACTTTGACCTTTGCATCATTCGTAACATTTGTAAACCTCAGTAAACATTGTACACCTTCAAAATCTGGTCTAAAAGGTCGGGGATGACATTGAATATATTCACGCACGATTATTACACTTTTTTCAATGAAAGTGCATTCGAATTTGACAACGTATAAATAAAAACATCGAACAACAGCCAGGGCGCACAATAGGTGGGCGGGCGCTATTCACGATTCTTGAACATGACACCGTCGATTTCAGATTTTACCAACCATTTTTTTCTTCGAGAGATTTTCATCAAAACTTGTTCTTCAGAAGATAGGCAAGCATGGCTCTCTATAATTTCCTTCCTTTGTAACTCTTAGTGAAATTCATCTTTTCGTTATTTCACTCAATTCCTTTTCTGTCATCCATTTAAACAAGCTCATTATTCTATCTGTGCATCTTGCCTTATATATGTGCTGTGAGTGTCAAATTTTCTAAGCCTCCTTTCCTCGTTATGTGCCCTAGAAATGTCAGTTGTTTCTTTCTCATTACCAGTGTTATTATTCCTGATCGGGCGTTTCGGCTTCAGTTATTTTCCCACTGTCCTAATGCATCTTCCCTGTAGCTTTTTCTATAAATATTTTCATGATAATTGTTCTGATGGAAATTTCTCTATGGTGTCTAGACTTCGTGAATTTAAGTTCAGTATTAGATTGGCAACAGGTTTCATCATTTTACAGTTTAATCGGCTAGATGTAACCATAACTTCCCACGCTAACAGTTTCTTTTCTTGTACTTCTCGCCTGTAAAACTCTCCCCTGACTTCTTGCTTTGCAGCCAACTTTGTATCTTAGAAAATTTAATGCAATGTCATAAAATATCAACTGCCTTCTTGATTTCTCTTCTTTAATTTTACTTGCTACTTAATAATGCTTTTTTCTTACTCTTTCACACTCAGTAACGTCTTGTATCTTAGTGGCTTTATTGTTTTGTTTACAGTGAAGTGATAAAAAATGTACGAGTCCTTTTTCCCCCCATTTTCCCTAAAAGACGAAGTTTAAGGGAAAATGGAAACAAAAAAAGACATACTTTTTTTTAATCATTTCATCCAAAGCAAGGCTATAAATCCACTAAGACACAAGATGTTCAGTCCATGTCGTGTATTTTTTTAGAATACAGGTATGATTATATGTGTTACTTATTTCACGACAAATTCAAAAACACTGAATATACAATAATGTTAGATATCATTTTTTTTTTTAAAACAATTTCTATTACTCAAGTATCCAATGCTACCCTACTTTCTAACACATCCAATGAATAGTAAACAAAAAGACAATCCACAACGTCTTTGCTTGTTTTGAATTTAAACCTTTCTCAGGCGGAGAAGGTCTATATGCCCAGTAGTTGAAATGAAGACATTTTGAAATTGCGACTTGTTAATAAGGGTAAAGGATTATTATATACATCAATGAAATAAGTATGTGATAAAGTTCTTAGACATCTTGAATAAAATCATCAAAATACTTGGATGAAGACATGCATGAGGATAGAATGCTGAGATATGAAGTCATAAATGGATTCTTCATCTTCTTTAGCCAATCATTTTTTCCGCAAGAGGATTTTAATGGCGGTTTCAGATTTCCATTCATTTATTAAATTACCCACTCTTTCAAAATGTCCTTGCATTAGAATTCAGACAAGGGATAATTTAACGGAAAAAAACCCAAAGAACAAAGAAACAGAAAAAAATTATTGAATGCGTATAAAATTTAATTAATGACTTTAGGACTTTAGGTGCTCATGACTCTTCACGACTTCCTATCCTTTGTCGCTCTTAGGAATGTTCTCGATGGCAGTGAATTCAGGACAATATATCTAGTAATAATAAATAAACATAAAGAGATGTAGTTACCAGTGACTATTGAGAATTATTGAGGATGTGGAGAATCATAGCTCTCAACAACTTCCTAAGCTTTTTAATTCTTAGCAATGTTTTGTCTTTTTACTACATCTCCCGCTCCCTGTGCTGCTATACATTTTCACGCGCTCGTTAGGTAGATTGCTCAATGTTTCTCCCTGACACTCTTACCTTTGAGTATAACTTGTTAGAGTTAAGTTTTCTAAGCCCCCTTTTCTTTCCCAGGTGCCAAAGAAAATTCAGTTGTCTCTTTCTGGTTGAAAGTGTCTTTTTTGATTCCATTTTACTTAAAACTTCCACGTTGCTCACATGCTTCGTCTATGGCATTTTCAGCATCATTCTTTCGAACCATATAGAGATGCAAAGAGCGATTATCTCCCTTTCGTTGAGACAAAGTCACGTGACGTTAAGTCATAGCGTGACAAATGGTAGTTCATACGTAAGATATGAAGAAAACAGACGTCAAGTGACAACAGGCTGAACAGCGGAAACTACATGATCTCACCCGGCATATAGAGGACACCACAGACTTGCCTTTTTTTTTTCATTTTGGAAAATATTACAAGTAAGATCCTCTGTTTTTTCATCCCTTTATCACTTCTTGTTGCATATATATGTTATAGTCTCTCTGTGGGGGACAAATTAGTAATAAGTATAAGTTTGGTATAAAAAAAAGAGTCTTGTTGAGATCTATAAGTTCCTTTCCTTCAGCTATTCTATTCTGTTCGTGTATTAAGGTGTTACTATATAACGGATATATATATATATATATATATATATATATATATATATATATATATATATATATATATATATATATATATATATATATATAATATACCTATAATTCAAGCTGAGAATACTCTTTCTTGCCTAGCACCCCCCATTAACCACATCAGTATCAGCTTGAGTCTCCTTTTAATCTGTAATGTATTGTTTTAAAAAGCGTTATAAAGAATTTGAATGAAACCTAAACATATGATGAAAGTGAATTTATACAGTTTTCGTTCTTGAGAATTTACAACAAAAACATTAAACATTAATTCTTTATTAGTTTGTTTATTTACAAGAATATTTTTATATTTACTACAGTCTAAAAACGAATAAAATTAACTAACGCAATGCATCATTTACAAATTTATAAAGAATTAAATGTGAAAATTTGTATTTATAAATTTATAAACAATTACTAAATTATTAAAACACAAATATATGCGTGTCGTCAAAATTGGCGGCCAGAAGTAATATGCATTATATTGTAATTTTCATTTAATCCAATTACAATTTTGTATTGTAAAATTGTTCGTTAACGTTAATTCCTAATACAACCAAAATTATATTTACTGCAAAAGTTCCCAAAAATCTGAGTAATCTTTGAGAGAACGTACATTCAATCTGTAACTTCAGTCTACTTATTTCTCTTCCTATTAAGAGCAATGTATCATCAGGTATTTTTTTCTCAAGCTATAACCAAATTTCACAAGATATGCTCCGAATTGTAACATGCAATAATTAACGACAAAATATATATATATATATACAGACTCAGTATCATCTAAACCACCTTTTTGCAAAAAAAATATTATCGTATGATTAGTATTTGCGAACATATCTTAAAATTAGTTACATTAACATTCATTTTTAGCCATGTAAGAGTTTCGAAATTCTCAGAATTAAAAATTAAAAACGAATGGGAATAATTATTATTCCCATTCCTTTTTACTTTTTAATTCTGCTGATAATTTCGAAACGCTATATGTATTTTTAAATTTTCTATTCTCTTGAATTTATTTATTTATTGTGTAATTATTTTTACTTTTTATTATTCATTAATTTTGCAGATTTTAAAAATGAAACTTAATATTTATTCCTCTTTTTTACTTTACTTTACAAAAACAAATTCCAAACAAAATGTCTGGAATAATCCAGGCCGGACCGGCTCAAGTGTCTCCGACCCTACCCCGAAAATATGATACGGAAAAATTACTTATGTTATAGAAAACAATTTTTTATTCAATCTTTAAAAATAAACTTCATTGTTTTTTAGGTTTGTTACTAACATGAAAAAAGTAAATAATGCGAAATTAAGTTTTATTAAGGCAAAAATTATAGCGAGCCTTATTTTTTCGAAAATTAATTTAAATAAAATATAGTTAAATTCGTAACACAAATATTCAACTCGACTAATATTGCCCGTAACTCATGTCTGTCACTCATAATTTTTTATTTAATTAAAGTTCTTTTTTTTCTTTACAAAAACAAATATTTATTTTGCATTGTTCCCATCAATTGTTACACAGAAAAAAAAAAAACTACACACTGTTCCTTAATTGTTACACACAAAAAACGTAAATTTATATATATATATATATATATATATATATATATATATATATATATATATATATATATATATGGTCCTGCACGAGGCCTTCACCACTATAATCAAATCTCATGTGCCGGTGTCGGACTGTCGGTTTCCTGGAATCTGATCTGCTTGACCCTCATACGTCGAATCTCGACGGGAGAGTCGATCATATATATATATATATATATATATATATATATATATATATATATAAATATATAAATATATATATACATACATATATATATATATATAAATATATATATACATACATATATATATATATATATATATATATATATATACATATATATATATATATGTATACATATATATATGTCACACACTCACATCAATCCAGCTAAATGTTAGCTGTAGCTTTGACATTGAGCGCTTTCCAATAAGTATCGCGTATGTAATATATAAATAATATTTATAATATATTACACACAAACACACGCATATATATATATACTTACACTTTTCATATTATATATATGGCGTATTATATATTTATATGCATACACTATATATATATACATACACTATATATATATATATATATATATATATATATATATATATATATATATATATATAGTGTATTATATATAGGGATTTGAACCAATTATAAGGAAATCATTATTTCCTATTTTATAAAGTTTGAATCAATTGGGAGCTGTTTTAACAAATATAATAGTGTAAATAAACTTTATAAACTTTATAATAAAAAAGCAGTATCCATTATTTTTGTTATCAATTCTCAAGAACAAAGATAATGTATAAAATCACTTTCAAATGTGTAGGTTTTATTCCGATTCTAATCATCGCTTTTTAAAACAATAAACTTTCCTGAAAAGTGAAAGTCGTTAAAAATCGGTTTTAATGGAAAAACCGTCTTTTTAACACTTAGTCGTATTACGAGCAGGTTTATCCATGTTTGCCATTTTTTTTTTTCTTAAAAGCACATTTCTATAAAAATTTATTGGGTTTAAATTTTGTTGTATATTGAAAGTCATAAAGTTTCTTACTAAATAAGTAATGCAACCTCTTTTTCTTCTATATTCTTATTTGTGCTGTGTTCTTCGGGATGTTGGTGATCATGGCTCTCCACAACTTCACGTTCTTTTTTACCCTTAGGAAGCTTTGTCTTTATTATATATATCCTAATGACTATCCTGCCAACCATTTACAGAAGCTCGTTAGCTAGGCTATACGCTTTTTTCTAGTGTCCCTCTTGCCTTTAACATGTCCTGTGAGTGTCAAATTCTCCAAGCCCTCACTCCTCATCATGTGTCCGAGCCATTTCAACTGTCTCTTTCTGATGCTACGTATAATTTTTGTTTCCTTTTTTTTTCCTAAAAGTTCGTTGTTGCTCACGTGCTGAGTCCATGGTATCCTCAGCGTCCTTCTGTAGAACCCCATTTCTGTTGTATGAATTAATTTCTCTCTCTGTGGTAAGATGGTTCAGTATTCACTGGCATATAAGAGTAACTATATTACATAACAGTGCAATGCTCTTTTCTTTGTTTCCAATGGATTTATCCTGTTTCTTAGTGCTTTGCTAAACTTTTGGAAGGCATCTTTCGCTATCCCCATCTGCCTACATGTTTCGGGATCGCACTTTTCGTCCTCTGTTAAAACACTTCCTAGATATTTAAAATGTATTTGTTTCATTTTGGTGTATCCAATTTGTTATTCGCATGTTTGGCTGTTTCTTTTGCCGACCTCCATACATTCTGACTTGTTATAATTGATAGTTAGTCCTTTATTCTTGCTTTCTTTTATTACATTCTGTTGGAATTCCTGTAGTTTCCTTTCTCTGTCTGCTATCAGCAATGTGTTACCTGCACATCCAATGTGGTTGCTTATAAGAAGATTCATTCGCAAAGCCGAGTTCAAAATTCCTCCTAGTTGGTTGGTTTCACTTTTGCACAAATTCTCTTTGGAGAAACCCATCTCTTCTCCTCCAAGCTAAGGGTTAAACAACAGGACAGACTAGAATCTCTAGCCTTGGAGGAGCCGGTTTAGAAAAATACATTTATTTTTTTTTTAAATCCGTGGAAAATACAACTATCACGCCACTATCTTTTCTAGAAAGTTGTGGCAATATTAGAGATAATAAAGAAAATGTGAATAGCCATGATCGCCTACGTTTCGAAAATGCATGACATAAAAAATTGTACCAAATTACTCTTCCCGATATTTTATAGCGATTAGTAATGATTTAAATTTGAGACATTTTATTTATTTATTATTTATTGAGAGGTTCATAAGGTTTTGTTTTCTTTTTTTAAAACATAGGCCATTGCACATTTTCTTCAGGTTTCCTCATCAGTAAATGGCTAATTTTATAATTACCATTTATCTGGTACAAAGGCAACAAGTAAACAACCAGTATGGCTATAACTCACTAAAAACGGCTTTCGTTACTTTTTTCTTACTACCATAGTTGTTTTGACAAGACTTAGTCCCCAGTCCTTGAGCTTAATCAATCGCCTTTGGAACTAAAAAGAAAATAATAATAGAATGGTTGTTACTTTATATCCAGTCAGCAGCGCGCCCTCTGGTGACTTCAAAAGTCGAAGATTCAAGGGCGATCACTGAACTTAACCTAACTCCTTCAGTCATGCTTTATCTTTCCAACAGGCAGATTAGATCGGACATTAAGTATCGCAGCCAGATCTGGGCTGGAGCTACGCAACCCTCTTGTAAAGGATAATTTTTTTTTCGCAATAGTCAGTGTTACAAGCCTGTCGCTACTTTATCGTTATTTCCATGGCAAATTTTCAGATGAGACCCATTTATTTTAGTTTCACCAATCCAGACAGCATGAATAGACTATACTATGTCCACGGATTAGAATCACCCCCGTTTCTTCTGTGTTCGAAGAGAACTTTCCACTCAGCTTCCTCCACTCCCAAGAACTGTTACTTTGTGAAAGATACTGCTGCGTGAATGCTTCCACAAACACTACAATTTTAACCTTTTAAAGTCAAAAGGTCAATTTTTATCTACCTTATTAATCCCCATAATCTTCACTTCCTACTCCATCCTCTTTTCATCATATAATACTCATCATTTCCATTTTAATAGCAAATTTGAGCTTAGCAATTTTAAATGGTTATCGAGCGGTTCTTGGGTGGACATTAGTAAAAAAAAAAATAAATAGCTTGTTTGTCGATATTTATTAATAAAACTGATTGCAGTAAATGGTCAAATAGAGTAAGAAGATTCTTTAGTGTCAATCGCCCAATTTACCATAAAAGTTAGCATTCAATATCCTCGGATTTTGGAAGATGATCACAGGCGCCGACTGGAAATATGTACTTCTATGACGCCAGTAAGCCGACTCTGAAAGTGCTGCTTCGTTCGACAATTTAAACCATGCTACAAAGTTTTTTTTCCAATGCAGCAAAGTCGAGTTAATATCATCAAATGTACATTTTTGGTAAATATAACGATTTAGTAAGCATAGTATTGGATCTAAAACATGGCCGAAAGTATGGAGCACCCAGTCGTAATTGGTTTAGCGAGACAAGATTGCTAACCATTACAGCATGTCGGAATGAACAATTTTGGCAACTATATTGGCCGCACACAGAAACGACATTTCAAAACATCTGTAGAGTCGGAAAATGCCAAATATTATCTTCTTATTCTGATCTATACGTTTATAATTGTTTTAATTTTTATTTATCAACTTTTAGGATGCTTTTCCTTTACCTACCAGCCATGAATGATTTCGTTAAAACTGCAGGGTAAAAATTGCTTTTAAATATTAAAAGAAAATGTATCAAATACAAGAATAAAATCAATTCACTTTTTTTAAATTTAAAGGAGTAAAACTCAGAAAAAAATGATTATATTTTATTTAGGGGTTTCCAGCGAAATTCTACGAAATTACAGGTATCTAACGAAAATATTTCACCATTTTTATCTGCCATTAACCATTTCTTTGTCACTTGGCTTTTAATGATGAAGACGTTAATTTATTGGCCATATAGATATATCAGAGAGGCTGCTTGGTTTTAGAGAGAAAAAGAGAGCATGTATAATAATGAAAACGAAAGAAAGATATAAAGAAGGAAGGAGCCATGACGCCATCATGCGTTTAACATCTGCTTTTGTGATAATGGAAAAGTTTGTCAATTTTGAAAAAAAATTGTACTCACTCCTTTAAATAACGACCAGCATTCATGCTTATGATTGTCATTGAAATCTTTTTCTGAAAGTTGTTAAGCTCAAATATTTAACGATGCAATAAGGAAATTTCCACAAGTATTTTATTGTCAGAGAACACGTGAGTTGCTAATTCAATAGTTAAATTAAGAATTATGAGACATCCCAAATTTAAAATAGGGAAAGCGGGAAAAAATTTCACGGAGGTGTTAGTTTGTGCCTTTTAGATTTGCGTTAAAAAAAAGTCATAATATAAATTTTATGTTATCTAAAACTATTTCTACAACGCCTGCTTCATATAATGTATATCATGTTGATTTAGTATAGCCTACTTTCTTTTACGGCATATCAAACTCTATGGAATATATAATACCGACAAGATTTTTAGAATAGGTTCGTATGAATAGAATATCTATTCTTTATTAGGCATCAGTTTGTAAATCAGATTTCATTGACGTATTTTTGTCGAGAGTTAAACATAATGCTGGTAATATTTTTTTTCAAAAATCTATTGCTGGTAATATTTCTACCATATAAACGTTTTTTTACACTTTCATAGTGTCTTGACTCCAGTTTAGGAGGGTGCTTAACTATTTTCCCATAGCTGGAGCCCTAACAAATGCTACCACCCTGGTCCAGAGTGGATCTGGGAACAGCAATTAATATAGTTTATGGTCACACCCAGGACGGGCTTCACATTAAACATACATGATTATCAGTCCCTTGATTTCAATATTTGTGTGGGGATGAGGGTAGAAGAAACAGACGTGGGTTCTCCCTTTCCTATGCCAGTTACTATTTATCCATACCTGGGGAGAGAAGAAATTAATTCATACTTTTCCCACATAAGTGAATGTAATGTGTAATGAACACGGCTGTCCAGTTCCTCAATCCAAGCCGCTATCCATTAGTCCAATTTGCCCCTCCCTATATATATATATATATATATATATATATATATATATATATATATATATATATATATATATATATATGGAGGAACAAGTTGGACTAATGGATATATATGAGTTAAAGATATACAATTTTTTTATACATGAATAACAATTTTAGGAGTAAGAAGTATGACAAAATGGAAAAGGATTTGTCTGACAAAACCTTGTCAAGTAAAAAGTTTGCCATACTTCCCCCCCCGATATATATATATATATATATATATATATATATATATATATATAAAAACATTAAGTTGCACAAAATTTAACTTCTCTCAATTTCCTAAAATTAAATAAATGGGTTGTAACAGATGTAACAATTATTTTTACTAAGGTTTAAAAAAAAAACATTTGTAAAATAATTTCATTCATTTGTAAATAAATCCTGAAAGTTTTATTAAAATCCAACAATTATTTGATTTTGCAAGAATTTCCAAATCAATGTGTTCATTCACATAAAAAAAAAGATGAAAATTCCTATACTAATCTTTGGTCACAGTGCTGACACAAAAAACATTCGGACGTTCTAAAAATGATCAAAAAAATATAATTTTTGGCAGTTTGCTCTTGTGACGTCCCCCGGTGTCGCTGCGCCAAGTGTGACGTCCGCCTAGCCGCGTCCGTCGTGCTATCCTGTCCTGTGACGACCAACTGGCTTGGTATTGATCGCCGCACCAAATGTGACGTTCTAACCTTTTGGTGATTCGGATGGGAATCTGGTTAGATTCGGTATCAGCCTTGTCGTTCCCAGCTCGCTTCCAACGTCTGGTTACCGAAGTAACTGTTTTGATTTCCAGTCCTACCCACGTTGTGAATTGATCTTAGGCAGACGAAATCAATCAGTCGCCGGACCGTAATGCAAGCTGAGTTCGAATAAGGGCGATATCGCACAAGTAGATGTAAAAGAAAAGAAAATAATAACTCGAAAAGTTCAAATGTGTTAAAAAAGATAACAATATTTTATATATGGTTGCTGGATACAGGACTGCGTCTACTTCCCAACCCGCTATATGGATTCGTGACACTTTGTTCTTGTTAGGCGAGTCTTAACATCTTAAGTTGTTTGTTCTTTTAAGAAACTGGTTCTTGGTGTGTCTTCAGGAGATATTCGTAAAACTTGTTTTGGTGGTGTGAGTCTAAGTCGTTCTTCAAAAATAAATTGTTCTTGGCTAGAAGTTGAGTTCGGAATTGCGTGGATATCTTTCAGTCAGCTATTCTCCGAGGCGGGCCCAACTCAATTCAACTCAGCTGCGAACTTCACTGCGTACTTAACTGGAACTGGAACTTGAAATGATCTGAACTTCGCTCGCTGCGACTTTGCTTATATGGACGCCGACCGAAACCGGGGTGTGCTTGTCGGGGTTTGAAGTTGCTTGATAATTCTCAACCCACAATCCACTTATTTGGTTTTGGTCAGGAAAATTTTATTATTTTCCATTTTTGGAAGTCTTCTCGTCCTCCCACCTTCTTCTGTTCTCGTATTGGTATCTCATCATACCCTCAGAGGGTGTCAACGTGTTTCCCCTCTCTCTCACACAGTGGCATCTCACACCTATCCCCTCAATGGGTGCCAAAAGGCCTCCCCTCCTGCTTCACATGATTACCTCCGCCTGGCTCTCGTTATCATTCAGCCAATGGGCGCTCAGCAGCATGGGTGTGGCCAGACTAGCCTCGATTTAAAAATCTTGCTTCAAGAAAAAAAAAAAAATTTATCTTTTTTTTTTCACTTTTCCTTTTCCTTCTTCTCTTCGAGGAGACCTCACACCCTAGACTCCTTATCTTTAACCGTATTACCTGGAATTCGTCAATCAGCTTTTCGCCAGCATCAAGTGGGTGGCCATTTAGACGTATTTGCATTCTTGGTGTCAATTTCTGATCCGATAAAATAATTTCGCCACCACAGCTAGTTTTCGACACAAAACAGATGCCTTTTTTCAAACGATATCTGCCCCTAGACAAAGGCTTAACCTTTCATTCATGGTGGTCAGCGGACACTTTTGTTTTTGTAATTTTGCGACACAGTTAATTTTTATCTATTTAGAATTCTGTCTCTGAGGTTATTTGGCCAACCTGGAATTCGTCAATTAGCTTTTCGCCATCACCAAGCGGGTGGCACATTAGACGTTTTCGCATTCTGGAGCTATCTATTCCCGATAAAATAAGTTCGCCACCATGGCCAGGTTTTAACACAAAACAGATGTCTTTTCTCTCAATGATTTCTACATATAGACAAAGGCTTAACCTTTCCTTCATGGTGGTCAGCGGACACTTTTGTTTTTGTAATTTTGCGACACAGTTAATTTTTATTTATTTAGAATTCTGTCTCTGAGGTTATTTGGCTAACCTGGAATTTCCACCCGCCCCGTAACCTAAATCAGATTAAATCCAGTATATTCCATTCTCAACAATGGAAATAAAAAATCTTACCACTTTTCCTTGTCAGAAAAATGACACCGCTTAGTGTCCTTTTCGTGATGGCTTCTTATCACCTAAATTTAATTCTCGCCTTTCCTTTTTTTTCTTTTTCTTTTCTTCTTTCTCCCTTTTAGCAAGCCAAATAGTGTCACACTCTTAAAAGTTAGAAAGATTTTGACGATACAACTTTTTTTTATTAAGTTTGGTGTTTTTTTCACCATAGTATGCTCATTTTTTACCAAATCAGTGGAGGTACCTAGATAATTCTCAAATACTTCTTAGGAGAGTTATCTATAAAGAGTTAGGTATGAAACCTTGCAAGCCTCTTACTAGTCTATGGCTAAAGTGTTCAGACGAACTAAATTCCTTAGTTCCACCAGTTCTAGCCTGCAATGCTAGGACCCGTCATGACAGACACACTAGCGAACCATTCTTCATTCTCTTCGTATTTCATTGGTGAGATGTAAGTTCCACTCAAACAGACTCTTCTCACGAACCGCAAGAAGTTGTTTCCGTAATCATTACAACCTTAACCTGTTCAAGTTTTCGGATAACCGTTATATTCTTCGTATATCCTCATAAAATGTCCCCCTAACCTTTTAATTTGTAACCCACTACCTTGAGTACCTCTTGGGCCTTATATAGGCTGAACATTATTGTAAAAAGTAGTGACGAAGAAATTAAATTATTTAATAATAATGAACGTTAATACTTCCGATAAAAAAAAAAGTGGGCAAGAACAAATATTAATAGTCCATTCTATATCGACCACATTTTTCTGACTAATGCGAAATGGTCAACAAAATCTCGGCAGTGAGGTTTTGAGTCAGTGATGCCATAAGCGCGTATTGAGAAGAACTTAAGACGTTGTAAGGAAAACGAAATGTCGTGCTTAAGGAAAAATAACTTTTTAAAAGACTTCATATAAAATGGGAGAACCTTTGAAAGAAAATGCAGCTGAAGCAACAATCTGCGGATTTGCAGATATTAAAGCTGAAACTATATATTTCTTTCATGTGTCATGTCCCTTCAGGGCGTTGACGATACTAGCTCTCCACGCATTCTTATCCCTTGTGGCACTAAACAATGTTTGAACCCTTACTAATACCCCACTCACTGTTTTGCTTTCAATTTACACACACCTCTGTCTATATTTCTGAGATGAGGTATTAAAGCTATTTATATTGTTCGGACTGTAGTCCTCATCTTTACTATCACATTCACGACGTTTCAGTCGTTCTACGCCCCGGTTTTCCTCAGGCGATATTTGTTAAAATTTCGAACTGAACACTTTATTTTACCCACGGAGGTAGATCGTTCTAATTCCACGTACCATACCTTTGAATACCTTTATATAGTCTACTCTGAATAAATAATTAAAGGGTTCAGGTTGAAATTCCAACAAATATCACCTGAAGAAGGTCGGAGCGTACAACGGCCAAAACAGTCTTAAAAATGTAAATACTTACACAAGCTAGTTAGGTATGTTACTTGCTGCTTCCGTTTGCCTATTTTCTTTTCAATATGTCTCGTGAGTGTTAGAATCTCCAAATGCTCATTCTGTGTCCCAGACATTTCAACTCTCTTTGTGATCCTGAGCAGAATTATCATTTACTATTCCGTTTTTTTTTCCTTCTTCGTTTTTCACATTCTCCATCCGTGATATTCCCTGTATTCTTTTGTAGAAACACCTTTCCGTTCACTCCAATCTCATCCGCATCGAAAACGAAATAGTTACCTTTATAAGGACGAAGCTATTCTGTGGTCAAACGCCGTTACTTTCTTTTGGTGTTAAATGAAGAGATAAAAAAAGAGTTCGAACATGGAAGAAACGTCTTCATTGAAATATGAAAAAAGGTTTCTTGTTTGAAATAGTCAGACCGCTTTCAACTGCTACTTAGTAAGACTAGCTTAGCGTGGCAAAAACCTACAAATATTGAGTAACCAGGCTCTAACTCTTTACTCGGTCGTAATGTTCGCTAACCATTGTACGACGCCAAAGGCATTCACAGTATTAGCTGCAAGGCATCGCATATTAAAATTCTAAGCGATCGAAAAAAGTAAGAACTCCTCCCGAATGCTTTATTGGTTACGTTGAAATTCGAATTTTTTAGAACGTAATTACCTCTTTCACCGATATGAATTATGAATCAACCAACCAAAGCAAAAGCGAGATTGAATGGTAGGAAACTGTATCTGGAATTAGTTTATGATCTCTTTTATTCAACAGGGTGTCGTTTATATTGCATTTCCGAAATCAACCCCAGTGGGTATTTAAAAAGCAATATATTCAACATAACTTATTGTTTAAATTCTGAAATTTAAAAGCACTTATACAGTGTACGACGTTGTGCTACTGGTAACAAATAACCCAGTACTAGATGTGGCATCGACGGATCGTCGGCGCCTAAACCGGTTCCCCTAACAGTTTTTTTTTTCTGGTGAGGGGGTGGCTTCATACAAAGCAGGATTAAAATCAAGAACTGCTAAATGGCGGGTAAATATCCTTGTAATCTATGGGGTAGAATGGGCTCCATAGCTATGGATGCAGCCAATGCAGTGATGACGTGACATCGCTGGACGGAAAGCTTCCTAGACTGAAACTAACGACCAAGGTGGGGAACATCTGATGCAACTTAACTGGCAGAGGGATGGACTCCACCAGGTCTACTTTGACGATAGATATAAATGAATAGTTCTCCGGGTTTCCTGCCAGAAACGTGGAGGGAATTGTTCTGATGCCCAGCTACTCAGCGGTCCTACGACCGCACCCGGTCATGAGACTGGTGATGAGATGGGTGAGGATGAATATAGTGTACACGGTTTCAGTGAAGTCTCATACATGTCAGCTGTGTCTTGAAGGGTTCTAAAATGGTAATGCCAGCAAACCTCGGTATGGAAGATGACCCACTCTGAATGGAAAAATTTTAACTTTGGATTCTACGTCAAAGCACCACTGGTCTGGTGCAGCAACTTAATCAAGTCTCCACGAACATCTCAAGTAATTTGAGAAATCTTGCAAAAAGGAAATTTATGTTCCTGACGAGTTTTCGCTTAAGAACCGGACACAACCTTCCGCGTTCTGTAGGAGTCTTTTAACCAGTAATGCCAATCTACCGATTTTGTATCATTGTTACAGGTGATGAAATAATGAGTTTGAGCAGGGCAAAAGAAAATGAAAAAGACAGTGGCTACCAGAAAATGAGAAACCAGTGTCAACACTAAAACAAGGTCTCCATCAATAAATGTCCTTGTTTTGTGTCTGGTAGAAGATGAAATGTGTTCTCTATTATTAAGAGTGAATGGAACACAGAAAGACCGTCGCTGCAGACGTTTATTTCCAGTAACATGATCGGGTAAACGAAAGCATAACCTGGAAAGCTTCGTATTTTGGTAACCAAAAAAAAAAACGTTATTCTCCATGATGACAATAAAAGGGCACACTCCGTAAAACAAACCCAAGAAAAATTTAATAGTCAGGATGTCAGGTTCTTCTACATTCTCCTTAATGACCACATTGAGAACCTATAGATTTTTAATTGTTTAGATCATAAAATCATTTCATATGTGACAGATCATTCAGAAACTATTTCCAGAGAAAGAAATGCGAAATCGAGAATTGTGTACCCTTTGGGAATGCAGTCGTTAAAAAGAAAGGTGATTATATCTTTGATAAATAATATTTAAATAAATTTCACTTACATATGTTTTTATATTCTTTCTGGTAAAATGTATTTCACTGATTATAAGACGCCCCCCCCCACAAATTTTGAAGGAAAAAGCGGGAAGAATTTTTTTTTCTTCTACTTTATAACCGTCCTCACTATCCTCAGTTTTACCCACTGAATAACACATCTCGACATGAAGACCTGACTGATTTATTTACTTTCCCCCGCCAGTCAGGTTGTGACACAAGGTCAGTTTTTTAAGGGGTCACCCGACTGTTTTCACTCAGGCCGCTGGTACAAACTGGTCTTAGCTGGTCATAGCTTGTCAGAGCTGGTCTAAGCTAGTCAAAGCTGGTCTTGGCTGGTCCAGACCCGAGCCGGTCCAAGCTAGTCGTAGCCGTGATCGAATCTCAGCCAAAAGGCCGAAAAGCGATGAAAACCTGACTGATCATGGTATATAAGATATACCAAATTTATAGTAACTATTTTGAATGTAATAATTAGAAGTGAAGTTATTTGCATAATACCACTGAAAACCGAACATTATTGAAGCGTGAAAGCTTCATGAATCATGACAACTTCATCACAAACCAAGACAGAGCACTAATTTTAAATTAGATACATGCAAATGTGAATACATAAATAAGGTTAAGTTGGTGTTATGTGTCGGTGAAAGCACACGATAGTGCTTGTAATGCTTGTCGGCATTATAGCTTGAAATCCTCATTATCAGTAATCTTGAAAAGTTTATTTCCAACTGTATAAATAGCTTTACACAAAATGGTATTTATTTTATTTTGAAACACTGTACTTGTTTTACGTTCAAGGGCTCAAAATCGGATGTAACTGAGGAGGTGACGCTCGCCCCACACCCTAAACTTATCTCCTCTGTCACCAACCTTCGACCTTAAGACGTATTTTCCATAAAGAAGCGTCCTATATAGCACGCTTCTTTATGGAAAATACGTCTTAATAACACCAAATATGGTAACAGCTTTACAAACACCATAACTATTCCTGAACCCAATGGTGGAGTAAGGATGCCCGATTGGGTGCCACGGGTAGTGTTTTGTGACCCTTACATATCAACGTTTGCTTCTTCTTTTTTTTTCTACCAACATTTTTGTACGTTACAAATCAAACTAAGCACAACTGACTATTAAAGGATGAAAAATTTTCGCGGATTTTGGCGTCATCTTGTTTTGTTTTCGTCTGAATCTGTCATTTTTTTTGCTCATTCTAAGTTTTTCAAAAAACACCCTATAAAATTCATTTATTTTTTTATCCGTAATGTTGAATCTGTTAAAATTATTTATTTTATTTTTAACAAGAAAAATCTCAAATTGAAGTTAGACATTGGCGCAAAACATTGTTAATTTATTTAAGATGGGATTATCTATTATGGCATATCTCTGAATTTGTATTTAGACGTATTGTGTTTATTTACAATTTTTCTAGTTGAATTATGCACCTATATTGCATACGACCCATTATTGTACATTAATATTTTTGTATTATTTACAACAACCTTTTTATTTTATAGGAATACTGTCTTATGACAGTTTGAGATGTAGTAGAGTTGGGGCGTGTATCATAGATTTGTAGACGACCGGGAGGAGAAGATGAAAAGAAAACAAACAAGACCGGATATATATATATATATATATATATATATATATATATATATATATATATATATATATAATAAAAAGTCTTAAACACTAATATTCCATGGTCATAATTTATTCCATTGGAATTGTAAATACGATCCAATTCATCAGACCTACAAATTCAAAAAGAAAACAGAAAAGAACAACTCTGGAAATAAAAATAGAATTTAGAGAGAGCGTAAGTATGAGAGTGTGGGACGAATGTTAGAACTAAAGAGAGGGGAAACAGACGAGAGAAAGTGGGAGATTAAAACTTAACAGAGAGAAGTTTTAGAGAGGTGAGTTGAAGACGGTTTAAATGAGAGAAATATGAATGTTGTCGGGTGTCTAATACATTAAAGATGTAACCGGAAAGGATACATTTTGTGGTGACATACAATATATATATTTTGCATATGTGTGTGTATATTTACCACTAATATTATCTATGTGTGTGTATATATATATATATATATATATATATATATATATATATATATCAACAAATATAAGTATTAAAGAACACAATTTTACAATGGACAAAAACATTAACTTTTGTGTGTGTGTGAACATTTGTGTTTGTTCTTTGGTGAATGTCCGTACGTATGTGTATAATGTTGATGCCGTCTTCCCGCAAGTGGGAAACACTATCTTTTGCGAGAACTCACATTGTAGAGGTGTTCGCTGAAATGAAGAAATGAAAACGGTTATTTACCTCACCTCCCCGCGAGGCAGGATGTAGCACAAGGCCGTTTTTAATGCGGGATCAAAACCGAACACGTGGACTCCGGTAAACATTCCCCGTAGACACTGTAAAATAACGGAGTCGGGTAGGAGTCCACCGAGCCAGTTGAGACTCTGCCCTCCGGTATAGCCTCTGGATTCCTCTCTACCCGAAGAAATGAAAAAGAGAACGAGGCAAGAAGTTGCCCAGTATTTATAGTGTAAGGAGAGCGACCCCTAGTGAACAATTAGGGAATTAAGGAGGAGCTAACTCCGACACATTCATGGAGGCTGTATCATAGATTATGAACACGAGACACTTGTACCGGCCCTGAGTCTAATGTATGTGTTTCCTGGCCAAAACAAATATATACTTGGTTGGTAACAAGGCTTGCGACGTGTTGTTTTACTTCTGTTGCGTGACGTTACTGAATATGAGTCATTAGCTCTTTATTTATGCCAACCCTGACCCTTGCGAACTTGTATTTCTTTCTTGGGTCTTCCGTCAACTCTTAACGCTTTCTTTTATTCTTTTTTTATTTTAGTTTTGTCTCTTCGCAAAATATATTAAAAAGCTAGATTAAATGTTCTCTATTTATTCCATTTGAAGTATAACTGCTAAATCAGTGTGACTATCGCTTTTCTGCTTCATTTCAGTTAGATTGGCTTTGAGGTGCGCACTGTTGTTTGACTTCGAAAATCAGGGTTACCATAAGGCATAGATTTGTTCCACGTTTTGAACAATGACTATATCCTAAGATCCCAGTCTATATCAAAACTAACAACGAGAGAAAAAAAAAAAAAACTAACAAAAACAAACAAACATACATGAATATAAAAATCTCGTTTACTTTGAACCAATTTCCTCTCTGCAATTTCTGGTGACACACGCTGGTACCAGTCTGGATAAATGCATAATTTGCCACAAATAAGATTCAGAATCGTGCCACATTAAAGAATGCAAACCACTTTCAGTATGTGATGAAGTTTTATCGATTTTTTTTTCGAGTGCTTGATGTCACAGATTTCTTCGTTGAATGATACTCGTAGAATGGAAAAGTCCTACCGATATTCAAACTAGCAGCGGACGACCAGTTAAAAAAAAAAATCGGGAATTTCAATTTGATTTTAAGGTCGGCCAATTTCGCTCCTGAAATTGCCTAAACTAGTTTCGTTTATTCTTCTTTCCATTATTATACGAAAGCACACGCACATCAGAAGCATAGTATATTTGTTTGTCTCCAAGTAAAATATTGACAATTCGGTAGCAAAGAGAAACATACATATGCATCTAATCACACATATATATATATATATACACAACAAAGAGTAACTCACACACGTAAATGTAAAGATAAAAATAAATAAACAAACAACTATTATTGTTTGACTAAAATTTCCAAAGATGCAGAGCCAATTTTTCTGATATTTTAGCAAGGTATTTCATTGGAAATTACGCAATGTTTTTTTTTTTTGCTGTTTAATCTGATTTTGTTAACTATTTTTTTATGCGTTTTAATTCTGTAGACAAAACTCTTTTTTTTAAGTTCCTGGATTAATTCAGCAACTCGTAGTATTAGTTGTATTTTGTACTACGAAATGGTATTCTTTTGTCTATAAACTGGTGCTCTCTGGTATCTTTCAGCCACTAATAATAAACACGAGTAGCCTGACAAAAACAATTTCCGAAGAATTTGAAACAATTTTACTTTTATCTCTACTGAACAGTATTAATACAAGTTGGTTACCCGTCGCTTCGATGATGACAATATGAGCAAATTTCAGATTCAAATTGTTTGCCAAGTTCAAATACTCCATTTCTTAGAAAATATATTCAGTTTAAATCCAGAAGGGGGGTCATAAAATGACTTCAAACGGCTACATATTTCGGTTTAAATGCCTTTTCCTGTTACCCAGGTTTTTTGCGACATAGATAATTAACCATCACGGCACGCATGCTCATTTTAAATTCATTCAAATTGTGTGTAAGTTTGCGTGTTGGTGACAGACCAAAAATACTTCTACAAAATTAAACATTTTTTTTTTTAAATAATTCCATTGATTACTGAATGTACTTCGAAAAGTTTGAATTCTGATTCTTTTAGATTTTAAAAATTGTTTACTTTTTCTTGTCTCGAAATTTATGATTTTCTTACTTAGCCCAGGGTATAGGTTGTCCAAACTGAGTGGGAGGAAAATGTGCTATTCCATTGTCATATTTTCCAATTGTGTATGTGTGTGCTTGTGCATACATAGCACAAGCACATGTAAGTCACTCATGCATAACAGAGACATACACAGATACAAAGTCACATGCAAATTGTGTGGACAGGTAATCTGCTCTTCTTTTAGAATATAGATATTGAAAATATTTGCCATCAAATCGGTTTTCATTTCTTTCTTTACCTATTTTAATCGCAAATGCGAAACACTTCTAAGGATCTGAATCATAATTCAGTAATTCATACTTATGTTACCCATATATTCATGTCGATATATTTCTCTCTTTATTATTTGAAATTCTTTTAAGGAAGGGCTATATTTCTCTGATTTTTTTTTAAATGTAATAGCAACTGAAGTAAAAACAGCTAATAGTCAAATTATTTTTGGTTTCTGTTTATATTTCTGACATGATGTATTACGTACACTATTTACATTATTTGGACTATTGTCCTCATCTTTGTCGCCATATCTATTACAACGTTTCAGCCGTTGTACGCTCGGGCCTTCTTCAGGTGGTTGGAATGTCGAACTGAACCCTTTATTTCGCTCACTGGAGTAGACTGTTCTAGTTCCACGTGCCATGTTTTTAAACAGTGTGAGTTCAATACCCGGTTAAGGCAGTGGAGAACTTGCAGAGGGAAATTAACAGGAGATAACTGATAATTGACATCTATTAGACATGGCATGTGGAACTAGAACAGTCTACCCCAGTGAGCAAAATAAAGGGTTCTGTTCGACATTCCAACCACCTGAAGGAGGCCGGAGCGTACAACAGCCGAAACGTTGTAATAAATATGGCGACAAAGATGAGGACAATAGTCTGAATAATGTAAATAGTGTTATCTTTGGTTGTTTTAACAAGTAGATTATTAGAAATCTGATTGAGGTTCAGTTTAAATTTTAGCAATCAGTAACTGCATACAAATATATTGTGAATGGTTGAGGGTGTGAAAATGTTGGGTCTGTGTAGTGAGGTAGATTCTCACTAGGTGCCCTACACTTTCGGCCTTGTGCCACAGCTACGGTACGATTGCAAAATCATTTTAGCCTCTACTCCCCCGCGGATAATTCCTGGGGATTGGCAAAGAAGGAAAAGGGGGTGGTTCTCGTCGGAGTAGATGCAGCAAATGAAGTATCTGTTCCATGTCGGAGGCTTTCTCTCCTCATTTGCGTTTCCCACACTGTTGTTTACCTAGCGGTGGTATGACCAGCTATGACTAGCTTAGACAAGCGGCATGAGTGGAAACACTCGGTCCCCCATTGAAAAACTGCCCTTATGCGACAACCTGACTCAGTGTGTGTGGGGGGGGTGGAGAGGAGGGGGGTCAAATTAAATTCTCGACCACAAAGGAAAACGCTAAAAAAAAAGAAAGCAGTTAATAAGTAAACCCTAAATTGTTATATTCCAGAAAACCTTGCGCTGATTTACAACATTTGTTTTAACTTATTCCTGTCAGAAAGCAAACCTATGTTTAGTATATTTCCTTCATAAGAAGAAACTAGACTAAAAAAAACAAAAAAACAACTGAAGACAGTTTTCATATAACAGGGAATAGACTAGACACAGGAGGATTTCTTGTTGACGACGATTCAGCTGTTACATCCGGGCGCTACTTAGACTGTCGCGCGGACTGACTCAGTGAGTGGCTGCTTGATACGTTTTCTTTTTATCTATGCCTGTCGCACTAACGTAATAGTACGCGCACCATGTGCGTGTACATTTAACAAGATAGTTGGTTGATTTTATTTAGCGGCATAGCAACCTTAATGGATTATTTAATGCTGAAATATTTTGAACACAATCTTATGACTTCAGCTACAGATAAAATATTTTGCTGGTAATTCTGCTATAAATATGTATTGTTGCTAATTTTACTATAAATAAGTATTATTAGTAATTTTTTTTATATAAAATGTGTTGCTGGTATTTTTACTATAAAAAATATATTTTTATAATTCTTAGTCTTTTGTTAGCGAGTTCACTGTTTCCCCATAGCCGGGACCCTAAAAGGTGCTACCACCCCATATTTAAGAGGAAAATGCTCTGCTCTATTTTAAAGTCTATTACTTGAACAGTATAAACCTTCTTAAAAGTTAATAAGTATACGTGTCTAAAAGTTTACATTGTGCAAATCAGTAATTATAATGCGTAATTATTGTTTCTCTGTAAATTATGAGTTGATTAAATCTTAATTTGTTATTTGCTCAGCTGGGTATCGTATTGTTCATAACTTCCAACAATAAGATATTTTTTATTTTGTCTGGAACCGATTAATAGAATATCTCGTCAGAATACATCTAGCACCTTTACAAATCTACAATTCGTGCGTGCATTGAATACTGTTGCCATATCTGGCCTGGCGCACCTGCTGTTCATCTCGACGTTTTATCAAAATCCAAAGAAAGATCTGTAATGTAATCGATCCTGACTTGGCATCTCGACTTCAGTCACTTTATCACCGACATGACGTAACTTCTGTATGTATTTCCTACAAATATTTTCATGGCAACTGCTCTGACGAGGTTTTTTCCCCCGGTTCTCTGGCTACCTGAATTTAAGCATGCTGCTAGATTGGCATCTAGGTCACACCCGTTACTGTTGAAATAGCTAAATGCAACTGTTACTTCTACTCTAACAATTTCTTTTCTAGAACTTCCCGCTTGTGGAACTCCTTTGCGTTTACTTGCTGCCCTATTTTTGAAGATTGTAGTTATACAGGGTGTTTCAAAAAGAATACGCCAAAATCATTACGCTGTTTTTTCAGGTCTATAGCATTGTAGTGGACTCAATCAGTGGTTATTTGATAGAGTAGTTATCAAAGTTTGATTGGGTGTCAGTTTCACCGTTGCCGTTAGTATAACTTCCGGTACAGCTGAATTGTGGGAAGATCAATCAAAATCGCGACTCCTCAGCAGAAGGCGTTTTGCGTGCTTGAGTTCGCAAAAACAAACGCCATTTTCACGGTACAGGCAGATTTGAATGACTTCATTTTTCAGCAAGATGGAGCACAACCCCATTGGCATCTCGGGGTTAGAGCTTATCTGAATGAAAACATGCCTCAGCGATGGATTGGGAGGAGAGGTGCTAAAGACCTTACTCTCTGTGCTTGGCCTGCCAGATTCCCGCACCTCACTGTGTGTGACTTTTTCTTGTGGGGGTATGTTAAAGACCAAGTTTATGTTCCAGCACTTACAGCAAGTATTGATGACTTGAAAGATCGAATAACAGCTGCAATCAACACGGTGGATCGTGGCATGCTGAGGCGTGTTTGGGAGGAATTCTCATATCGGCTTGATGTTGTCCGCGCTGCCGGTGACGGCCACATTGAGCACTTATAAAAAATGAAATGAAACTTGAATGTATATACAACACATGTGTTCATGCTAGAGGTTTGTAATTTTTTTCGTTATTGACACATCACAGGATGATTTTGGCGTATTCTTTTTGAAACACCCTGTATATTTACTGAACTAGCTATATGCTTAGAGATTTAAATATAAAAGGTTAAACCAACTAAACGCTTACACAATAAAATATAAATGTCTATGTTTTTGCCTATCCGCAGACCAATTAAATTCTGGTAGACCCAAACATAATTTAAAACGACTAATCTCGACATTAAGTAACTGAGTAAACGTTAACCACGTAAAATCTGCTTAACCTACCCGACAGCGAGATTATCAGAAATATGAAAGAGTAGTATCTTTATAGCTGTTCATCTTTTGCAAAATTGTCACCAGTCTCAATGCATTTTGCCTGAAGCGCTGCAAGGACGCCTTATCATCAAACCAACAATTCTACCCGTTTCAGATGTTTCATGTTTCATATAGAAAATTTGCGGGAATTTTTTTCCGATTACAGCTACCCTTTCAATAATTAGGAGACATCCGTTCATCTCTCGAGATAAATGTGGCGCCCTGTTTGATCATTGTCAGACTGTAGTGACCTCTCCAGGGCGTAGGCCTAGGTGATGGTATATGGAGGTTATGCGCTGCCCAGACTACATGCCCCCCATCTCTTTCGGCCGGACAGATAAGATCCAAATAAAGACAGAGCATTGCCGGAAAATTGTCATTGTTGACAGCCAACCGACTTTAATATGAAGACTTTACATTCATTGATTCGTAAAAACATCATGATGAATCTCATTTCTTGTAAGGAGAAATGTTTTCATTCCTCGTTTTATTTTGTAAGTTTATTTGGTAAAAAATTATGCAGCTACCGACTTATAATTTAATCATGAAATAATGTCATTCCTTTGAATTAATTATAAAGTTTGAAATTTCATATTTAGATTTCAGCAATGAATAACCTATACGGGTTGATATACCGCTGAACGAAAACAACCAATCAAATTTAAATCGAATCAGTCTTCCCTTTTTTTTCTCTAAAATTACCGTTACTATCCTCAAGAAGAACAGTTTAAAATTGATCGTTAAATATACTTGCTGCAATAGAGACTAAACTTATTTGTATTGCAGAACGAATCAATGAATGTAAAGTCTTATTAAAGTCGGTTTGCTGTCAACAATGACAATTTTTCGGCTAGGTTTTGTTTTCATTTGGATCTTGTCTGTACGGCCGAGAAGGTTCGCGGCATGTAGTCTGGGCAGCGAACAACCTCCAAAATAATGATTGTAATTTTGAGTGCCTTTTCTTACGCAGGGATAAGAAAATCATATTTATGTAGATGTGGAAAATATAACGGTATTTTTAAGATTTCCAAGCGGGACAGATATCCGAGAGAGATTGGCGAATACAGCGTTTTAAAAGCTATGGGCAGTGACTACTGGTCAATCTCCTCAAAGATGAAGAAGAGACTTGAAGCAACAGAAATATGGTTCTACAGAAAGAATAAAAATGTGGTTCTACAGAAGGATGCTGAGGATATCATAGACCGAACATGTCAGCAAAGACGAAATTTTAGAGAAAATGGAAATAAAAAGGAAACTCAGATTTAACATCAGGAAGAGACTGTTGAAGCTTCTAAGACACATAATGAGAAATGAGGGCTCGGAAAATTTGATACTCACAGAACAGACTGAAGGTGCGAGAGAAGAGGAAAATATTTCGTAACATATTTAGTGAGCTTGGGTAAATGGATGGCAGAAGAAGGTTTAGGAGAAATAACAGAAAGTCAAAATTTATTAAGAGCTACAAGGCACAGGATGTTGTGGAGAGCCATGATTGCCTATGTTCTGAGGTGTGCATATAAAGTAGAAGAAAAGCTGTGACATAAGAAACGGACGTGCAAAATGTTATGAATGAATAAATAAATATTGCTTAAAACATTTCAGAAATCCAGACAAGATCAAAACGGTCGAACGTTATAGCTACAGCAAAACTGAGATAAACAAATCGAAAGCAAAGATATTGGTTTGAAGGGGTCAATGTATATTAGTAACAAAGCTTCATCATCTAACACAGGCCTAAAGACAAAAAAGATAAACAATTTCTTAGTGGTACAAAAGTGGAGACACGCTATTACTGTCGAAGCTCAATTTGCTACATATTTATTGATAATTTCAAACTCAATAACGATGTACTATTTTACGGCTGGAAATCTCAATGAATTCTTGAATGTACGTGAAAAATTGGGCTTTGACAGTAATCTTCAACATGTTATGATAAGCGTATAGTGGTACAACAAACAACAAACAACGAAAATCTAAAGAAATAAATAATTGTATTAAGGCATAATACAACAAATGATAAATGGTTGTAGATGTCTCTCGTTGAAAAAGGTGATAAGTGGAGTTGTGAAATGCATCCAACTGAGGTGTACGGAAGGTGAGGAAGGATGAATTAGGACTTACTGAGGAGACGGCCTTTGGCGAACTGTCTCTTCTGTGAACCCAAGCCAAGATGCCGTCCAACTGCCTAAATATCCCTTTGATAAGTTTTATGTCCTTTCTTATGCTCAAATTGGCTCCAGTTTTCATTTCGTTTCTTTAGGCAGGAGTCGCTATTGTGTGGAAATTCTGGATTGTATTGCTTATTTTTTCTTTAAGTGTGTGAGTAAAAACGGAAGATATGTGAGGAGCCATGCGCAGTTGACGAAATTTTAGTTCAGTTTTTGGCGTTCGGAGTGTTCACATCTGGCCGGTGGTGGAAATTAGTGTAGCATGAATCAGAGGAATGCAACAAATATATAGTGTAATCCGGATATAAGAGAAACCCGGATATAAGAGAGATTTTCTCTGGTCCCAAATTAGAGCCATACTTACCTAAACAAAATAGACCAAACCCGGATATAACAGACTTCTCAGGTCCCGACAACTCTCTTATATCCGGGTTACACTGTATATCCGATTCTTCTTGCTATTCTTGAGAAGATGTTTAGATATTTGCGAGAAACATATATACTGTAATTTAGATTTCAATGTAATTACCCCACTTTGCCAGGAGTTTTTTTTTTTAACGCCTACTATGTTGCATTATATAAAGCATTATAAAATGAAAAGAACAAGACGCCCATCTCTCACTTCGCTCACAGGATACCATATTGACAGGACGTACCTCGTTTCCCCTTGTATGGACAAACCAGCGTCGAATTCTAGTGTTTTAGTTTGGTGTATTTTGTTTTACGGCATATCAACCTAAATGGGTTATTCAATGTCGACAATATTTTTAGGATAGGTTCATATGAATAGAATATGTATTCTTCGTAATAAATCAGGTTTTATTGGCGTATTTCTGTAAAGGGGTCATTGTCAAGAGTCAAATCTATTGCCGGTCATTTCTTTTTTAAATGTATTCCTGGAAATATCTATTTTCGAAAATGTATTGCTGGTATTATTATTATAAAAATCTATTTTTACACTTTCATAGTGTTTTGACTCTAGTCGAATTTTATACAACACAATGCTATCCCTGCACTATCCCCCGTTCGAAGACACATAGATTGTAGTAGAGATATTATTATCATACTACAGTGTAACCCGGATATAAGAGAGTTGTCGAGACCGGAGAAGAAGTCTCTTATATCCAGGTTTGGTCTATTTTGTTTAGGTAAGTATGGCTCTAAATTGGGACCAGATAAATATCTCTTATATCCGGGTTTCTCTTATATCTGGGTCTCTTATATCCGGGTTATAAATATATTTCTCCTGTCAACACAGGAAAATAGCAACCTTCAACAAACTGGTTAAAACTGGTAAGCTAATGTCGTTACAAATTACCGCTTTAGCAGTCTCAGTTGATAGTTGAAAATACGAACAAATTAAACCTTGAGAGTAATTTGTATTATGTTTATTTTTTTTCTTGTTAGGCTTAAGTTTTGTACCACTAAAATTGTTTAAATATTTGCAGAAAATGTACATCGTCTGTCGATTGAAAATCTCAAACAATTCTGGGAAATACGTGGGAAATTGAGCTTTCTACAGTAATTTTCAACGTGTCTACGTTTCTTGTTGTTCTTAAAAAGGTTAAAAAAAATCGATGCATAAACTTAGCAATGACTCATCATCATTATTGTATTATATTTAATAGGAAATCTTTAAATCCACTGCACGATTTCTTAAATTAGAGAGATTAGTGAACAAACATAAAAATTTGTCTTCACAAACAAATGACGCTTTCAACAAAACGGAGTCAACTACCCAGTAACGATTTATCCCTGAAATATCAGCTTTAATTAGATAAGAGTACGTATTTACCCCATTCCTTTAAATGGATTAAATGATTCAAGAATTATTCTGATTTTTTCGACTCCAATAACCAAAGAGTGTCTAAATTTGAATGGCAGAATACGGGCAGTCGGTAAGTTACCTCGACTGCTTTATTATTCGTTGGCAATGCATTATTGATCGAATATTAATAATTTATTCGATGACGGATAAGGCTATTATATCACTAACTGCAGTTTAGGAGTTATCTCTATAATATTTTTCCAAACCCCATGGTATTCCCGGAGCTGGAAGTTTGTTTTTTTTCGTTTTTTGGAAACTGCGAAATGGAAGTGATAAAGAATTATTTTCTATTTTGGTTACTGAAAATATTCGATTCGATTTGAATAGAGCGGAAAATTCCTTGAACAATTCCTCTGGCAAAATAGGAAGAAATATTAATATAGAATTCGTTCTATGGCCATTCATTTGTTGGCTTATCAATGTTACAGTTGTATAGTTGATGTATTCAAGCGTATGAATCTTTATGCAGTTACAAGCCTTGGCCAAAAGTACGAAATTAGCAGAGATTGTTCATTTTCTTTTGTTTTCTGTTTTTTATTAATCTAAAACTAATCACAGACAAGACGCAAAAACATTTTATTTGATTCATTGTTTGATTGATTCGTTTTCTACGGCTTATCAACCCTTTGCATGTTATTTAAAGCCAGAAAAAATTTAGATTGTAAGAATTTTTTTAGATAATAATAACTTAGTGATACAAATCTTAATGATTAAACAATAGCTTGGGGTAGACAAGATGGATTCATATCTTTTCCAATGTTATCTGCACATTAGTGAATAAAACAAACTGTGCTCTCCGATTAACAATTCCGAGCCAGTATCTATTACATCCGAACTTAGAGGTTTCCGAAGCGGTTACCCATCAAGATACAGACCAGACCAGACTCGAAGTTGCTTAACTTCGCTGATCGTTCGGGAACCGGTTTTTCACCGTGATGTGGCCGTAAGTCATTTTTATTTAATGTCAAAATTTAACATTTTAATAATATATCAAAAGTGTTTTAATCGATAACATAGCATTATGCCATATGTTTCTCTTTGAAAAAAATATGTCATAGATTTAAATAATTTTAATAATAAATAATTAATAAAAATATGTCATAGATTTAAATAATTAAATAATAAATTTAAATATTTAAATAATTTGTCTAAGGTATGTTTTAGGAAGCTAGAAGGTTTGTCTGTTAAATAAAAAATGCCTTACGTCTTTGAATTGTTTATTTCCTGTTAGAAGAAAAATCTAAATGAACATTCTCTAAGTGTACTAATTCCATAATTTTTGTTAGGCATTGTAAAATCAGTGAGCGAGTGACGTCAAAGTATTGTGAACCTTCTTTCGTGGATCTCGTTCTGTTTCTTTACTGCAAATACATTAATCTGTTAGCACATAGAAACAACTGACTTTGGATTTGGTTTACCTATCGTCCGGATCACACGCCTCCCAGATCTTTTGAACAGGAGAGGAGGTTTATCCCTTGTTTCCCATTTAGAATTGAGATTCCGGTTCCTTCTAAAGTCTTCCAATTCTCTTTCACTAATAGTAACCTCTTCTGTCGCAGTGTCATTATCGTCTTACTTGGGGCGAACTGATTAATATATATATATATATATATATATATATATATATAAATATTGCTTTGATGTATGTATATATATATATATATATATATATATATATAGTTGCATTTATATATATATATATATATATATATATATATATATATATATATATATATATACTGCATGCCAAATTATTATTGAGATAACTTTTTTTCTAATATTTCAAAAGCCGTCCAATCAAGTCACACAATATTGGCAACACTGACCTGCGCAAGCACTGAAATTTTCGTACTGATCTGCGCAATGTAAACAAACTGGCGCCATATTTGTTATCAGCACGGTGATTTCAGCGTGCCAAATTATTATAAAAGTGTAAGAATTTAGTGAATAGATGTGTCGTAAAAGCAGTTTAAGTGATGCTGAAAAGAAAACTATCACCTTAGAACTCTCAAAAGGTAAATCTACCCTAGAAATTTCTAAAATGATAGGGAGGTGTCATCAAACAGTGAAAAAGTTCACCGCCGACCCTACATAAGTACGCAAAAGTGCAGATAAAGGCAAGCCGAGTGTTATTTCACGTCGTCTCATGTCACGACTTAAACGAGAGGCCACGAATAACCCTGGACTTACCAGTCAAGAGCTTTTCAGTCGCATTGGGGATCCTACTGTGTCTAAAAGTACTCGGTGTTGGTATCTGAGGGAAATAGCAACAACAGTCAAACCTGTATCGAAGCCTCCGTTGACGAGAAATCACATTCAAAATCGATTGAAATGGGCCGAAGACAATATGAAGATTGACTTCTCTAAAGTTTTGTTCACAGACGAAACTCGAGCAACACTTGATGGGCCAGATAGATGGTGCAAAGGCTGGGTAATGAACGGACAGAATCGCCATCAGCGTTTGAGACGCCAACAAGGCGGTGGAGGCATAATGATCTGGGGTGGTATTATTGGAAAAACATTAGTGGGCCCATGGAGAGTACCAGATGGCGTCAAAATGACTGCTGATGCATACATAGCGTTTATGAAGGAGCATCTTGGACCGTGGATGAAAAAGCAAAGAGTTGCCTTTAGAAGGGCCATTGTTTTTATGCAAGATAATGCTCACTCTCATGCTACTCACAGGACTACTGAATATTTGAAACAGTTAGGCTTCGATGGAACTCGAAAAATGAAGTGGCCAATTTTAACCCAATCGAAAATCTTTGGAGCATCATGAAGCGAAAACTGAACGCCAACGGACGACAAATCAGGAGAAACACTGAGTTGTGGGAAGCAATTCTTGACATATCTCGCGGCATTACAGCAGATGACATCCTACAATTAACAAATTCTATGGATCGTCGACTTCTTCAAGTAATATCAAAACAGGGAAAGCACATTTCCTATTCATTTGTTTAAAACTGTGCCTTTGTTTGTATCTGTTATTATTTGTTTCATTATCTTATTTATTAGGTTCTTTTGATCATAAACATTCACGTGAAACATTAATTATATATATATAAATATATGCGAGACTCTTCGCATAGCAAATCGAGTCACTGTCAGTCACTGGGCATGTTTCTAAAAATAAATACGCTAAAAATCCACCAGCTTCCCTGCCGACAGCTTAGTGGTAGAATCTCTGGCTGATACCAATTCAGTCGGGTTTCGATCCGAGCTAGAGGCAACCGGATGTCTAGTCACACTGATGAGCTGTGAAACAGCGAAACAGTCTGTCTGTGGATGACGTTATATAAATATATATTTATAATTGCATATATATATATATATATTTATATAAATATATATTTATATAAATATATATATATATATATATATATATATATTTATATATAAATATATATACATATAGTTGCTTTGATGTATATATATATATATAGTTGCATATATATATATATAAATATATATATATATATATAGTTGCTTTGATGTATATATATATATAGTTGCATATATATATATATATATAGTTGCTTTGATGTATATATATATAGTTGCATATATATATATATATAGTTGCTTTGATGTATATATATATAGTTGCAAATATATATATATATATATATATATATAAATATATATATATATAGTTGCTTTGATGTATTTATATATAGTTGCATATATATATATATATAGTTGCTTTGATGTATATATATATAGTTGCATATATATAAATATATATATATATAGATATATATAGTTGCTTTGATGTATATATATATAGTTGCATAAATATATATATATATATATATAAATATATATATATATAGTTGCTTTGATGTATTTATATATAGTTGCATATATATATATATATAGTTGCTTTGATGTATATATATATAGTTGCATATATATATATATATATATATAGATATATATATAGTTGCTTTGATGTATATATATATAGTTGCATATATATATATATAGTTGCTTGATGTATATATATATATATAGTTGCATATATATATATATATATATATATATATATATATATATATATATGCTGTATTGCTGTAAGTTTGTGACCGTTGGTTTCACGCTATTTGCGATCGTCAGACAAACTGATTAATTTTTAAATTTTGGATTTATATATGGTTGCGTATATCGGTGTTTTTGTGGTAGTGGGAGGGAAAATTGTCGGAACGTTACTCGTACGTACGTTCACGTATTGCAGCTCACACAAACATAAACATATATGAATAGTGTGGGACTGTGCGTATATGCGCCTCCATGTGTCGTTGCGTACATACATACGCAGTTGGTCGCTGTGTTCAATGTTGGATTGTGTGGTGAACTTCCCTCGACAGTCGCATTGTCCACGCGCAGACAGTTTGTCTATTTTGTTCACGGGATGTTGTTTTCTCGCACACACATATATACATATATGTCTGCGAGAAAACATATACGCATATATGTTAGCTCTATCACTGATATTGAGCACTTTCCAATAAGTACCGAGCATATATAATATATAAATAATATATATAAAAGTTGCATATATATATATATATATATATATATATATATATATATATATGTATATATATATATATATGTATGTATGCATTGAGTCAGTTGCTTCGTCCACCGCAAGGAAAGTTGCTTCCCTGTGCCGCGCCAGGAAATTTTTCTCCCCGGAATCGATCCTCCAGATCTACAAATCAACAATTCGCCCTTGCATGGCGTATTGCTGCCATATATGGTCTGGAGTCCCCTCTGTTTACCTCGGGGTTCTTGATAGGCTCCAGAGGCGGATATGCAATATAATTGACCCTGCTCTGGCATCTCGTCTACAGTCACTCTCCCACAGACGCGCCGTCACCGCTCTCTGTCTTTTTTACAAATACTTTCATGGCAATTGCTCCGAGGAGCTGCATTCGCTGGTTCCCAGACTTCACGAGTTCAAGCGCCCTACGAGGCTGGCATCCCGCTCTCACCCTTTCACTGTCGAAACTACTAAATGTAGCCGTCTCTTCTATTCCAATAGCTTCATGCCTTGCACCTCTCGCCTGTGGAACTCCCTTCCCTATTCCAGTTTGCCTGAGAGCTTTAATCTCCAGCTATTCAAATGTAATGTCAATCGACATCTCCAGTTGCCTTGATCTATCCACTACCCTTCGCCTCATCCTTTCTTCTATCACTCCTATCTGATCTTGCTCCAAATTTTCTGTAACCCCTTGCGTCCTAGTGGCTTCTCGCCTTGCTTGGGGTGATACGCTTATATATATATATATATATATATATATATATATATATATATATATATATATATATATATACATTTTGCATATATATTTCTGCGTATTTCTATGGATGTATGCACATGTCCAATGTCCAATTACATATGCAATTACATGCACAGACACACACACAGATATATATATATATATATATATATATATATATATATATATATATATATATATAGGAAGAGAGAGACAGTGCAGACATCATCAGGGGTGCGTTGCCATATCTGAAGAAAAATATAAGAAAAGATTGTCTACACTATTTTACAGCCGTAATCACTAAAATAATGTTGTGCAGGTGGTAGAACGGTTATCAGTCTTAAAAATGAAATATGCAATTCGAGTTCAATATCCAGTTGCATTATCTGTTATAATAATATGTTACATTCACGTTCACGTCTTTGGGAAAGGCACGAACGTATATATCCTTTATCCACCACATAGGGGTTAAATAAGAGAGGACGCTATGCTCTCTAGCCTTGAGTGAGTGACAGACAATTTAAGAAAAGTACTTGTCTGATTTCATAATCGTGAAGAAGGTAAGGGAAAACCACGCCACTCTTTTCGCAAGAAACTCTGACAATTTATAGGCAATAATGAAAAACAAAAAAATAATCTGAGCAAAACCAGGATCACTTACACCCTGAAAGGACTTGGCATTAAAAACATTCTTCTGAAATTCTGGAAATCAAATTTTACAACTTTTTTTTAATTTTTTTATTTTTATTTTTTATTTTTCGCTTTTTTTTTTTATACAAGCCCAGCTCAAAAATATTTTCGAGTTCGCTTCTACATCACTGCAATAAAATGAATATCACAATAAAGCGAATATTGCAATAAAGCGAATATTGCATCACGTGCTTCCATGGATGGATAACAACACCAAAATAAGAAGAGATTATTCTAAAGATATTTGGAATCTTGTGAGGAAACACCTTGCAACTAATCTGTATCCTCAATCCTTTTCTATACTAGTAAAAAACAAATGATCACAGCTTCATTGCACACTGTAACAGATATCACATGTTCTTCTCTATATCCATCACATTGTCGTTTTGAAATAATGGGATGTCAAGATTATCACTGACATGACCAATAAGAAAGGACCTATTTTTTGCTAGCACTCATATGGCAAGTTTTAATTCTCTTTCTAGATATATTATCTCCCCTGACCTTCATTTAAGGTTTCAGTCTTTTCTCACTGACTTTTCTATAAATATATTTTATGGCAATAGTTCTGATCAGCTTTCGCCGTGGGTACATAGACTTCATGAATTTAAGCGTAGTACTATATTAGCAGCGAGTTTTCTCGATTTTTTCTGTTAAAATTCTAGTGAAGACTAGGCTCTCTAGCCTTGTGTAACTGACAGTCTAAAAGAAGCATTAGTTTGATTTCGTAATCGGAAAGAATATAGCCGTAATTTCTACGTTAATAGTTTCTTCTTTCGCGCTTTTCGTCCGTGGAACTCTCTTCTGGCTTCTTGATTTCCAGTTAACTGCGATCTTCACCTTGAATCTTGTTCTTTTGGTGTTCTTTCTCCTTTTTTTAAAGTTTCTTTCACTCACAGTAATACATTGGGTTCTATTGGCTGTATCGCCTTGATTGAGACGAATTGATTAAAATATTATTATCAGATAAAAAAAAAAAAAGTCGCGTATTTCATGTGCCAATTTCTAAAGCAACATTTTGTTTGTCTTCTTACCACAAGTTCTTTACTATTAGGGTGGTGCAAAAATAATGACGTAATAATGTCGTTTTTTGACGTATTTTTAACGTCAAAAAACGACATTATTACGTCATTATTTTTGAACCAACGTAATAAGTACATATGTGCATTACGAGTTTTTTGGTAAAGTGTCCCTCTTATTTATTTTTATATATATTTTTTAAATCGTTTCACACCTTCACCCCACCCAATAATAATAATGCCATGGTGACGCAGGGTGGTTACAGGGAACGAAAAGGAATGAGAAGACTTCAGTGGGGAAGGTTGAGGAAAGGACAATAAAGTAACAGGTTTCAAGAAGACAGAAGATGGCGATTGACGTTGCATATAAATTTTTGTAGATTGCAGTTATCATGGAAGTATGAAATCGGAAGGGAATTCCACGGGCGAGAAGTGCCAGATAAGGAACTGTTAGCGTAGAAGTGGCGATTGCATCTAGCTCGTCCAACAGTGAAACGGTGAGAACTAGTTGCCAATCTAGTAGCACGCTTAAATTCAAGCAGTCGAGACACCAGTGAACAAAAGCTCATCAGAACAGTTTCCAAGAAAATATTTGTAGAAAAGACTTAGGGAAAACACCTCACGTCTTCGAGAAAGACTGAAATCGAGATACCTGTTCAGGATCGGTTACATGACACCTATTTTTGAATTTTATCTATTAGGTTGGTGCAAAAAACGTCAAAAAACGACATTATTACGTCATTATTTTTGCACTAACCTAATAGAATCTCGAGATATACAAAAGGAGTATCAGATCAGATGGTTTTATCAACATCTTCGATTTCCTTTTTGTCATTCATAATCAATTCCAGCAAAAAGCATGTTAACTTTTATTTAAAATTGTTCCAAAGAGTTTTTAGGACATAACAAAAAGAATAGGTAAAAATTCTTCTTTTAGATCAAAAGCTTTCGGCTGAATGAAGATAGAAATCGCTTGCTGATCAACGGTACGAACGAATTTTCGACCCGTCACATAGTAAGCATACGTTTCTCTCGCAAGATAAAGGTAGCGCCCTGCCTGGTGAAAATTCAGTCCTTCGCTGGTGAGACTGGAGTGAGCTGGGCGATGGTACATGGAGGCCGTGTGCTGCCCAGACATGTCCTCCTTCTTGGCCGTGCCGACAAGATTCAAAGGAATAAAGGGCATTACATTTGAGGATGGCTTGGTTGCATGAGTTGCTTGAAAGGAGAGCCGACGCTAGGGTCTGCCCGACACTCTACTACATGTCGATTTTAAGGTTTCCCAACATGTGGGCCATATACCCTCCGAGGCAACGCTATCTTTAAATTGCCAAAAATCAGGGAATTATCCAATATAAGTGAAATTTTCAGTAAGTATTCATTATTTACTTTTATATGAATAGTTCTTTATTTATCTATTTTTTTAAATCTGAGAAAATGTTATTCTTTTTGTGATAACCACTAATTTATTCATGACTAAATTTTACTCGAAAAATTATTTAATCGCAAATTTTTACATTTCCATAAAGATTACTCGCCGACGCATCTCCGCTGGAAAAAAAAAAGTTTTAAAAAGATTCCAACACAATACAAACAGGATTGTCTTAAAAATTTGTTTTAAAAGCAGTATTTCTTTTTCATGTGTTAAAATCTTTAAACATTTTTATTTTTTAAGCGATCATTTTTTTGGTTTTATCTTTCTAGAAATGCAAAATATATGGACTAGAAATTTTATTTTAATTACCAGCCGTGGACTGGTTAGTATTAATATTAGTGAAAAAAATCAGAGTTCCTTCTTAGTGGATGATCGCGGAAGAAAAATGATTTTACCGCGGTATATTACCCTCTTAATTTAAAAGAACTGTTGAGAATGAAAATTACAATTAAAACAAAATAAGAGCTACTGAAATTAGCACTTCTGGTCACCTCCCCAGTAGGCATGCCCCCCCCCCATTCGGTTGAGAGGTTCGGGGTAGTAAGCACCCTGTGGATTATTATAGTTGATGATTGACAATATAACTTAGGTAGAAAAAAAGTAAAAATATAAAAAGCAAAAAAAAAAAACGTTTCTGAAACTAGCTCTTTTTGGACTCCCACCTGATCGGGGGTTCCTGCGCAGTACGCACTGCATTGGCCATGCAGATACACGATGTATATTATTAGTTGATGACTGACAATGTAACGTCAGTTTCAAAATAATTTAAAAAATGGCGGATGGTCATAAAACACTACTGAAAAAAAGTGTCACTTGGGCATTTCGACGAAGTATAATGGTTAGCAAACTTGTCCCGCTAGATCAATTACGACAAATTAAATTAGATCCTCACTGGGTGCTCCATACGTTCGGCCTTGTGCCACATCTAAGCAACACTTAGTAAATCGCTATAAAACTAAAAAATAAAAAAGTACAATATTTTCTGTGGGCGAGTGTGTTTGGACGCTAGGCATGAACTAGGAAATCGAAGATGTTGATAAAACCATCTGATCTGGTACTCCTGCTGTATATCTCGAGATTCTAGACAAAATTCAAAAATAGATATAAAAATGAAATTAGAACCTGAGTTCTAATCTCACCATTTGTTAAAGATGTCGCTTTTTGATTATATCGACCAGTCGAGACGATCCTGATGTGTTGTACTTCTTTAAATCATATACTGGCAAGCTTTCTAAGAAGAAAAATGTCGTCGATACTTGTGTTATCCTGACCGAGGTTTTGTACTTGTTCAACAACTGATCATGCCATATTACGTGTCCTCACCCAGAAACTGCATCAAGGTCCCGTTCAGCATAGTTGCGTTCTAGTAATGACAATGGTAACTATCTTCCCTGATAATGCTCTGCGCATATACAAGCGCAAATGTGAAGAGATGGAAACAGAACCTTTAAACATTCGATACCATACTCAAACGAAACTAACAATAGAAAACAGTGATCCTGCTTTCTCTCCTGGGGTCAATGTACTGACGATAATCAGAGGGGCCATGCCGATGACATAGGTATAATTTTGACTAAATGATCAATATCGTCTACGAAGTATTCCAAAAAATAGAACCCAAGATAAACCTTTTCAAAACAGAAAATATAATCGGGAATTGCAATGAAAGAAGTGATGGCACTTACTATGATACCATGTTAAGAATAAAGGATGTGAGTTTAGTAAATACTAAACAATTCAAATACCTCTCTGTATAGATAAGTTATAAAACATTTAGTGTAGGAGATAAGTAACTCAACAGAGAAATGGCTAGGCTAGAGGTAGTTTTGCCCAACATCGTAAATTTCTACAAAACCCAAAACAATAACCTCCAATTCGTGTCATATGCTTAAATAGCCGTGGCAGAACAATATTTTCATATATCTATCATACATTGTGCTAAATTCGTTCAGAAATAAATACACACTCTTCTGTATACAATGTTATATACTTTTTTCAGATCCGTGGTTGAAATGGCTTTGCTCGGATGAAACTACAGGTTTCATTCGCTCTTAGTAGGAACCATCTTTCTTACTTCATGAAATTTAGAAAGATGTTTCAAAATTCGGGGAGAATTCCGGAGTGATTTTCACTGAAAGCAGCCAGTGCCAATTTTGGCTGAATCTTTCTTTTAAAACAATTTATTCAGGAAATGTCTGTTTCTCAAGTTCAGTAACTGTTATCGCTCTTTACATTATTAATGGCGGTTTCCTTCCTAATGTCATGACTATGTCTCAGAGTTACATGTGCCATCCTTTTTAGTTATCGCTGAAGTCCTCTAAGGATGTGGTTTCTGCTATTTGGTACAGTTCTTGATTTGTTATTCTGTAGCGCCAATCCACAATCGAAGAAGGATGCCAAGACTCACAGGTTTCATTCGCTCAAAGCCATTTTAACCATTGTTTTCAGAAGGCGGTTGCACACAACTGACAGATTTCATATTTCCAAACGTGTTGGCGGCATGTATGACATCCATATGAAACTCTTGATCTGACGAAACTAATACCATTAATCGACTTTTAATGTTCAGGTTTGGGTTTTATAACAGTTTGCGATGTTAGGTCTTTTCATTTATATTTCATTATATATATATATATATATATATATATATATATATATATATATATATATATATATATATATATATATATATACACCGAGTGTAATAGCAGAATTGTCCAAATCGTGTAGGAGCATACTTATCCACCCCACAAAATGTTTAATATAAAAAATAAACACTAAACTAATTGAGTTTCTTTTGTTCATGTCTTCAGATAGTACATTTAGCCATCTTGACAAAATTTTTCGTAAGAATCACTGAAAAATCCTTTGAGTTATTCAGCTAAAAAAGAGCAGGTTAAAATTGCTTTGTGTCAGATCCACTGTCTTCCCAAATGAACAATGGTCAGATGAAAAATTTCATTCAGACCATCAGTAATAGTACCAGCATTCATACTCTGGCTTCCATCTTCAATATCCACTCATGAGCCATCAAGAAAACGGTGAATAAGTTTAAAAAAGAGGAAACAGTACAGAGAAAAACTGGATCAGGAACTTACAACAGGAAGAGGGATCAGCATTTCAAGTTAGAGCTAAAGTGCTGAATTGGAAAAGATCCAGCTCAATCCATAAGACGTTTGGCACGTGAGAGAGGAGTTTCAGTCATAACAGTCCAAAGAGCAGTGAAAAAAGGTTAGAGAATACGAAGATCATCTTGAATATATATATATATATATATATATATATATATATATATATATATATATATATATATATATATATATATATATACACACACACACACACACACACACACACACACACACACACACACACACACACACACACACACACACACACACACGGTGGAGTAATGGATAGTGGCTTGGAATGAGGAATCCGAGAGGCGAGTTCGAATTCCAGTCGAATCCATTACATTCACTTACGTGTTAATACCCTTGGGAAAGGTGTGAATCCTCTTTTTCTCCATCCATCTATGGGTAAATAGCAGGACAGAGTGTGTTCTACAGCCTTGGATGGAATCTGATCTAGGAGAAGGACAACTATGAATTAAAAAAACAAAACTGCGGAGGATCGTTTGGTGACCCTGTGTCACATAGTGCACCAGGTCTCCGTATTCAGCCCTTCAAAAAGAGTGGATGATTCTGCACAAAACCTTCACCACCTTAATCAAATCTCATGTGCTGGTCTCGGGCTGTCAGTTTCCTAGGATCTGATATGATTGACCCTCATACCTCGAATTCGACGGGAGAGTCGAGTATATATATATATATATATATATATGTATTCAATATAAATATATGTTCCTTTTTAAAGACTCTTCAACATTCAGTCATTGTTAGATGTTTTCTATTTGATGTGATATGATGTAAAGTTCCAGTCGTTCGTTATACCCATAAATACCATTAGGAATGGTGTTAATCCATCTCTCCCTCACGCAAAAGATATAGATAAATAGCAGGACAGGCAATGTTGTATAACCTCGGTTGGCAACATGGAAAACTCTGAATATGAACCGACATGGAGAGAATATTTATTCTGTAAAAATTAGAAATTGTGGCAAAATGATTTTCTAAGCGTAGCTTCGACGTGGCACACGGTCGAGAGTGTGGAGCACCCAGTGAGCATCGAACTCACTATTCAACCGTAACTGTTCAAGCTTGCTAACCATTACACCACGCCGAGGTGCCCAAATGATTTTCTAAACGTAGCTTAGATGTGGCACAAGGCCGATAGTTTAGAGCACCCTGTAAGGATCGAACTCACTATTCAGTCGTAATTGTTTTATCAAGATAAGCTTGTTAATCATTACACCATGCCGAGGTACCCAAACCGACTTGGAGAGGGTTAGCTATCTTACCTAAGACACACCAAAGCTGCTACGGCTGTAGTAAATGCGGTGCCTTTAAAAACCTAATGATTTACAGGGGTCATAATAGTAATTGATGTCAGATGTCGATGATCGAACTCAGATAAACTAATGTGATCCGAATGTCGAATTTATAGGCTTTTGATCTCAGCTCGCTTGTAAATATAACTCTTCTTCTTCCTGGTGATATTCTGTTAGACTATGTTTAGCTTACTACAAACACATTTTTTTTTCTTCTTTTAAATCCTTTCTTCCGAATATTGGTTCTCGTTCATTATTTATAGTGTTACACCGAGAACTTAAACTTTTGCCAAATTCCGACTTGGAGCGAAGATCACACTTAGTGTTGGCTTTCAGACTTCCAAACTTCCAAATTACTTCTGCGAGTAATCAGTTTTGCACCGCGTGACCTCATCGTTCGTAGTTCCAAGCAAAGAGAACCCAATGAGAGATTTCCTTTCACTGATACCATTACAGCATTCCCCCACCTTTAAGCATTTCTCGCTTGCTTGTTTCCTTTTTTTAAAACAACTTCCTGGATTTTTTTTCATGCACACTTCCGTTTTCATTTTAAGCTTACTTCTCGACACTTCTCTCGTTCATTCGCCTACTAGCGAACATTTTGTTAGATTTTATCACTAACTTGATATATTTTTCTTTCATGTGTCGTCTCCCTTCTAGACATTAGCAAACATGGCTCTCAACAACATCCTATCTTTGTTTCCTCAGTATAACACCGATCACCGAAGTTAAAACCATATCGAATTTCATCAAAATTTAGATGGCTGACGGATTAAGAACATTAAGCTAATTGTCACCTTGTGTCACTTCAGGAAGTGAATTAGATCATGGTTCTCTATGATTTTTGTTCCTTTTTTATCTGATTCTTTGTAACTGGGATACTCGCTGTTTCTCCTTGCTTGTCTTATTTTCAATTAAGTGCTGTTAGTGACCATCTCTTCTCGTTTGCGTCCCGACATTTTCATTGTTTTTGTTTTTCTTTTAACTCTGCGCTGGTCACATGGGGTATTTTGTTACCCAAAATTTTATTACGTACGTGTAATCATAGTTGGTAACTTGTTTCATTTGCTCCCTCCCACTATCACAGTGAAGGTATGTAGCACTCGGTCTGGAGCATTAGTAGCTCAGTTGTCGAGGGAGGTAGACGTCTTTTTGTCTTCTTCAGAGTGTCCTGTCCCCTCAACTGAATAATGGAGATAAGTTTTAATGATTGATATTTTTATATATTATTATTATTATTTTTTTTTATTTTCTTTGCTTTCTGGCGTTTACACATTTCTTTCCGGGTCCCACCCAGGGACCTAAGGTTAGAAATGGCATCATGACACTTTTCACTGACAAAAAAAAAAAAAAAAAAATTACATAGATAAAGCCCTTCGTAAAGTGTGGGCTGTACTTGTCAGAACAATTTTTTGTATCTCCTTGAGGCATGGGCTTCCAGGAATCCCTGCAATTAGTCTACTGCAATCTTTTCCAACCAGTCCTAGGGCTCCAACTACAACAGGGATTGTTGATGTTCCCATATGCCACATTTTCGAGACCTCTATTTCAAGGTCCTTGTATTTTGACAGCTTTTTGAATATCTTCAAAGATACATTGCAGTCAGCAGGGACTGCCATATCAATAAGGAGGCACCGTTTTTGTTTGTGGTCTTTAATAACAATATCTGGTCGGTTGGCCTTGATTGTTCTGTCAGTGTGAATTGTGTAGTCCCATAGAATTGTAACAGGTCCTATCTCCGTAACTGGTTCTGGGTGGTGTTGGTACCAGTTTCTTTCAGTTTCCTTCCCGTAGAAGTTGCAGATTTTCCAGTGCAGATATTGGCCCACTCTGTCATGTCGGGTTTTATATTCAGTGGGTGCCAACATCGTGCAACCTGATACAAGATGATCAATCGTTTCTGGATATTTATCACAGAATCTGCATTTTGGGCTGACACAATATTTTAGTATATGTGCTTGATAATTCCTAGTTAGCAAGCATTGGTCCTGCGCAGCAAGGATAAAACCTTCAGTTTCCGCTTTCAACCCTGCACTGCGTAGCCACTGATGGGTACGGGTTTTGTCTACATCAGTTTGGTTGATACGGGCAGAGTATTGGCCATGAAGCGGTTTATCTTGCCATCGCTTCTGTATCTGGTCGGTTGCATTCGTCTTTGCTGTCTTTTTCAAGTATTTTGCAGTTTCAGCCGGTGTATTGTGCTGTAGTTGCATCTCTACGCCCATTTGAAGCTCCAGTTTGAATTTGTTGGCTTCTTTCATTACGGAGTAAAGACGCTTACTACTTTCATGTTCCTTGACGCATACCATCATCCAGTCTTCTGTAGTTTCCAAGTATTTTTGGAGGCCAATTGTTGTAGTTTTGTAGGACAGTTCTAGTTGAACTAATCCTCTGCCTCCTTCGGATCTGGGCACATACAGACGATCAACATCAGCTTTGGGATGATGCATGCGATAGCAAGTGAGAAGCTTTCTCGTTTTGGCGTCCATTCGCTTAATTTCAGCTATGGTCCAGTTAAGGACATTAAAGCTGTAATGCACCACTGGGACAGCCAATGTGTTTATAGCTGATATTCTATTTTTTGAGTTTAGTTCAGTATTTAGTATCAGACGTACACGCCTGTAGTACTCTTTTCTTATTTTTTCTTTCATTTGGGGGTGTTGTATGCCATCTCCTTCGCTAATTCCTAGGTACTTATAAGCTTCTTCATGCTCCAATTCCCTAATCTTTGTGACAAAATCTAAATCTATTGAGGGTGTTTCTGTAATTCTACCTTTCTTGAATGTTACTTTTGCACATTTATCTAATCCGAAGTCCATACCTATGTCGTCACTAAAGTATTTTACAATATTGAGGAGGCCTTTCAACTCATTGTCGTCTTTGGCAAAGAGTTTGAGATCATCCATGTATAGTAGGTGATTGAAAATTTTCTTATTTATTTTGTAACCATAGCTACTGTTGTTCAGTTCATGTGTAAGAGGGGTTAAGGATAAACAAAACAGAAGGGGTGACAGAGAGTCTCCTTGAAAAATTCCACGTCGGATATTCAGACGGTTGGATATAGCAGTGCCCCCGGTGTGCCTAAGGTATAGTTTTGTGTTCCATATCCCCATGCTGTGCTTAAGAAAGTTTAATACCACAGGGGATACTTTGTACATTTCCAAAGCCTTAAGGATCCAAGAATGTGGAACACTATCAAAGGCTTTACAATAATCAATCCACGCTGCACTGAGATTTCTGCGTCGTCTCCTGCAATTTTCCAGGATCATTTTATTTATCAGAAGTTGATCTTTGCAGCCATATGAACCTCTACTGCATCCTTTCTGTTCCAGCGGGAGAATGCTGTTTGTTTCGAAGAAGGAGTAAGTACGGTTCGTCAGTACAGACGTGATCAACTTATACGTTGTGGAAAGACATGTTATCGGTCTATAATTTTTCGGGTCGTCTGTTTCAGTTGTTTTTGGTATGAGGTATGTAATACCTTCAGTAACCCATTCCGGGATTTTATTGGGATTATTTACAAGCGCTGATAATGTTTTTGCAAGTATGCCATGGGTAGATGAGAGATGATACAGCCAGAAATTGGGCACCTTGTCATTTCCTGGGGATTTCCATTTTTGGGATTTCGTTAGTGCTTGCCTAACATCATCTGTGGATATATTTACCCATTCTTGCAGAGGTGTATCCAGCAGTCGTTCTTCTTCACGCCGTATCCATTCTGCATTTGGGTTACATTCCTTTGGGTTGCTCCAAATATTTTCCCAAAATGTCTGTACATCATCAATCGATGGTGGCGTTTCGACATGTATAGGCGTTTTTCCAATTTCCCTGTAAAATTTCTTAAGATCTGTTCGGAATGTTTTATTTTGCCGATAGAATCTACAACGTTTCTCGTATCGTCTTGTTCTCTGTGCTTTTAGCTGAAGTTTCTGTTTCAGCATTTCCTTGATCGATGGAATATCAATTAGGGATTTAATGCTATATTTCCGTTTGATCTTTTTGGATTTACGTGTGGAAATATTAGGGTTTCTGGTGAGCTCATCTAATATAGACAGCTCACATCTGATTTGTTTTATTTCTCGTATCAGTTTGGTTTTCCAAGCTGGTTCTCTGTGTCTGTTAATTCTATTTATTGTCTTGACACCAAGCTTCCGAGTCGCTGCTAGAGCTGTTGCGTATATGACGTAAACTTCTGTTATGTTTCCCGGTGGTTTATCTGTTAACAGTGTTTCCAGTGCAGCATTGTATATTTTCACGATGTGCTTGTTGGGATTTGTCATATGGATTTTCGGGAGCTGGTCTCTGTCTGACAATTGTATGAAAGTTACTCTGCTGAGTACTTGGATGACGTCATTTTTCGCTTCGGTGATTTCAGCTTCGTGGTTTTCAAGGAATTCTAAATTAATGTACCTGGAGTCATCTTCAGTGACAATTTCTGGAGAACTAGAGGTTGTGTCTAAGGCAGAATCTTCGGTTTCATTTCCTGGGAGATGATTTCGTATTTCATTCGCTTTAGCGTCCACCTCATCCTCTG
>OZ010586.1:79804264-79836764 GCA_963932145.1 Acanthosepion lycidas
ATTGATGAAACCGAGCTGCCACTCTAGTACTGCACTTAAATTTATAACATCATGTTGTCCTTGTTGCATATTTTGTCTTGTTTTTTTTTTACTCTTCCATACTGTAGCTGCATATTCATTAATATTAAATAGCTTACCTATAAATTCTGTAAAAAAATATTTCTTGATTTTTCTTGTTGCTGAAATTAAGTGATCGTGTTACCCCGTGGGGTTTTGCATTTTATAAAATACGGGACTTTTCTGCTATCACTCTGGTCCTTTCTCATAAAAAATTAATATCCGTTAAAACAAAATGGAGGAAAAACACAAAACGAGAAGCGACCGTTTTCACTTTTCGAAGATCAGAAATTAAAAGATGAATGTTTCCTTTATAAAAACATCAAGTTGAAACAATAAAAATAGAGGCAAAGCATTGTTTTCCATTCAATGGAAAGTGTTGTTGGGAACAACTTTTCTGAAATATTTTTCAAGCCATTCTTAGCCAGTAAGCAGAGAAGCTTGTTAACAATGACAGAGATCATGAAAGATTTTTTAACAAATCTCTAGTCTCAAGACACGAGATTTCAAATCGAAGTATCAGCATATTTCTTGGAGATCTGTGTTTCAGACAGCATTTTCCTAATTCACTAACAGAATTGATACACTTTAATTTCTGTGGCAACATACCAAAGCAAGTGGAATATTTTCTATCCATTCCCACAAAAAATATGTTGTAATTTCCACCGTAAAAAGTCTTGCAAAATATTGCATTTCTGTAGAACGATGGATAAATATTCCACTGAGGTTGATGCATTTCCTCACGTTATTCACTGTTTTAAAACTCGCCCACACATTAACACAACAGTATACACCTATTTCTTGGCAGTCTGTGTTTCAGACAACTTCCCCAGACACTAACGGAATACAAGAAGCGGTATATTTTAACCCCTGCAGTACTTTCACGTACACACATACTTCTTTTTCTATGTGTCGTGTTCGTTCAGGACGTGAGGGATTATGGCGCATCACGATTTTTCGAAGAAAATTAGACGCACGAGTAAAGAAAGTATTTCTCCGCGAACAAATGGCGGAAATGCACTTAATGCATCCCGAAGCAAGTCTTTAATCAAAACTAAAAATCATACATCGTTCTTTCGACGATGGTTAAAAAAGGTGTCGGCGGTTTCTTTTCACTTTTTGCGTGAAAAAAAAAAAAGAGATTTAGTTTTTGTAGATTCTTAGCCATATGATTTCTTAGATTTTGGCCCTCGGTTATGAAATCATTTTAAACCAGGCAATAAAGCCACTAGGATGCAAAGAGTGTTAGAGAATATAAAACTAATATTAAGGAGAGAAGTTAATAAAAGAAAAAACAATTAAGAATTAAGAAGATAACGACTGCTATTGCATTAACATTTTTGAAGATTAAAGTTCACTGGGAAGCAAAAAGCCGGCAGCGAATTCGACAAGCGAGAAGTGCGAGAGAAGAAAATGTTAGCATAGAACTTGCGGTTACATCTAGCCATTTCAACTGTAAAATAATGAGAGCTTAGGTAACATAACGGAAAGGTCATCAGAACAATTACCAGGAAAATATTCATAGAAAAAGCACATGGAAGCTACGTTACGGCGGTGGGAAAAGGAAATGAAGCCGAAATGCCAGGTCAGGACCAATAACATTGCAGATTCGTCTTTGGATTTCATCAAGAATCTCTAAATATATAGCAGAAGCACCATATTTGGAAGCAATATCCAAGACAAAAAAAATCATTTCTAAAAACATCCCAACATTTGGTATTTTTAAAAGATTTTTATGACGACGTTGAAAAGGGAAGTGGTGAGACGAGATGATGTTTCGATCTACTTTGTTGCGCTAACTCTCCATAGATCTCCTTGGGTAAGGCATGAATCCATTACTGTGGACCGTTTCAAACTTTCAGCTCTCTATAAAATACCCGACTAACAGCGCATGGTTCCTGATGATGAATGAGACGTACTGGAACAAATACGAAAGAAAAAAAAAGGATCTTCAAACAGTTTGTCCACAATTTTGATAAAGATATACATTTAATTCAAAACTTGGTAAAATACAATAAAAATTAAACAGAAAGATTTTGTCGGGGTTGTTATTTAATAATAATAATAATAATAATATATATATATATATATATATATATATATATATATATATATTGATACACGTTTCATTAAATATTATAGACAAGTGTTTATTTATTTTATGTAAATTTTTTCGTAACATCTGATAAGTTTAATAACATTATAATGTTATTAAACTTATCAGATGTTACGAAAAAAAATTACATAAAATAAATAGACAACACTTGTCTATAATATTTAATGAAACGTGTATCATTGAAAAGATGCTGCCTAAATACACACAATATATATATATATATATATTTCGATCACGAATCCCGTGATCCAGTAGGGTCGTTGGGAGACATGTACTGCAGCCTCAGTAGTAGTGGTGTTTCTTGGCCAAGATAGCCTCATAGAGCCAAACCTGCTCCAGGACATTTTTAATTCACAGTTTTCCTTCTAGACCTGTTGCCACCCAAGGATATAGAACCCAGGCTGTCCTGCTATTTACCCATAGCTGGAGGAACAAGAAGTGGATCCATGCTTTTCCCAAGATTATTAGCACGTAAATGAATGTAATAGATCCTACTGGAATATACATATATATATATATATATATATATATATATATATATATATATATATATATATATATATATTACATACATACATACATACATATATATATATATATATATATATATACACACACACACACACACACACATATATATATATATATATAGTCAGGGACAAAGGTGATGGGGACAAAAAGAATGTTGTTGAATTTGGTTAGATTGAAAAAATAATCTTTCAAAAAGAATGTTCTTTTAAAAATATTATTTCAAAAATTTTGAAACTACCAGTGTCTCTCGTTTCGTGCGCATGTGCAGACGTGGCAATATCAACAAAGCCCAGTCCGATGAAATCCTAACGAGTGAAACGCGCCACAAAACCTTTTTGCCAATCTGTCATACTATTTCTCTTTTTCTATCTCTCCCTCCCCACTCTCTCTTTCTATATATATATATATATATATATATATATATATATATATATACGCACACATAAACGGATGGATTTAAATCCGACAGATTTTTTAATATATTTGTTTAAACGTTATTTTTCAAATGGATACTCATGTTTGAGTAGATGCTCTGTTTTTATTTATTTATTGAACTGTATATTTATTTATTTACATCTACAGGCCTGAATATTCGAGAAATTTTGTTAGAAAAATATGAGTCTTCATGCAGGATTCGGACCTGCGTCCCCTAGGGGTAACCATCTTTAGATCTGACGTGCCTTAGACCATCTCGGCCACGTAGCATCTCTTGATCAAACAAAGCCCGAATAATAAAGAAAGTTGTTTGTTCCAAATGCATATATGAGTTCAATATATAGGTTCAAATTAATATACGATCCAATCCCATCATTCCCATCATTTCGTGTCTAGTTGTCCAATCCTGACACCGAAGAATTACAGGGGTCAACATTATTGATATTATCCATTTGAAGATATGCCAATATTACAGAATGACATATGTTGATGATGAAGAATGGTATGAAAATCATTCTGAACCACTTATAGAAGGCTATGAATTTACTATTCTTTGGGACTTTACTGACAAGCATATAAATACTATTAGAGCAGGCATCAAAGTGGATTTTGTAAGTCCTTCCTATTCATACATCTGAGTTTGGTATAAGATTAAAATATATCCATTAAAGATTATGACAAAATAAATATAAGAATCTTGAAATTGAAAAAAAAAATGTAGCACTTTAAAACTACTGTTGCATTTATGTATGAATGAATATATATATATATATATATATATATATATATATATATATACATACATATATATATATATATATATATATATGAGAGAGAGAGAGAGAGAGAAAAAAGAAATAATATATAGAGAGAGAAAGCGAGACAGAGAGAGAAATAAAACTTTAAATCCTGCTTCTCTGCAGGTTGTCTAACTTTTTTTTAATCCCCCAACACCTGCCTACCAATAGAAATCACAAATTCACCTATCTGATACCCAAAATGGAAAACCTATTCCAGACATCCAATTTCCGCTATACACATCTAAGTTCAAAATCTCTCTGAGGAAATGGAAGCCATTAGTGGATATGCAATCAGAGAAATTCCCAAACCGGAAATTCCTGTCAGCATAAAAGAAATAATACACAGTTCTCAGAATCTTCCAAACAGACAATATCAATAACAATTTGAGCAATTTCATAAATAATTTTTAACGAGCTTTAGGGTAAGTTCACTGCTGACAAGTCTTAATCTCGCTTGGGTCAAGATGGGGTGGTCATCAGTATAATTGAATCGCTTTAACGTGAAGTGGTTTTAGAAAGAGTATGTAAGATGCACGCGCATCCTCACACGGCTGCGTTAACTTGCACAGATAACAGGGTCATTAGTTTGGGGCTATACTTATCGAGAGGAATCACGCACGCGAGAAAGAAGAGCCTGTTGGGTTATTATGAGCAATAAGTCACCACCGGTGATGTAAATGGGCGTTAAGCATGCGCTGGACAAAACTGGACGCTGCGTCAGCCAGATATCTACGCTAGGGATACAATTGAGGCAGGAAAGAAAATATGCTAGTTAGATTTTTAGCACGAAAACGGATTTTCCTCTTTATTTAATTGTGCTGTAGCAGGAGGCTTTCACTTGGCGCGTAGGAGAACAGATTATTTTTGCCGCTCTCATACACTACATTATAAGTCGCGAAGCATTTTTAAAAATAATACGTGCACGTTAAAACTAGAAGAGCTGTTAAACAAGATAGTCGAAGAAAGGAAGACTAAAAAAGTAACCATTAATAATAAGAATACAAGAATGCTTGGTTGTCAGCAAAAGGGACAACCCAAGATGAGTGTTACGTATCAGGGACGTCGAAATCGGCGAAAATTAACTTACTAGATAATGCAGTAACAGACGACAGAAAGTGTGACAGACAAATACTAGGACCCATGATAATAAAGGAACATCCCTTTCAGAAATGCAATAAAAAACTAAGGGATTTGAAAATGTTCTCCCAAACAAAGAAAAAAAATGTAGCACTGTTATTGTTGTAACTGAGTTTTCGAAAAACAACAGTAGAAAACCGGAATTGGTTTAACAACAAGTTTTTTACCTTTTGGTACAAGGAAACATAATGTAGAATAGAAACTAGGGAATGTTTAGCCGTGAATAACTAACTGATTTCAGGAAAAGCTACTTTTGCTACTGCTCCTTCTGCTACTCCTCTTGATGTAGGATTTTTTTATGTCATTCGTCCGTCGGCCATGTCCAATCTCGTAGGGAAATATTCACCCTTACAACAGTAGATGTAAAACTTAATCTCTTATTTAATTTCGCTTCTGCCTCTCTCTATCTTCTATCTCTTCTCCCCATTTTTATTTGTCTCACCCTACTTCAATATCTCTCTTCTTTCCTTTTCTGTCTTTCTCTTTCGCGAAATTTCTTATCTCTTTGCGTCTTCTGAATCTCTTTTCTTTCCTCTTCTGTCTTTCTCCACATACTACTTTCTCTCTCCCTACATCTGCCTCTCTCTCTCTCTCCATTTCCATCTCTCTACATCATTTTACATCTTTCCTCTCCACTCTCTCTTTTTCTCTCTTCACAGCTACTGTTTCTTTTCCTCTCCCTACTTCTTTCGCCTCCTCTTCCGACTCTCTCTTTCCACTCACAGCGTTAGGCATTTTTCTTTTTCTCTCCCTCTTCCATGTCTCTGTTCTTCCCTCTTCTGTCTTTTCTTCTCCGAAATTCCTTATCTCTTCACGGTTTCTTAGCTTTTTACTTTTCTTTTCCGTCTTCCTCTCCTTTCTACTCTCTTTTCCTATTTCTCTATCTCTCTTCTCCCCAGTTTAATATCTTTACATTTCTTTTACAACTTGCTTCACCCTTCTTCTGTCTCTCTCTACCTCGTCACCTCTTCTTCTTCTCCCACTCTACTTCTTTCGACTCATCTGCTGACTCTTTATTTTAGCCTCGGTCTCATAGCGTTAGACATTTTCGGAACTAACAAACGAAATATTCTGGCACAAAGAAAAAATAATAATAAAGCATCTTGTGTGTCAAGTCAAAAATAATTTGAATTCTTGGTTATTTTTTTATTTTAGTCATTTCATCCCATGCAAGACAGTAAAGCCACTAAGACACAAGGGGTAACTAACTGCGAAAAAATAAGAAAAAAGAGGAACATTATTAAGGGGTGAAAACAACAGAAGAGTAATCAAAAGGACAGTAGACAACGATTGACACTGCATTTACAGCTTTGAAGATCAATGTTGGCTGGAAAGCATAACGCCAGAAGAGGTCCACAAGCGAGAAGTGCGAGAAAATAAACTGTTAGAATATAACTTACGGTTGCATCTAGTCAATTCAACTATGAATTGATGAGACCTTTGCCGCCAATCTACGATTAAATTCATAAAGCCTCGGTACCATAACGAAGAATTCATCCGAACAATTAGCATGAAAGTATTTGGTTGGTGCAAAAATAATGACATAATAATGTCATTTTTTGACGTATTTTTTAACGTCAAAAAACGACATTATTACGTCATTATTTTTGCACCAACCTAATAGCACTGTGGAGTAATGGATAGTAGCTCGGATTTGGAATCGGAGAGTCGAGTTCGAATTCCAGTCGGATCACGTACGTACTAATATACATGGGAAAGGTATGAATCCTCTTCGTCTCACCCCAACTATGGGTAAATAAGAGGACAGACTGGGTTCTATAGTCTAGAAGGAAAAAACGTATTCAAAACCAGCCTCGGCTCCGTCAAGCTATGGGGATCAATTTTCTTTAGTTAGCCTACTTAGGGAGACGTTCTTCTTCTTCTTCTCGGTATATATAGAAAAGGCGGTGGGAAAGTGACTGGAGACGGTCAGTACCAGTAACAATATGAAGCAGGAACCCCGGACCATATGTGGCAGCAATATTGAAATAAAAGAACGAATGGTAGACTTATAAATATGTAAGATAGATTCTGGTGATTCATTTTATTCTTAAAAATATTATAAGTGATTCCACAAAATAAACGTTACAACCTAATACTTTTGATTTTTTAAATTTTATTCTTTATTTCAATTTTAAGATAAAATAGGCCTTCGGAGACGCTAAATTCAACCAAGTAAAAATAATTTAAATATTTCGGAAGTATTTTAGCAGAGGACGGAAAATGCAAGGCGGAAACCCAAAAGGGTATTGGAATAACGAAAATGCATCCCAAAAGCTAAGAAAAATATCAAGAAATAGGAAAATTTCGTTAGAAAGAAAAAAAAAAATATATAGTCACAAGACTACGATATATATATATATATATATATATATATATATATATGTATGTATGTGTGTGTGTGTGTGTGTGTTACAGCCAAAAAAAACATTACCTTAACATGGGAATAGTCTATTTCAAACTGGTGTGTACGCAGCTATCATCAGCCCCTAAGTGTTTGTCTCGAAGCATCATTTTAAATTTATTTTCAATGTCAGTTCACCTCTGTTAGACTCCTTGTTAATGAGAAGGGGCATGTGTTAGCGACTGGTGGAGGGCGTAAGGTATCTTATTCCGGGGAAGCGGTCTGGGACTGGAGTTTATTTATAGTTAGAGCTTTTCGTTTTGTAGCTAAATATCGGTTCTTACTATGTGGCGTTTCTTATACAAGCACCAAGTGTGTTTTCCTGAGTTTCACAGTAAATAGTTTTTACGCTACAAGAGTCCAATATTCTTAATAAGTGCTGTGATGTCCTCCATCTAAAGAGTCTATGTTGGACTTTTCCGCCTACTATAAGGTTAGTAGGAGAGAAGGCCTTGAGGGAACAGTCGAACAATGGATCAACCGACACACACTCATTTGTCGTGTAATACTCTTCTGTTGTACTTAAAGTTTAATATATGATATATCTGTAACAGTTGTTTTGTTATATTTTAATCATTTACTTGGTCACAACAATAATTTTGGGAGATTTAAACTTAAAACCAGTTAAACTCCAACCAAACGATAAACTACATTCGGCAGCAAGGCATCTGATCGAGAGATTGAAGGTATTGAGGAACATGGAACCACCGCTTAATTGCTGTTAATCTCAAGTCCAGCCTAAACTGAGGTGGTAGCAGCTGTTAGGGTCCAGATATGAGCAAATAGTGATCTCCCAAACAAAAACAAAACACCATTAACACATACATTTTTATAGTAAACATACCAGCAATACATTTTTATATAAAAAAATTATCAGCAATACATATCTGTAGTGAAATTATGAACAATACAATTTTGAAGCAGACCAGCAATACATTTAGTAATTTTGCTATAGGATTACCAACAATTCATTTTAAAATAAAATGATCAAGAATACATATTTTTTAGTAAAATGACCAAGAATACATTTTTATAGCAAAATGATAATCAATTCATTTTATAACGAAATTGAAGACGTGACATACATTGTCAAAAAAATAATTTATAAAAAATGCGAATAGATTTCATAGTGAAATTACCAGTAATACTTTTTAAAAAGTTACCAACAATACATTTTTATTACTAAAGCATATAACATCTACAAAAGATTATCTACAAGCTATATATCATAAAACACACATTTATACTGAAAGTATAATGTACTAAATATCTATTGTTGAAGACATAGAATTGCGCTGAAAATATATTTATTTAAATCCATGAAATTGTGTTCAAAATATTTAGATTTCGACATTAAATAACCCATAGGCGTGTTGATATGCCGATAAACAAAATCAATCAAACAAATAGTCATTCTTGGAAGCAAATACAAATTAAACTAACCAAAATCTGTTTGGAGGTATACAATTTTATTAAAGCCAAAAAAAAAAAAAAAAAGGATTGCAATAGTTGGTAATCCGGAAACAGACGCAAAAAAAATGCGAACAGATAGATTGGTTGTTAGGAATTAATGTGATTTGTTTATAAAAATATTAACGTCCCAATATATTATTGATACGTATGTATTTTCCTTTTTCAGGTTCCTTTTTTAGTGGATATGCACTATAATTTTACTTTTACCTCGATCGAGCTCTGACGAGTGTGGAGTGATAACCGGTTATTTTATTCGGTTTTTCTCTCTCTCATTCTTTTTGTTTATCTTTTTTCTTGTTCCTATTTTCGTAGTACCAACTACCATAGCTGTGATCTTCCCTTTTTTGTCACTTTTAATTATGTCCGTTTTTATTGCTTTAACAAACTAACCAATTATCTGGAAAATAACCCAGCTTCCAGATACGAGAGAACGTCCAATGTATTTCAAGCGAAATGCTTTTATCTCGTTTATCTTTATTTTCCCTTCTCTTTTCTTTCTCAGCTTCAGATTCTCCTCCAACTCTCTTTTCTTTCTTATTGTCCACTCTTTTCACCTCCTTTTTCTTTCCTCTTTTTAATTTTATTTTTCTTTGTCCATGCTATTTATCTGTATCTATATCTGTAATTATTTGAAAATGTCAATGCAATCTCTGCGAGGACCTAATTAGCATCAAAGCGCATATTCATCACCATTGCCTTCGCTAGGCAGATCATTCCATTAGCCTTGAAGACAGCAGAATACCCAAGGTCTCTAAGGCGTGTTGCTCTGTAGCACTTGACTAATATATAAACTAATGATGTCCTTCAAGAACAGTTTCAGAGAGCCCCATACAGCTTACAATATAGAAGATCCTGAATTGTGACAGGAATAACTGGAGGTGTACCATTCATGAAAACGCTAAAATCTTCCAAGAACATTCAATGAGTTGGTCAAATATCAAACGTGTAACTAAGAAAGAGGAAATCATTAATCCAGCAATCCAACATTTTACATGTGATGAATGTGATAGAATATGCCTCGTTAGACACAAGAAGAATCATACTGGTAGACCTTTGACGAATTACAATCAAAACTACGCTGGGAATAATTTAGTATGTGGACTTTGTAATGAGACCTGCGGTAGCCACTCCGGTCTTACTCGTCGCATGAAAGCCCATGAGCAACCTGAAAAGAATTTATAAAATAGAATATAACAACTTAGTTTTCCGCGCCTGCAATAAGCATTGCCGTCATTGATGTTCTCAAGAAAACTAATGGGTCAAATTGTCAGCGATGGTCATACTCGTTTAACGAGTCGACAGCTATCATCCATTTGAATTGCTAAGAAAACTGTATTTACTTAATGTATCATGATGTTAGAATAATATAGAATTTGTACCAGGGGCAAATCGCCATCCTAATACGTACAGAAAATTACGTACACAAAAATAGAAGACGACGTTAGACAAGGATATGTCTTCTCGCAGAATTTATCTAACTTTTAGAGTGATGCAATACAAAAAGAAATGAAAGTCTTACCAGAATTTATTATTGCTGCGGACAATCTTAATAACATAAAGTATGCATATGGCGCTAGATTTGAAATTGCTAAGAAATAAATAAATAAAAATAAAATAATAATAATGAAAATTATAAATAATATAAAATAAAACAATAACATATAAATGTTGTATAAAATAAATTAAACAAAAATTAAAAACAATAAAAACTCCCCCAGCATGCAACAAAAACTGCTCCTGTCGGAAATACGGATATCCCGCCAAAAGACGTTAAATTCAATCTCTTCACCACGAACCTTATTACAGGCAACACGTGTCCAACTTCTCTCTGTGATATGGCTTGTAATACAACAGAGTAAATTCTCCCTTTTATTACGTGTACCATAAAACAATTGTGACTACACACACCAATACACACAAAAATATAAATAAATTGTATGAAAGTAACATATAATTTACCATGCTTTTCCTGTTATTTCTGTACATTTTATTTTCTGTCAAGTCTGTTTTTATCTCCATGAACACGAGGCTAATTTCTGCTGCTATGATGTGAGGGAACTCCCACAGACTAATCATCAGTTGTCGGAAAATAGAATGTATCAAATATCAACAAATCGGAACAGCGCCCCCCCAAAAAAAGAAGTACAAATTGGGGGTGTCGAAATTATGTAGGTACAGATGTATCCAGGAAGTGTTTTAACAGTTGACGGAAAATATAACACCGAAATCGGAAGGCGCAATACAATAGCAAATTATGCCTTCCAAAAGCTAAGAAAAGTATAAAGAAAACAGAAGATTTCATTAGAAACATAGAAAAGAGTGCTGAACAGCTATCTATTAACAGTCTTCCTATTGTAGTGCATGCTTGACAATTTCCTCGTCAATGAGGAAGAGATTTAAGTCAAAAGAGATGTGATCCTACAAAAGGAAGCTGCGAATACCAATGCATGTAAGTAACAAGGAAGCTTTAAGAACAATTGAAAAGTAAAGAATTTATACTTAGAACCAGAAAGAGATGATTGAAATTACTAGAACACATAACGAGGAAAGAAAGCTTAGAGAGTGTGGCACTCACAAGGCATATTGAAAGCAAGATAGACAGAGGAAAGCAGCGAGTGACCTATCTAACAATTATGTGTAATGTAAATTATCTTCTGTCTTCTTAATTCCTTCTATTGTTCTCTTTCCTTAAGAACATTTTCCAATATTCTATCACAGTCAGAGACACTTTGCGTCTACTAGCTCGAATATTGTATTGTGTATTTTGTAAATAAATGGCAGCAAAGTGAGTGCGAGGGATAGTAAAAAAAAAGAAAAAGAAAAAAGACAACCATTGCTAAGTAGTACGAAGGATAAGAAGTAGCGGAGAGCTGTGATCACTATACCCGGAAGGTACATAGGAGAAGAAGATCAATATCTCCACTGTCTTATGATCTTATTAGGTTGGTGCAAAAATAATGACGTAATAATGTCGTTTTTTGACGTTGACGTCAAGAAACGACATTATTACGTCATTATTTTTGCACCAACCTAATAACTATCTATGGATCGGAAAATGGTATGTATTATGCTTTACTCTTCAGGATCTGTAACTAAAAAATATATTCATTCGGTGTCTACGAATATCTTAAGGATTCTAACAGAATGGAAAAACGTTACCATTCAATGACAATAAATAAAACTCAAGGTGTAAGTTATAACTACGTCGAAATATACTTGCCACTGTTTAAGTACAGGCAACATGTTATTTCCCGAAGAACCAGAAAATTCCAAATTATAATAAAACTATAACAATGTTGTAGATGGAAACAAAAAGGCAATTGAAGGAAAGTCTTCTTTTACATAGAATATTGTTTTGTGTTAAGTTCTTGAATGCAAGGATAATAGAATTTTTTTCATCAAAAACTGGAAATGATTGGACCAGTTTGAGATGATATTTTCCCTCGCAATTACCGGGTTTGTTTAAAACTAGGTACCTCCACTTTTTCGGCATAAATTATCGATACCTAAGTTTAAAATGCATTTTTTAAAATGAAAAAATATGCTTGAAGATTTCATTTTAGCTTTACTTGAAAGTTGAATCATTAAATTTATTATTTCCATTAAGTAAACAATTCTGGTATATTTCAGATAGAAACTATATACATTGGAATGTCAAATTTAATTTCAAATTTTTAAATTTTCTTAAAAACCGACATTTTCTTAATTTTAAGAAATTTGTAGACAAACACAAATTTATCGATTTTAAAAATATTTAAAAAAATTTCTGACACGTATAATCTCTGCATAAGTTGCAAAGATACGAGGATTCTTACTCTGTCTTCTGACACCTCTTACAGTAAGTTCTTTTATTAAGCATGCAGGTTTCCTGGTGGAGTATATTGTCAAAGCCTCATCAACAGTGGATCCCGTAGCAACGTGTTCAGTGTTGTCAAAAGCAACCAACACGGAACAAACTTTATTACGAGTGTAGCAACAACGTGCTGTTTTGCAATTCTACCATTTCTGGTTAGCCTTCTTCTTACACTGGGACTCTTGTTTTGGAGGGAAAAAATGACAAAACAAAAATCATCATAGCTATTGCTGATAAATTTAAAAGACTTATTTCAAAATCTTAGTCACAATGATTACAGTTACATTTTATTTTTGCCATACATCCCTGAGGATAATCTCGGAGAAGATCGAAAGTACATGGGTAAGAAAAACTACTGCGCCTTCTTTGATGAATTTCATCTTAACACCAAGAAAAGGGATTATTATGAAAATAGACATAATATGTCTATATTATTTAATGGAACACACACACACACACACATCCATACATCTCTACTTTTGTATCGAGCACTGTTTTTAAAAGTAATAACAAAAATACTAAAGAACTTTGGATTATTTACCTAACGAGTTCTTTCTTATTTTCTATATATTTTTCACACACACACGCAAACACACACAGATATATATATATATATATATATATATATATATATATATATGAAGAAATAGAGTTTTAAGGTGTGCTATATTTATGGGATAAAGTGCACAATATCAGAAATAGAACGTATGTAAATATAAATATAAAGGTGAACATTGAAGTCAACACTCAGAGGCGACAGGCTGTTTCATGCGAGACACCATCGGAAAATATATTAAATAATTGTCGGACTTAATCCATTTCATTATGTTTCAGTGTTTACGTTAAGATACGTTTCGTAAGCAGATATGATCGATCGTAAGAAATTTTCGAGTTTAAATACAGTATTTTGAACATTGCTAACCAGACCCTGTTCTGTAGCTAAATAGTATAGCACGCCAGATCAAATGATGGTTTCCGTATAGGAACACAAGTTCAATTCCTGTCGGAGAACTCATATCTACGAAAGTTCTCGACCATTCAGTCCAGTAAATGTAAGTAATACCGTTTAATTAAAAAACAGGGCATTTACTTTTCATCTATAAAAATAACGTATAAACATTAAAAAATACTATATATATATATATATATATATATATATATATATATATATATATATATATATATATATATATATATATAGTCTATAAACCTAGAGAGCCAGACAAACCTACCAAGTAGATCATCAGGGAAGCCAGCCTTCCCTGACGATCCGCTTAGGTGAAAACCTTGGTAGGTTTGTAGGTTTAACTAGGTCTGCTCTACTCATTGTATTGAGCACTTTATTTAGTTGTCTTGGGTACTCGCATCCGGTTTTTTTTTCTTAGGGCCTTGGACTTGCATGCTGGACGATTATTTTCGGCTAACGTACATGTTCTTGGTTCTTTATATATATATATATATATATATATATATATATATATATATAATTAAATATTATATAAACACAAAATGGACATTTTAATAGACACACAAAATGCATTAATTGCTTAGCATAACGTGACTGTCCACAATTTTGACATAAAATAATTTACTAAGACAAAAATGTTTAAAAAATGCTTTAATCGCTAGTTCAGCCATAGTAAATTTTCGTCCAGGTCCTTTCGATGTTTCCCCATTCTTCGCAGATCTTCTCTTATCACAAAGTGGGATATTTAATAACAAAGATGATGGAAACATAAAGAAAAAATAAAAGAATCTAAATCAACTTGGCTAGATTATATAACTTAAACACATTTCTTTTTTAAATTCTAGATTTAAAATTCTCAACGTCTCTCGTTCGTGCGCATGTGTAGTTGCATAAATTATAAACAAAACTTGTCTCATGAAGTCTGAATAAACGAAATGCATAACACGAAAACTTTATCCACTTTCTCATACATCTGACCTTTTTTCTTGATATATACTAATTTATAACGTCATCCCATATATTTTGAAAGACCATTTTCAGACCAAGTTAGATTTTGCCTGAAGTGGGAATTCACCATGACGTGATGCGTCCTACGCCCACGGTGGTTAATCCTCTCTCACTCTCTCTCTCTCTCTCACACTCACTGTCTCTTTTGATATTTATATATATATATATATATATATATATATATATATATATATATATATATATATATATATATATATATTATGTATATATATTTTTCAGAAAGTGACAAAAACAATAGATCGCGTAAGTGTTCAAAATAAACAGATAGCTAAGCGAAGAGCAGGACGTTACTTGGTAAATAAATCAATTTTCAGTATGTTCCAATATACATAAGGAAATAATGCAAAAAGCCTTTTTTATGTGGTTGTTCACCGTAACGAGACTGGCCACAATTTTGACATAAAAAATGCTACACTAATTAAAAGAGAAAATAATTCGCGAAGACGAAAATATTTAGAAAGGTATTTAATCCCTAGTTCAGCCACTGTAAATTTTCGTCTAGTTTCCTACAACGTTTGACCATTCTTGGCAGTTCTGTTATCACAATGTAGGATGTTTCATAACAATCTTGATGGAAACAAAAAGAAAAAAAATCCAAATGAATTTGGTTAGATTATATACCCAAAACACATTAAAAACCCAAAACCCAAAACACATTATTAAAATCCCAAAACCCAAAACACATTATTAAAAAAAAGTTTCTGAAATGAGTACGTGTAGTCACATCAACGTAAACAAACCTAATGTGATGAAATCCTCAGTGACGAAACGCATCACACGAAAACGTTTTTCATTTTGTCATATATCTTTCCACAAGAACTGTTCTTTCTTGATATATACAAATTTAGAACGTCATCCCATACGTATATATATATATATATATATATATATATATATATATATATATATATATGAATGAAAACTCTAACATTTTTAGGCATTTAAAACAACCTGCCTGTCCGCACACACAATTCCGTAAAATACTTGTCGAAAACACAATTATACTTCGACATGAAAACAATAGACAAAAACTAAAAATCCTTGAAGCATTCAAACAGTTGAAACCCAACCTAAACAAAATCAATTATGGCATCTCTAAAAATATTCTTAAATGTCTATAATTGGTAACAGAAGCCATTGGTTTATACCAACGGTTTTCCATACTTCATACTTCTCCAATTCACTCTCGTGTGGTCATGTGTGACGTCATGAGATGCGGTGCGATTTTCGCTTCTAGCGTCTTATATGCGCGGGTTTATCGTTGCTTAGAAATCATCGATGTAAACATTGACATACAAACATCACTGTCTTGTCCGTATATTGCTTAATATGTTGTAACTGACATCTTTGATAATGGCTTAAGTAAGCCGAAAGCTTAGATTGTATTAAAAAATATATGGATCAATATTGTGAATTTCTTTCATCGTTCAACGGTAATGTTATTAAACTTATCAGACGTTACGAAAAGAATTTACATAAAATAAATAGACAACACTTGTCTATATTATTTAATGAAACGTGTATGAATATATATATATATATATATATATAAATAATGCAAAAATAATGACGTAATAATGTCGTTTTTTGACGTTTTAACGTCAAAAAACGACATTATTACGTCATTATTTTTGCACCAACCTAATATATATGAAAAATTTCTCAAGATTTAACTTGTATAAAAAGACAGTATGTATAAAGGTAAAAGAATTACTACTCCCCCAAGCCAACGTACATAACAACTATATCAAGAAATCAAAAATGGTTGACTCCATCAACACAACAATAAAAACAATATTTCTACACGTTAAACTACGTAATTTTCAGTGGACAAGATGAACGCAATACCCTTTTCTAAATTAATAGTTAATTAATTCATTTCGTTTTTGCCTTGAAGAAGTCCACAGTTTTCCTATTGTCTTTTACCTTTACACACACACACACACATACATACATATATATATATATATATATATATATATATATATATATATATATATATATATATCACATTAGGCAGCATATAATTTACATACAAAGAAATAATCACACATAGAATCAATCAGATTGATTCTATGTGTGATTATTTCTTTGTATGTAAATTATATGTTGCCTAATGTTTTATGTTTATGAAAAACTATTGATCCGCAGTACAGAAAAATTCCTATAAAAAAAACTACTACTAAGTCACTACACTACATAATTGAACTATATGCTTAGTTCATGCCATATAAACTGAATACACTTGTAAAATAGAATTCGTGGATTTAACACATCACAAGAAATATTTAAATAAAATTCTCACTTAAAATTTTGAAAAAATTGGCGTTGCGTTTTTGCACGTTCCGAAAATTGTTCCTAACCGTCATTAATAGCAGACATTCAAAAAACATCTTTTGGTCGACAAACAAGTATTTCGTCTTCAAGTTTTTGATTTTATAAGGAAAAAAAACACATGCATGATGATGAATAGAGTACTATTCGTAAGTACTAGCATTTTAACATCAAATAAACTGAAAACTACCGACATCTATGGTTTCGACGAGGATCACTTCACTCTATGGATTAACAGTATTTTAATGGATATATTATGTCTCTAGTGACGGATGTCACCATTAATGGCATTAATACTTCTAATTGATTCTATGTGTGATTATTTCTTTGTATATATATATATATATATATATATACGGGCTTTTTCGCGGGCAGCGAAAATAAGTTATCGTAAAAGACAGCGCCGCTCATGACTAAAACAACCAATGCGCGATCGGCACGGTTTTTGACAACGACCACAGTAGTAGAACACCGTGGGGTTATCCACCGTAGGGCATTTTCGTCTTTGTCTAGCCTCTACTGAATACTTTGAGAAAGACTGGATTGAATACGCCAAGGGGCTATTCGCTACATGAAGAACATCAGCCCCTTCCCAGGAAATGTTATTAAAATATCTCCCATCTTTATAAAATGTCGACATGTATGCGTCTGGCCTGATTTGTTACACACGTTGATGTTTAGCCCGATTTCAGCTACACTCCATGCATCACTGTTTTTCTAATGCAATTCACTTGTTCTACTCTCAGTTGTACACTTAATGTTCAGTTTGAACGTAGAGAAGTTCACACACAGTCTGCGTTTGCATCTGTGCTTCTTGCATCATCAGGCAAACCTGCATATCCATCTTTGAATCGATATACGACTCAAAAGCATTCCATTACTGCTATTCAGTGAATTAGATTGACACACTTCGTATTTCAAAAAATTTCAAACACTATTAATCTAAATTATTGAATTATATTAAACCTGCTTATTTTATAAACACAAGCCTCAATTACTACTCAAGTTACACACTTAATACTCGATCTGAGCGTAACAAAATTCCCACTCTGTTAACACATCTCCCTTTATGTTTTTTGGCTGCCTCTTCATGCACATTTGTAGGAATCCTTCTACTCGATTTTTCGTTGAATGTTAAAATTTGAAAACGTCCAACCAATTTTTAGAAAGAAGCGTGATGTACCGTTCGCTACTATAGAAAAAATAGACAAAGAATTGGAGAGACTTGAACAAACTGGGATTCTATGTAAAACAGAGTTTAGTGAGTGGGCTGCGCCGGTGGTTTACGTAAAAAAGAAGTCAGGAGAAATTCGCGTATGCGCAGATTTTTTGACGGGACTCAACAAGGCAATAAAAGACCACCATTACCCACTACCGATCCCAGAGGAGGTATTTATAAAGCTCAACGGCGGTTAGATATTTTCAAAAATAGATCTTAGTGAGGCTTATCTACAAATCCCAGTACAAGAAGAGAGTACGAAAATCCTTTGCCTTAATACGCACAAAGGTTTGTACAAGTTCAACAGACTACCATTCGGAATAAAAGTTGCACCTGCAATTTTTCAGCAAACGATGGACACAATGCTCACGGGCCAGAATTTCCCGACCGCTTATCTGGATGATATTCTAATTAAGAGCGACAATGTTGAAGAGCACACATCACACATAAAAGAAGTTTTAGAAGACTTCAGGACTTCGGTTTCAATTAATAGGAGAAAAGTGTGATTTTTTTTTTCCTAAATGAAATTAAAAATATGCCGGAACCAAAAAATATTAACGGCCCCCAAAAAGGGATCTAAGGAGGCGGGTATAACGGGGTCCACCCCTTTTTCATATAAGTGGACTCTACCAAGTGTACCTGGACTGCTGCCGTTAAATACCCAGAGTTACAGTCAGTGAAGAGTAGTCGTATGGCAGTAGTAGTAGTAGTAGTAGTAGTAGTCGTAGTAGTAGTCGGTGTTCGGTAGTCGGAGAGTGTGAGAATATACGAACGGAGATAGTGTGAGATAAACTCTTGTAGAAGTCAGTTACAAGCACGTAGACTCTAAGGAAGTCCTACTTCGAGACTGTATATATCTATCTGTATTTGCTACTAACCATGTTCCTGGACTTACTAACAGTATTACTCTTTGTATGATTGTGTAAATACATTTTATTTCTTATATTTAATTATTGCGTTTGTCATTCCTTGGAGACCGAATTCATCTCGGAATCCACAACAAATATCTGAACTGGTGACTCTAAAGAATAGAGCACATCGGAACATTTTCTTTTTTATTGATTGTTTGATTTCTGTTTTACGGCTTATCAACTTTTTGAAGGTTATTTAAAACCGGAAAATATTTTTAGAGTTTAAGAATTTTTTGGCGATAATAATAATTTACTGATACAAGACCTACTAGTTAACATTTAAATAAGCGAGAAGAAGCGGATTCATACCTTTCCCAATGGTATTTGCACGTAAATGAATATAAAGAACCCGACTGGAATTCGAACTCGGCTTTCCGATTTCCAATTCCGAGCCTTTATGCATTACCCCTCATGCACATCCACGCTAGTATTCCCAAACAGTCACCCATATAGATAGAGACTAGTCTGGACGTTGCTTAAATTCGGTAATCTTTCGAGAACCAGTGTTTCAGTGCAATATGGCCGAAAGCCGGAACATTTTCCATGGACGTAGCGATAGAGCAATAATAACATTGCGTCTGTAAAGAAAGAGGCTGTAGGGTTGGAAATAAGTCACCCCCTATAAGGCCGCGTAAACGATTTTAAACGTTATCATGGTTAGAAAGTGAGGATTGGACAACTATAGCGAACACAAAGAATTTCGAGTCAAAATTCTAGAAAACCTATCCGGAATAATAAACATTTGAACAGGGGCGTGGTTTTAAATCTAAAAGTAAAAAAAAAATAAGACTGGAATTAAAGCGGGTTAAACAGTAACGATGAAAATGAAAAAAAAATGAAAAAAAAAATTGAAAAAAAAAAAAAACAGTGTGAAAGGACAGAGATTAATGGAAGTGAGGCATCGATGCTGTTATTTTTTCAATTGTCAATATTTGTCCAGTCTGTTTCGTGTTTACAATAGCCACATAATTTTGTCCAGACAGCGTTGAGATTCTGTGATGACTGGAACGTTTCCTTATCCCCCAGAAGAACAAACGGCGACATCGAAAAACGGAAAGGAATTCTTTCACATCTAATATGTTAAATAGATATATACATTCTATTCAAAATCTAAATGTCCAACAATTACGTCTTTGAAGCAGAACCCCGCGGCATTAGCATTGTGTCCTTGCCTTTGATTGTCTACACGCACGAGTAGAAATAACATTATTCTAAACTGAGGTGTAAATATTTTTATAAAAGTTTCAAGTGTTCTTCGTACTGAGAATTATTATGGTAAGTAATCGGCCGTTTGTGATTATTATCCGTTTTTTTTAGGAAATTATTTGTTTCGTTTATTTTAACGGACATATTCTGTTATTATTTAGTCTGAAACTACACAATTATTATTTTTAAAAAAAGTAATCTGATTTATTCAATAACTTCGTGCTTTGTGAATTATTTCCTCTTTTTTTTTTTTTGTAACTGAATTTTATTCATCAATTCAGACTTATTAACCCTTAAAAACCCCCTAAACCCAGAAATATTATCTCAAACGTCAGGGAAAAGCAAAGATTTCAACAACAGCTCCGAAACTCTAACACAAAACTATTAAAAAAAGATGCGTAATTTTGAACCCATCTCAGGCCAATATTTTACCCATAAAGAAACCGCGATTCGGTAACGATTTGATCGCTAAAAAAAAGCGCATAGTCTGATGAAAAAGACGTCATACTTGACGAAGATAAAATTTTATCGTCTAATTGTTTATGGTACTATTAAGAGGAAAGAACAAAGTAATTTTTAATTATTTTTTAAAAAAATTCTGTCTTTATTAGAACGTTCTAACTTTCGATTGGAAAACCTTGTTTCTCGTCATCACCGGAATTCTAGTAAATAACATGTTGAATGTTTTGTGCATTTTTTGTTTATGACAGATATTAATTTTGAACATCTTGCAAAAATAGAAATAACTGTCAGATTTTAATTAAACTTTCAGAAACTATTCAGGAATGATGGAAATTATTATAATGTGGAATCTTCCACAACACAACCAGCCTTACCTCTTTTTAGGAAATGCACTCTTCCTATCTGATAAGCAAAATTCTACTTTCATACAATATAACAAGTATTCATTGGTCATTCACCTCCAATCTGGCTTGCTGATTGGTCAGTTCCGACCAATCAAAACCGCCTGCACGCGACCAATGTGTTTTCCCGTTCATGTGCTGGGAGCCACTTGACCAGTATAAAAGCAAAAACACGTGTGAACTTTTTAGAGAAAGGATTAGTAATTTTCATTCATCTCTCTCGCACGTCTCAAGATGTAACCTTCGCCAACTTCCGTCTTAGTCATTGCTGACAAGACGTTTTTAAGACAATTACCAACATTCATGAACTCTGAAATCACTCCTGAACTTTTATCAACTTTAGAACTCACAATGCCAAACTTTATTCTTCTGAATTACAAGTTCAATATTACGGTAAAAGGTAAATTACTTCTTAAGAACTTTCTGTTTAAAAGACACTTAATATTAACAACTTTAATATCAACATTAACGAACGATTACAAGAAAGACATTCTGAAACCTAAAACATCATACATATTTGCCAACATAACATATACCAAATATTCTGCTTGTACATTGTTTTGAATGTTTTATTAGTATCTAATTAAATATGTCTTGTTCGTAATATGAACTCTGGTACAAATATTTCCAAATCAAAGGGACACGACTCTGTCCTACCTTTTCTTTGCATGTTGTACACCAACCTAAATAAATCTAATTGTTACGTTTTAAAACAATTCAGTTGAATTTTGTATTTTATTTTGATGTTAGTGGAAATAGTTAATTGACACGCAACTAATTCTCAACAAATATTACCACATAATTAACCCATCCACTACAATAAATATGTTAATTTTTTTAAATCATTATAAAAATATATTTCATATATATATATATATATATATATATATATATATATATTTGTAAAATATTGTAAAATTAGTGGAAATGTCGAACTCTGTATTTAATGGGTTTTTTTTAAGTACATGTATGTGTACAGATTATAAATTGCACAAGCTTTTTGCAATCAACGGACCAACATTTACAAAAATCTTTCTGTTTCTTGCCTTTTGTGTCAATAAAAACATTTATAATTCAAATGTACGGAAGCCCGGAAGAAACATGATACAATAAAAAAAAATCACGTGATTTTTATTTTGTATATAATGACTTGCGTGCTTCAACATTGAATTTTCTAGAGTATAAATCTCCAATTTATAATTCACTTTTTCAACCATATTTTCTACCGTACGGTTAGTTCTTTCGTTACTTTCTTTTCTTCTTGCTTTCTTTTACTGCCTTCCTTTAGTTTCCTTTCTTTATCTGCTATTAAAATGGTTTCATGTGCATATTTAATCTCTATCTATAAAAGGCAGGATGTGTGTGTGTGTGTGTGTGTGTGTGTGTGTGTGTGTGTGTAACGAATGCACGGCCGCAATTTTCGACGGATTTGCACCAAAATTTACATGCACATGCTCCAAGTTGGCGGGAACTTTGTATTTCCCAACCCCCATCGATAGTGGAAATAATCCCTTTTTTCATGCTTCTACGGCAGTTTTCATGTAGTTTGCGGCCATTTTCTACTGACTAAAGTGAGAGCCTATAGCTGGCTGCCACGAATAGGCAGGACGATTCTATTGGCCAGCGTGTGAGCCAACAGGTGACTGACACGAATGTTAACTAGCATACTAGCATGCAAAAAAATTGATAGCTGCATTCGTCACAAGTGGGAAAAATTTAAATCTGCATGGCACTTTACTCCAATTGGCTCATTTGCTTGCTTAAACTCAATGTTGTTTCTGATGCCGCAGAACTAGGTTGGGTGTGAAAATGTATTTGTTGTTAACATTCTTTTTTTCATTCGGTTTTTCCAGTTACGAGTCCTTTTTTTAAAGCTGATCATTTTGTGTTTATTTTGTTTAGTTCTTTTCTCGTAACAGATTTAATGTTTAGTATAGAGCTTAGAAAAATTCGCAACATGAGATAGGCAAGAAGTAAGGCATGTAGCAACATCAGCACGGCAAAAGGGTACTCTTTTAAAGGCAAGGAAGGGCAAAAATATTTTAAGTCAAGTGATAGCAATTGCTGTATGAGTCGTATGATTTTTGAATCAAGCATGGGCAATGCCGGGCCATGCTGCTAGTACTGTTTATAATCAACCCTGGTAGGATTTATGATTCTCTCAGAATTAACTCTCAGTAAAAGTTGAATAATGTCACTGAAATTTTGTCCTTCTGAAATGACCCTTATGAAGATGGAACTCAAGCTTTCCTTGAAGTCATGCGCCTGCTATCATAATCCTTCATTCAACACTAGTCATCAACTACTTGATGCTTTGCAACTACAAATGACCTTTTGACTCCTGACAGGTTTGCACATTAACAACATTTGAATTTTCATTACCAAGGACATTATTTTTAAATGTATCAACTAAGTCTCCCTTTCACATTTTTCTCAAATTTGATTAATTTTTATCATGCACTGAAAAGAATATTGTGAGTAAGCTTTTATTACCTCCTTTTTTTTCAGATAAATTTATTGTAAATTAATAAATTCTCTGTTTGATTTAATATCAAGCAAGAGTCCTTTCTTGTGCACCTAATGAACCATATAATTTTGTTTTTCTATATGGAAAACATTCAAAACTGAACTTTCAACTAGGCAAGATGTCAAGAAGTGAAGTTGTCTGCAATGTCAGGCCAAAGATTTTGCCCAGCCAATGAAGTCATCTGCAAGTGTTAAACTGTAAGAAATGTGTAAAAATTTGCTCACTCTAACTTAAAAACATATTGATGTCTTATATTTTACTCTTGACAATAAATAAGAAAAATGTTCTCCATAAATGAGTTAAAAATGGTCTTCTCTTTGAAATTGTTATTATATTTTCGTTTATATTCACATACAATTTTCATTATAGAATATTTTTCCATTATTTGATAACTGTTACATAATTTTAAATTTATTATGGGTTTAAACATGAAATTGCTGGAATGGTTAATATTTAACATTTATTATAATTCACTTTACGTTCATTTATTGGTCTTTTGTTTGGCTTCCTAAGTATTTTAGAGGAGAAAATAAATGGCTGTGATATATGTTTTGAACATAATGGCATTCATCAGAAAAAGAAGTGAGATAACAAGTAATTGCTTCTCTGTTCATTACAAAAGGCAATCACATACAAAGTACATAAAAACAGCCATGTATAGTTTTGATAAGATTTTAATGCTTTCAAGGTGATAATGCCACTAGGATGCAAGGGTTACTGGGAGTGAAGAGATCACTTTAGTAAGGAGAAAAGACAATAAAAGAACAAGTGCCAGGGATACAGAAGATGGTGATTGATGTTGCATTTAAACTTTTGAAGATTATGAGTGGCAAAGAAGCAAGAAACTGGAAGAGAGTTCCATAGGCAATAAGCGTGAGAAAATAAATTTTAAAATAGAACTTCTGGTTACATTGAGCTATTTTATCAGTATATTGATGAGACATATTTGCCATTCCAGTAGTATACTTAAATTCATGTGGTCAGTATACCAAGGAGGAGAGCTCATTAGAATAATGTCATATAGGAATAAAATGTTGCTGCCAACACTTGGGTTGGAACACAGATCACCAGAGAGCAAGCACAGTCAACCTCATCTTGAAATAATTAGTTCACGTGACAAGTAAAGGAAAATATATATATATATATATATATGGAATTAGCAGTGTCTGATTGAGTTTTGTTTGAAGGCATTACTATTGTTGTATCTGGGATTTACAAAGTCTCTTCTACAAATGGGCATTACAAAAATAACTTGAAATTTACTAATGAGTTATTTGTATAACTAATTAAACCAACTTATGAGTTCCAATTCTGTTTTATCTCTTGTAATATTTTCCAGTGTAAGAATAAAAGCAGAAATTATTAATGTAAACTCCTAAAAAAAATGAAAATTATATCTATCATTTTTTTACAAGCATTGTTCAATTATTGTTATGGTTTTAAACATGAAATTGCTGGAATGGTTAATATTTAACATTTATTATAATTCACTTTACGTTCATTTATTGGTCTTTTGTTTGGCTTCCTAAGTATTTTAGAGGAGAAAATAAATGGCTGTGATATATGTTTTGAACATAATGGCATTCATCAGAAAAAGAAGTGAGATAACAAGTAATTGCTTCTCTGTTCATTACAAAAGGCAATCACATACAAAGTACATAAAAACACAAACAGCCATATATAGTTTTGATAAGATTTTAATGCTTTCAAAAATGTCTTCTGTTAAAAAAAGAAAGAAATCCGATGAAAATTCTCTTCAAAGAAAATGAACACAAATCAATTTATTCTTTGCAGATTTTTAGAAAAATATTTTATTTTTTCAATTGTTGAGTTTACTAATGACTTGATTTTTTTGTAACAAACCATTTTAATAGAAAAATTACAATGGAACCACTAAATGGTCCCAAACAGGAAAAAAAAAAACTCCATCAAACAGAAATGTTAGTAGAAACTTAATGCAGTGATAATATTCTGCTATTAAATAGCAACATTAATATATTATTGAAATATTCTTAATATTAGGTTGGTGCAAAAATAATTTCGTTTTCTCAGAAAACGAAATTATTTTTGCACCAACCAAATATATTGCAAATCCAAATTTTTTTGATTTTAAAGCATTAATATTATAATTTTATAATAATATAAGTAAAACTGATTTTCTGGGATGGGGAGATAGTGGGCCAGAGAACTTTTTTAAATGGGTCTAGTAGCAACAAGTGCAGTCTAGTCATTAGTCAAGATTTAAATTTTCAATGACATTTTGCTTTTGTTAATAAAATGTATTTCTTGTTATATGGAATTTTATATTTTGCAATGTTTTGACACCCACAAGGAAGAAAAGGTTGAGAAACATTGATTTACACTATTTACATGTGGACTATTTACACATGGAGTATTTATATGTGGACTATTTACACATGGAGTATTTATATGTGGACTATTTACACATGGAGTATTTATATGTGGACTATTTACACATGGAGTATTTATATGTGGACTATTTACACGTGGAGTATTTATATGTGGACTATTTACACGTGGACTATTTACACGTGGACTATTTACACGTGGACTATTGTCCTCATCTTTGTTATTGCTATCACAATGTTTCAGCCATTGTCCTATCCAGGCTTCATCAAGTGTCAATCTGGATAGCCTCCATGGACAATTGATTAAAGCATTGGTTTATGATATGTCCTGGAAAGGGATATATTTGTCTGAACTAGCAAAGTGGTTGTTGGCTACTGTAACCGGGCAGGACAATCTAGCAGGTAACCATAATGAACTGGCCCTCGTCGTAGTGTTAGGCAATAGGTGAAGACAATAGGTGTAGTCAGTAGGCGTGCTCATGTACCTCCACATCAGTCTGTATTTATGTCTGAGACCAGCCAATCATATTACTGTGAGGGGGAACCCAGGTGTATGCATATTCATTACATCAGTTTATGAATTTGGTAACCTAGAAATTGTAAGTTCAATCCCTAGGCTGGGCAGTGTATACTTAGTCTTAGTGGAAACAGGACTGGAAACAGGGCAAGCAATCACTGACTAGTGATAAGAATTAATGAGATATCACTAGACATAGGCAGTGAAAAGAGAACAATCTATCCCTGTAGATTAAGTAAAGTTCAGTTCCCTGTAGGTTACCCAGATCAGCTTACACCTTCTGAACACTGGGGTGCACAACAACAAAGATGAGAATAATAGTCTGCATGTAAATAGTGTAAATCTATTTAATAAATGTGAATGTCAGTGTGACACTGTGTCACACTTTTTCAAATTTACTCCTAGAGACCATAGCCCCAAATATAATACTATTTTGAAATCAGGCCAATTCCCGAAGCAAATTAAAAACATTCTGAGCCAGATCCAGACCTGCAATCCTGAAATTTTGGATTCAGAAGTTTTCATTACCACAATTGATTTTGCCGATATTTTTATGTAATTTTTTGCAACAAATTTTTTGTACAATAACAATTTTTTATTATAAATTTGGGAATAATCAAAATTAATTGTGAAATCCAGTGAAAGTCACCCATGAAGTAAAAATAATTCTTTGTATGGAAGTAAGGACCTATGTACATGTCTTTAAATTAAGTGATGACAGAAAAATTATCATTGAACTTTTTAAAGGTAAGATTAAATATTAGTGCAATACTGAAATGCAGTAATCAATTTTGAGTTCTTCTGTAATTAATTGTTGCCTATCGCATCTACTCCTCCCTACTTATTGTGATGAAGGCCCAATCAAGAGCCCTTCACAGAAGCTAGCTTAAATGCCACCCAAATGGGTGACTTTTAAGCCAGTAATTAATAAAACTCTTTCATTTATGAAATAATTTCCTTATTCAAAACTCCAGTTGTGTAAAAGATTGCTGAAATACTACATAATATCAATCCTCTTTTATGGCATTAAAAGCTGGACAATTTCATAACAGATAAAGAAGCTTTTACTAGATATAGTTTTACAGAAAGATGCTGAGAATACCTTGGATGGAAAATGTAAGCAACAAGAAAGTTTTAAAGAAAATGGAAACAAAAAGGACACATATAATTATAATCAGAAAGAGACAGTTGAACAGTTGACACATAATGAGAAAAAGGTGATAAGAGAATTTGACATTGAGAGGACATATTGAAGGAAAGACATACATAGAGAAAGCTGTAACATAACAAGCTTGCATAAATGGATAGCAGACCAGAGAAAAGGAGACATGTTAAAGTTAATGGAAATATTAGCTGTTTCCTTATAAGGAAACATTCATCATTTACTGACCGAGCACCTACTTTCAGTTGAAATTTATAAAACTTTTCTCTGAAAACAGTTTTCTAAGAAAATAGATTTCTCAAGTTCAGTAGCTGTACACTTTCCAACACTATTGGGCATGGGGTTCTTTTCTAACCTTTTATTTGAAGTCGTGTAGACTGTGTTTTTATTTTCTCTTTGAGAATATGTGCTATTCATTTTAGCTGTTGCTGCTGTTGAAAGTCCTTAAGTGATGTTGTTTCTGTTATTTGGTAAAGTTCTGTTTGTAATTCTGTAGCAACAATTCAAAAGGTTCAAAGAAGGATTGTCTTCACCAAAATTCTCAGGCTTTCCCTCACTCAAAGCCATTTTTAACTACTGACCTTAGAAAGCAGTTGTATACCAATGGCAGTTTAGATATTTCTGAAGAGATTTGGCATCATGCATGATATCCAAATGAAAATCTCAATCTGACAAAGCTATAATTCATAACTTGAGTTTTCAGGTTAATGTTTCGGCTTTGCAGCAATCTGTGGTAATGGGTGAAACTACCTTCTGGAGTAACCTATTCTATGTTCAATTTCCTTTTCAACTCTGCTAAATTTGTTACAGCTGATCCATACTGAAGAGACATGACATAAAATTATCTCCATTTTAATAGAACAGGAATTCTAACTTTATTTAGTATTTTATTTATTTTTTTATACAGTCGATCTAGCCTGGACATTCATGAGTCTATCACACCAACCATCATGGTTCTTTATCAAGGTCAGAAGGTTATTAGGAAGGCATACTGTGTAATAGCTGGTCCATATAGTTGGTTGTTGGGTAATCAAACCTGTCTTGCTCTATGGCTAGGTGTCTAGCATAAGTAAATTACTCACAAGTTCTTGGTTTGCTCACCAGCAGTGTCCTGAGAATATTGTAGAAATATCAAGAATGAGCTGTGAATTAGTTGGATGTTTTCTCCAAGATGTTTGGTATAGCTCTCAGTATCCGAGTGTAGGCTCCATCAAGCTTAGACTTTAGGGTTTTAGTTAATGTCCAAGCAGTGGCACCATACACTGGCACCATATCTATAGTGGATTGAGAGAATTTCAGCTTGAGGTTGTCTAGTAGATCAGATTTCCAGATTACATCCATTTTATTCAAGGCAGCCCACACATTACCGATGCAAATTTTCACATCCTGTCCAGTAGAAGTCATCTTAAAAGAGTTGAGAGATTTTATGATTCCCTTGAGACAATTTGTATTGAGCCTTGTCTATGAATTCATTCGTAAAGCCATTGACATACAGCCCAACATCATTGGCAGCATTTTCTAGATGATGTAGAACTGTGACATTAGTAATGGTGTCTTCAGTGATAGCTAGGTCATCTGCACAGATAACATCTGTAAACTTTTTTGCAGGATATCCATTTGAGAGTCTTGGTGATAAAGTAAAACCTAGATGATGATGTTTGTTGAGTGAAGTTCTCACTATGTAGTCAAGGGTGATAACAAAGAGACATGGTGCAAGAGAGTCAGTCTGAAGAACCCCTGCTTTGATGTCGAAGTAGCTAGGACCTCCATCAACCAAACCAAAATTAAATTGGTTAGATTCTAATGTTACTATATTATTATTCAGTTTAATATAATAATTGTTATACATCTCTAAATTATTACTTTTTATAAAACCTCTGGCTATGACATAATAATGGCATTAAAACATTAATTACATTCATGCATTATCATTTTTATATATAACATTACACTACATTTTATAGAAATACTAAAAACATTATTTAAATCTAATTAAAAATCATCATTACTTTATTTTTATTATTTTTCTGTTGATATTATGCATAACAGAGGGATTAAAAGGTTCACCTTCCAACTGTAGTGACCTTAAATAAAGTAGAAGTCTCAATTCTAAATAAACCTTGTATCAGCAGCAGTTCTCTTTTGACATGAACTTTCCACACTGAAGCTAAAAGGACTGTGAATGCTTCACACTAAAACACACCAAAACACTAAATATTTATGATTATTTCATTCTATATGCAATTTACTTCTAACAAAAGAAGCACTTGTTTTAAATTTTCTATTTGTTAATTTGTGCAATAAATGTTATCTTGCATTGCAAATCATTTGGTCCATTATTTTGAGTATGTACACTTTTTACCACCATTATTTCATGTACTACAAAATATTCCCATAAGAAACCTTACATATGTAATTATTGAAGTAGCTAATCACTAAACAACCATAAGATCTGAAGTTGAATCTCATCATTTCATGAAGGTGACTTGATGTCATCTGCCTGGTAAAGTAATTCCAGCACTGCATGCAGTACCATTGGAAAGTGAGTGTCTGAAAACCATACCACAAGTTGACTCAAACCTTTCATGTGAAATTAGATAGATGGAATTATTTATTGAGAGCTGTGCTAGCATAAAGTCATAAGTCATCGTGACCGAGGATTTAAGTGTATTGGCCATATTCTAACTGTTGTTCCTACCAGATTATGCATTCTCTTCCAGAAAATATAACTTAGGTCTTATCCATACTTTTATTGCAACACACATTAATTCCAAAACAGAAATCTCTTGTTCATACAAGAAATGCACAACGATAAAACAGCTGTAGCTAAATGGTATAGCACATTAGGCTATATAGCAGTTCCATGTAGGACACAGGTTCAATTCCTGTCAGAAGACACATATTTTCTATGAAATTTTTCAGACATTCAGGCCAGTAAATGTAGTTATTACTATTTATTATAAACAGAGTATTTACTTAAGTATTTTTATCTATAAAAAATAAGGTATGCAAAAAATAACAGAAAATATATTAAAATAATTGTCCATTTCATAATATATGATGTCATTTGTTCATGTTAAGATACACTTCAAGCATTCAAGAAAAACCATTGGAAATTTGCTGTTTTAAAATAAATATATATATATATATATATATATATATATATATATATATATATATATATATATATATATATATACATATAAATATAGATAACTAGACTCATTTCGAAAAACCCTCAAATTTTTGATTTGCAAATAATCAAATCAATCTCGAGGGAAAAAAAAGTTTTAAAAAAAAGAAAGAGCTACAAACATGAACTTCTGCCAAAAAAATCGCACAGATGCAGGTTTGAAGCCCAAAGAAAAAACCCCGATACGAGTAGACAACTAACTAACAAAAGAGCTCAATACAATCATAGAGCAGACCTAGATACACCTAGTGAACCAGACAAACCTACCTAGGTTTCACCTAAACGAGTCGTCAGGGAAAGTATGAATATATATATATAAACAAATGTTTAGAGGTTCAAATTTATATATAATTTTAAAAACAAGGAATGTATTGATTTTAATTTTAAAAGTCTCTAAGACCCTTTCAAACAACATCTCATCAAGAGGTAATCGTTGGATAATTAATTAACGAAAAGAATAGTAACGACAATAAAGAGTAAAAAATATATATATATGTATACACACCTAGGTAGGTTTGTCTGGCTCACTAGGTGTATCTATCTATCTATCTATCTATATATATATATATATATATATATATATATATAATTTGGTTTATGTAACTATGATATACACAATTAATGCTTTATTGTATTTCAAGATTTCTTCCTGATATTTAAATTAAAGCCAGTAATAAACCCAGTAATATTAGGTTGGTGCAAAAATATTGTCGTTTTTTTGACGTATTTTTTAACGTCAAAAAACGACAATATTTTTGCACCAACCTAACACATGAACAAATTTATTTGTTTAAAACTTAGATTCATTACTTCTTACAAGTAGTTCTTAACCACAATGGTTAGTGAACATTATTATTATTATTATTATTATTATTATTACATATATAAGATTGTTTCCTCAACATCCTCTTATAGCTAAACCTAAAATATTGTAGAGGATATAAAAGAAGGAATATATTGAATGAGAATTTTCTTTTTTAAATACTGTAACAATAGAAAATTAATGATTCAATGCAAGTTTAGCGTGAATATTGAATAAAACATTTCTCTTTTTTTTCTCAGATTTCTTATTTTATTTTAGAGACAATGATATTTCTGAATTTGAACTCGATCTTTTAAAAAATGCAGCAAGTATTGAGAAATTGTTTCAAAATGAGTGGATGAGATACATGAATATGTTCCTAGTGATATTCAGTAAGTATTACATAGGATAGGAAATTCTGGACAGCCATGATTATTCAAAGGAAGGAATATTCACATATTCATTCAACATCCACAGAGGCCATCTGTGCTTTAAACTGCAACCATGCTGAGTGGACATTAGTCAGAATTTCTGGGAGAGAGTGCATTATATGATGCAATCAACAGTTTTTGTTTTTAACAAATTTAATGCCTCA
>OZ010586.1:79852750-79932750 GCA_963932145.1 Acanthosepion lycidas
GTTTTTTGTCTGCCAAAGAAATATCCATCTTCAGGAGTGTCAAGTTAGTAATGAAGTTCGTTGAATCATTGAGTAAAATTTAAAACTTACTCCACTTAACTGCATTTCTTATTTGAAATATCTTTTTCTTCTTCTCATTCTACCCCACATTCTCCTTCGGTACATAGGAGATCATTGCTCTTCACATCTTCCTGTCCTTTGTAGCATTTAATAAATTTTGTCTTTTTGTTATTTCTTCTAAACCTTGTTCCACAATCCATCTACTCAAGTTCCCTAGGTAGGTTATGCCTTTTTTCCTCTGTCTGCTTTGCTTTCAATCTGTCCTGTAAGTATCAAATTTTCCAAGCCCTCTTTCCTAGAAATTTCAACTCTCTCTTCCTGATGTTAAGTATAAGTGTCGTTTTTGTTTTAATTCTCTCTAAAACTTGTTCATTCTTCACACCATAGCCGTTTGAAATGATTATCATTTTAAATATCATTGGCACTTTACAATAGAGAATCTCCTCTACTTTTGAACAGTAGAGTGTCCTGGGGGTCTGTAAGACCAAACATTCACGAAGACATAATAATAAAGAGATTTATAATCTTTTTGTACTTATATTATTCCAGGAAATGACTTTGCTTATTGACAATTCAAGCAAAAAATATATTTATTCACATAAAAATTAGATCAACCCTTTTAGTTGATATCAAAAAGTTTCCATTACAAATATTAATACATTTCTTTACTGATGTCTTCTCTCACCAATAAAGCTTTTTTGATTTATTTGTTTCTAAAACATATTCTTATGCCTTGCAACTTCTTTACTTCTTTTGAAGTTTTGCCACTCAACCTGAAAAATTATTTCTATTGCAACCATTCATATAATATTCTGATAATTCTAAAGAATATATTTGTATGGAATAGAATATTCATATAATATCCAGAATCATGTTCCACAATTGCTTTGTAGAAGAGAAACAAGCTAACAGAGCAAGGAACTGGATAGGATGAGTCTGGTATGATGGGAGTGGGTTTAGTTTACACCCTTGGGTCTAAGGGGTGCTTACCAATTCATGGATCGGGTTCACTTCATGAATACACTGTTTAGTGAAACAATGATTGATTATTACAGGTGGTCTTTTTATTTAAACTAAATTTCATTCAATACAACATTTAAAGACCCTCAAGGTATTTTCAAGGTTACAGTTAAAATGGCAATGATTAATGACATGTGAGATGTGAGTGGAAGAGAAAGCAACAGGAAGTGGAGATTATGAGGATAAGGAGGATATATAAAAAATGATTGTAGACTTGGAGATTAAGATTATGGTGTAAAAGGAGAATCTGTTCTAGAAATTGGCTGTTCTTAGAGAAGAACTAAATGAGATTTCCTTCGTACGTTTCAAACACAAATAAAATAAGTGTCATTCAACTTCATCAAATTAATCTGAGTTGTTCTAAGAGTAAAGGTCTGAACTGGTGCAATTAAAGAATGAAGTTCATGTGAACTTTAGCCATGGGAATATCAAGATTGTATTCAGGGAGTTTCAGGATTTCATTTATGGGAAAGTGGTTGTAGAGAGAAAAATAAGTCATCTTCCACAAGACTTAATGAATGATTTTGAACCCTTTATCAAGGATGGAAAGATTTAGCTTTTCAAGACCAGAAATTTCAGCAGTATATATATAATAGTTTCTTGTGAAATCTGGCACAAGTCTTACTCGGAAATACTGATACTGTCAGCTGTGTACAACTTACATCAATGGTTAGAAATGGTTTTTGAATGAAGTAAACTTGGAGGTTTTAGCAAGAACCATCCTTTCACACTTTGAAGACTGGTGCTACAGAATCACAAAGAAAGAACTTTGTCAAATATCACAAATACACTGCTGTTCAAAAGTAAGTGAACATCTAAAATAATATTTTAAAAAATTGTCTCTTTTTTTCCATATTATCAACAAATCTTAAGAAAAAACCTTTATTAAATCAATTACAATCACTTCTAAAAATTTTCATCATGCTTGAATATTATATATATATATATATATATATATATATATATATATATATATATATATATATAATATTAATTAAAAATTAAGATGTGCAAAAGTAAGTGAATCCTTACATTTACACTCTGTATTTTTATATTACATGATTGCCAGGGAAAGTAATTCTTTATGCACATGTAAAAATCATGTTCTTTTTCTTGGTAAGCAGTGCATATAGTCACACACAGAAAATAAGTTTGATTCATCTCCAGGGAGGTAACATGATTTGTTCTAGCAGTAAGGTACCAAATGCAGTATTCAAATAGTTTGCTATCAAATGCTTAGGTCGTATTCAGATGTCATGTTCAGATATTGCTTTATAGAAACCAGAAAGACAAGAGATTTCACACAGGTGGATCCAGTGTAATCTAAGTGAATTGGTTTTTCTTATGTTCCCTCTCCTGGTGCCTAAATAGCTTGCCACTAAAAGAGTTATGTCCTCTAAAGGAATTGGCCTTTTCGGAAAGCCATGACTAATTAGCGTAATTGTACTACTGATGCATTTTAACAGCAATTGCTTTGTTGACTAATTTCTATCTAAGAATTGTTTTCAGTCCTTTAGCATATTAACTAGTTTCTAAAATATAATTTTCATTATTTCTATTGACCAATTAATTTCTGTATCATGCATTTTGTTGTCAGTTATCATACTGCCCAGATAGATTCATGCCATTTTACTGTTGAAATGGCCAGATATAATCATTAGTTCCATGCTAACAGTTTTTTTTGTTTACACTTCTTGATTGTGGAAGTCTCTTCCAGCTTCTTCATTTCTCTTAAATTTTTCAAGGTCAAAGTTAACATTTTAAAAAATTTAATGCAATGTCAATAATGTATATTTTTTTATCATTTTTTCCTTATACTAACTGACCTTTTTGCCTCACATGCGATGAAATGATTAAAAAAAAGATTGACTTCTGTATCTACTTGCTTTCGAGGCCCCCAATGTGTAAATTATATCTTTGTGTTGTCCCTTTTGCTCACTACCATGTATTTCAGTTAGTGTGTAACCTTTTCTTTTTTTTCATTTTCTCATTTCTTTAAGTTTTCTTTCTCAATTTGCTTTCAATACAGTGTCATTTGAGTAGCATATGTTGTTAATATTATAGCCACACTATAAATCCTGATAAGTCTTCTTATTCTCCTAGAAGAATGTCAGTGTAAAAGTTAAATTGAATTGGGTGACAAAGCATATCATTTTCACATTCTTAAATATAAATTGTGGATTTTTTCTCAATATCAGTAAGTAAGAGAAAAATGTAAATTTATAAAATTATATCACTAAAAGGGTCATGGTGAAGTAATGGATAGTGGCTCGGATTAAGGAATTGGAGAGCCGAGTTCAAATTTCACTCAAATCCATTACATTCACTTATGTCCTAATACCCTTGGAAAAGGTATGAATCCTCTTCTTCTCCCACTAGCTATGGGTAAATAGCAAGACAGACTAGGTTCTATAGCCTTGGATGGCAATGGGTCTACAGCAGAAAGAAACGGCAACCTACTGTGGGAAAAAAATCTGCCTCATCAATCCTGTATCAAAAGATACATGATCACCTAAGTATGTATCACACATGACATATAACTGACTGATATCACTAAATCAATAGTTTAGTTGTAAAAAAATGCATTTATTTTATCCAACAATTATTAATTTTTCAACATAATCTCATTCTGTGTCAGGATATTTTAATGTTTCTCTATAAACCATAGTGTTTTAATATTATACAGTGGAGTTTCAAATCAAAATTTCAATAATAACTATATAAAACTACTGACTTATTGATGAACTATACTTACACACACACACACACACACATATATATATATATATATTCGTGTGTGTGTGTCTGTGTGTATGCATACTTACATATGTGTGTATTTTTATATATGTGTCTATATATATTTGAATGAATATTTTATTTTTTATCATTTCTCCCCAAGTCAGGTGGCTATGCCACTAATACGTAGGGGTTACAGAGAGTGAAAGTGAGAGAAAAGACTGAGTAGAGCGGGGAATGAGGAAAGGTTAAAAGATGAACAGGGTTCAAAATGACATTTAAGTTTTTGAAGATTGTAGTTATCAGGGAAGCAAGTAAGAGGAAGGTAATTCCACTGTTGAGAAGTGCAAGAAAAGAAACTATTGAAGTAGAAGTGGTGCTTACATTTAACTATTTCAATAGTAAAAGTGTGGGGCCCAGATGACAATCTAGTATAACACATTCATGTGGTCAAGGCAATAGCAAAATGAGCTCAACAGAGGAGTTTCCATGAAAATATTTGTAGAAAAGATAGAGGGAAGCCACATCATGGGGGTGAGAAAGTGACTGAAGTCAAGATGGTTAGTTAGGATCGATTATATCACAGATCCTTCTATTGTTTTTTTTCGACAACCTTGACATGAATAGCAGGAGCACCAGATCAGATATGCCAACAGTATTCAATGCATGTCCAAATGGTAGATTTGGAAACTTGCAAGATGGATTTTGATGAGGAAAACCTTTTGGCATGACACAATGAAAAAACTTTCTTTGTAGTAGGTACAGCTATTGATTTCATTTAGTTGTTCCACTTCAATTTAGTTGAAAATGTGAGGACAAAAAGCTGCAGTGTGATGCTCTCCAGGAATCAAGCATCAACCATGCTAAGGAAAGTTTCTCTATGGTGGTTAAATGAAAGATAGAGGTAAAAAAGAGATCAAGAAGAGAAGCATGTCTGTTAGGGTTACTGGGGAAATGTGTTGGGGAAATCAACCACTTGTGTGAGAGATTGAGTTATTGAGATCAATGACAGAGTGTTTAAGAGACCTTGTATGGTGAACATTAAAGTCACCGAATACAAATATATTTGCTAATGGGTGTAGGGATATGACCTTTTCTATATTATCGGAAATACTATCTAACACTTATCAGTCTTGAGAGGAAGGTGAATAGTAGGGAAAGAAAAGATATCAGACTGAGTTAAGTACAGACAGACGGAGACACATGTCTGGAGATTCAGGAGAGATATTCATGGACATAAACTCTGAGGCAACATTAGAGTCCTCCCTAAGAAGAGGAAGGTAACCAGAAATCAAGAAATTGGAGCAGGGGATTGAAAAGTTAAGATTAGTTTCACAGAGAGCTACAATACCTGGAGAGGTTCCAAAGAGGGACGATTCCACACTGCAGAAGTTGGTACGAATACCAAAAATGTTGGGGAAAGAAAGTTTAAGGGATTTAGGCTTTTTTGAGCTGGTTTTGGTTTATATCTTTGGTGGTTTATAGTCATGATGTGTCATTTTGGTAAGGAAAGACCTAGCATAGTAGTAGCAGTCAGTCCTCTAATGTAATATGTGCAGGAAGAGAACTGGTGCAGAGTGAAACAGTTTGGTCTCAGAGTTGTCCACCAGAGGTGATTGCAGTGATACACTTCCATGTATGACATGACATTGCCAGAACTCCGATATTATGCAATTGTTGATCAAACCAGCCTCTCAAGTTACTATGCATGAGTTTGGGCTCCTAACTTCCAGTTGGGAACAGCAACGAGAAAACTGCCAACTCAGTACCCTCAATATGAATAGACGTTGCCTCCATCCTTGCATATCACAAAAAAATCATGGCAGCACCACTATTAAGGCCTGAGAAAAGGAAAGGAACCAGAACCCATTCCTAAACAGATAAAAAGGGATAAACATTTATTCCTGTTCAGAAAATGTGTATGTATGTATGTGTGTGTGTGTGTGTCTGTGTGTGTACATCCAAAATACTAATATTAACTCATAAAAAAAGAAAAATGAATAAAAATTTATCACCAAGAACATTCATTAGTCTTTAATAAAACTTGCAAGAATATAAATATATATACAGTTCCCTCCAAAAGTATTGGAATGCCAAGGCCAATTCCTTTGTTTTTGTTGTTCACTGAAGACATTTGGGTTTAAGATCAAAAGATGAATATGAAACAAGAGTTCAGGATTTCAGCTTTTATTTCTTGACTAGCAGCATGACCCGGCGTTGCCCATGCTTGATTCAAAAATCATACGACTCATACAGCAATTGCTATCACTTGACTTAAAATATTTTTGCCCTTCCTTGCCTTTAAAGGAGTGCCCTTTGCCGTGCTGATGTAGCTACATGCCTTACTTCTTGCCTATCTCACGTTGCAAATTTTTTCTAAGCTCTATACTAAACATTAAATCTGTTACGAAAAAAGAACTAAACAAAATGAACGCAAAACGATCAGCTTTAAAAAAGGACTCGTAACTGGAAAAACCAAATGAAAAAAGAATGTTAACAATAAATACTTTTTCACACCGAACCCAGTTCTGCAGAATCAGAATCAACGTTGAGTTTAAGCAAGTGAATGTGCCAATTGGAGCAAAGTGCCATGCAGATTTAAATTTTTCCCACTTGTGATGAATGCAGCAATCAATTTTTTTTTGCATGCTAGCATGCTAGTTAACATTCGTGTCAGTCAGCTGTTGGCTCTCACACTGGCCAATAGAATCTTCCGGCCTATTCATGGCAGCCAGCTATAGGCTATCAGTACATGAAAACTGCTGTAGAAGCATGAAAAAATCAATTATTTCCACTATCGATGGGAGTTGGGAAATGCAAAGTCAGTCTTGGCCTTCCCATTCACTTGAAGCATGTGCATGTAAATTTTGGTGCAAATCCATCGATAATTGCAGCTGTGAATTCATTACACACACACACCTTTAATAGATAGAGATATTTACATTTAGATATGCTAAACACATTAGGACATAACACATTTTGTTTGAATTCACCCATTTTTCAAGTCAGCAAAACTAATGAAACACGTGACTGACATTTGTTTCTTGTTACACAAGTGTTGCCTTCTAGATTGATTGTTTCAACATAAAATATCTTGGAATAGTTATTCTTGGTTTTAGTTGTGGGTTTCACCTGTAAAGACTGCATTTCTTGTTAAAAAAGATAAACCAACACAAAGATGAGAGAGCTGTCTATGGTAGAAAGCAAGCCATTTTGAAAGTAAAATCAATCAGAACTATTGGACAACCATTGAGCATAGCCAACACAAGAATTTGGAATGCCTTGAAAAAGAAAGAAACTACTGGTATACTGAACAACAGACATAAAACAGGTCAGCCAAGGAAAACAACAGCAGTTGATAACAGAAACTATGTGAGAGCTGTGAGGAAACACCCAAAAAACAATAGTCAGTGCAGGGGTGACAATCCACCATTCGAAGAAAACTTCAAGAACAGAAATATAGAGGCCAAACCACAAAATGCAGATCACTCATCAACAGTAACAATCACAAGGCTAGATTGGAATTTGCAAGGAAGAACAGAGATGAGTGACAAAAGTTCTGGAAGAAAGTTTTATGGACTGATGAGACCATGATTAATCTCTATCAAAGTGATGGAAATGCCAAAGTGTGGAGAAAAAAAGGTTCTGTTTATGACCCAAAGCATACAATCTCATCTGTAAAGCATGGCAGAGGCAGTGTCTTGACTTGGGTTTGCATGGCTGCTTCTGGAACAGGCTCTTTCATATTAATTGAGGATATTACTCATAATGGTAGCAGCAGAATGAATTCAGAAGTCTACAGAAACATTTACAGAGAAATGCATCCAAACTAATTGAGAAAAAGTTTATCATGCAGCAGGACAATGACCCAAAACATACTGTCAACACAACAAAGGACTTCATTGCAGTAAAAACTGGACTGTTTTAGACTGGCTAAGTCTTGACCATAACCCAATAGAGCATGCATTTCATCTCCTGGAGAGGAAACTTAATGAAGAAACCCCCAAAACAAACTGAAAGAGGTTAAAAGTTTAAAAAAGCATCACAAATGAAGAATGCAACAGTTTGTTGATGCCAGTGGGCCACAGGCTTGATGCAGTTATTGCAAGCAAGGGTTATGCAACCAAATATTAAATGTTATTTACTTTAAGTCTATCTTTTCCTTTACTTTTTCTCACCTCTGAATGATGTTCAGATTTTGCTCTGTAGAAGAGAAGCTGGCAATACAATAGTTCCACACAGGTGTATCCATTGTGCTCTGAGTGAACTGTTTTTTTTCTTATGTTCTCTCTCCTGAACAAGTGTTGCTACAAAATGTCTTTTAAAAGCAAAACAAATTATTGCAAAACAAGAAAATGTAAAATCAATCTTCCTACATATTTTTTAGTGATGGTTTAATATTACATTGCAGTTCAGCACTCTTTTCTTTGTTTCTAAGGACATTCTTCAGTAGAACTCTGTCTCTTCAAGTCTATTCTTCATCTGTGAGGAAATTGTCCAGCATTCACTGCCATATAGTATATCTGATACACTTGTTTCTAATGATATTTTCCTATGTCTTAGATAACAAATTTTAGAAGCTCAAAGGAAATATTCTTCAGGATGATGACAAGAAAGCATTCTTGCTTAGATGCTGCTTAACAGGCAAGATGATCTTCTCTGTGCAATGTCCATTCAGGAAATAGACGATCATGACTTTCCACAAATTCCTATCTCGTGTGGTTCTATACAGTTTTTCTTCCTTTGATAAAGTTCCCTCCCTGTTCTGCCATACATTCACAAGAACCTCATAAATGGCTTGCTGCCTTCATTTATATTTCTTGCCCTCAATATGAGCGTTAAGTCTTCCAAGCCCTCCTTCGTTATTATGTCGCTAAGGAATTTCAGCAGTTTTTAATGATTTTTGAGTACAAGCGTTCTTTCGGCTGCCATTTTCTTTAAGACTTCCTTGTTACTTAATCACTATATCCGTGGTATCTTCTGTATTCTTTTTGTAGGAAAACATTTCTAGTTTTCACCCTGTCCTCATTCATTGCCATATGATACATAGCAATCCAGAAATCTTTTCTTTGTTTCTACTGAAATTTTTCCATTTCTTAGCACTTTACTTAGCTTTTGGTATATTTATTTCACTACTACAATTTGTTAATTAATTGCAGTAAACTACCATTAAAGCAATCACCATTTATCGTACGTGTTGCAGAGTTTATCTCTTTACAAAAGAAATATTCACCATGAAAATTACATGTAAAACATAAACTCCATGAAGACAACTACTCTTACATTTGCATTTTACATAAAAGTCAGAAATGGTTATGGCTCACCACAGCTTTCTTTATATTAAAGCAAAATTTTCAGTTCTTCATATTCTTAATCTTCTGCATACTGTATCGCTTCAGGAAGTGGACGATCATGGCTCTCCACAACTTCTATTGCAGCTCTTAATAAGGTTTGCCTTTTCATCCTCACACCCTATCTCTGTTTTGCCAACCATTTACACACGTTCATTCAGTAGGTTACGCACCACTTTCCTCTTGTTGAAACACTGGTTCTCATACAATCACCAAAGTTAAGCAATGTCAAGCCTGGTCTAGTACATAGATTGGTGATTACCAGGTTCTGTAAGCTTGGATGAGTTGGTGGTATAATGGATAATGGCATGAAATTGCATGCAAATCCACTTGGGAATGGTATGAATTCACCTCCTCCCTCCCAGTTATGTGTCAATTAGTCGGACTTCAGCTACAAAAAAACAGAATGCAGGGATATCAGCAAAAAGATTAGCCCAAAATGCATATTACAAATCAGGGATACTAAAATCAATATCTGACAAGTGTTCTAATAGAGGACAGAAAGGGCAACACTGAGATCCAAAGACGCACTGGGATAGCCAAAGATGCATTCCAGAAGCTAAGCAGAGTATTAAGGGAGAGAAAAGAGTACTGAACTGTTACATGATATCTGTCCTTCTATATGGTAGCGATTGTCAGACACTCCTCAAAGAGACTTGAAGCAATAGAAATGTGGTTCTACAGAAAGATGCTGAGTGTACAATGGACTGAACATGGGAGCAACAACAAAGTTTTAGAAAAAATAGAAACAAAAAGGAACTTATACTTAACATTGGGAAGAGGCAGTTGAACTTTCTTCTTTCTTGGGCACATGAGGAAGGAGGGCTTAGAAAATCTGATACTCAGAAAACAGATTGATGGAAAGCAGGACAGAGGAAATCAGTGCATAACATACTTGAAGGGTTTTGGGAGAAAATAGCAAAAAAACTAAACTTATTAAGAGCTACAAAGTACAAGGAAGATGTAGAGAGTCATAATCGACTATGTACTGAAGGGATGTGGCACATAAAAGAATAAGTAGGACTTGTATCAGTAAATCATTATTAAATTTTAAAAGTTCTTACAATGTAAGAAAATACTTTTCTGGCTTTAAAAGTGTTGTAGCATACCTGCAGACAATAATCGACATGTCCCCATTCACATAAATACAGTAGTAAATACTGTATGTTGGTCTGCAGTTGAAGCATTTGACTACTACTTCTACGTGCCACTGGTGAATCTTACATGTGTTGTTCTTGTCCTAAGTATTATTATTCATTAGCAACCTTTGTTTGATTATTCTATTCAATAAATTTCCCTAGGTTACAACAAAAAGGTTCATAATCCATTAGGAACAAATCAATTAATTGGCTTTCCCCTATATCTTGCCTTTAATATGTCCTTTTAGTGTCAAGTTCTCCAAGCTCACTTTCTTCATTATATAGAAAAGAAATGTCAACTATCTCTTTCTTATACTAAGTATAAGTGTACATTTATTTTCCTTAAACTTCCTTGTTGCTCACCTGCTCTGCCAATGATATTCTCATCATCCTTCTGTAGAACCACATTTCTGTTGCTTCAAGTCTCCTTTTCATCTGTGAGGAAATTGTCCAGCATTCACTGCCATAAAGGATATCTGATACAACCTTTTCTTTGTTTCTAATGATATTTGCTGATTTCTTAGATAACAAACTTTAAAGAAACTCAAATGAGTTATCAAATGAAATATTCTTAAGGATAGTATAGCAGGACTGATATTACATAGCAGTTTAGCACACTTTTCTTTGTTTCTAATGAAGTTTTCCTGTTTCTTTTACTTGTTTCGTTCTTGGAGTTTTGGCTATATTTCGATATGACAAATTTTGCAAAGTTTTGGCATAAAAAGAAGATAAATTAAGCTAAGAAAGAAAAATATATTGCCTTGTCATTTTTATCTCTTCACTGAAAAAATTAGTTTTGAATTTTATGGGGTTTTAAGTAAGGCAATAAATCTTTTCTTTTGTGCTGAAGACTATCTTCACAGAAAAAAGAGTACTTAACGACAAATAAATATCAGTTGAAAAGAGAGAACTACATAAAGTCAGTCAAGCATTTAATGCTGAATTGATACAACAAAAACTGTGTTAATTCAAGTGAGAGAAGTGTTATAGCAAAGTCCTTTAAATGATGCCAACCAAATGATGAAAATGAAAGAAATAAGATAAACGCTAATGAAAATCATATGCAAGCAAATGTGCATAGAATGAATCAATAGGTCCATAATCTAATAAATAGATATTAGCTGGATTTTGATCTGGAATTTTCACTGTATAATGTTTGGTCTGTGTGATTAAGAAATATATAAGTTAAGCAAGAGAATTATATTGAAAAATAAATATATTTTGTGTAAAATAAGTGCATTTTTCACCATTAGGCTAGACAAATATTTATGTGCCTATACATAAGGCTGTATCAATGAATCCATATGCTAAAATAAATTTATTCACTGAATTTTGATCAAATTTTTCACTGTATAATGTTTGATCTGTGTGATAAATGGAATACAGGGTGTGATAGATGTATTGTTATCTAAATTATGCAGAAATCAAAATAACACTGACATCTCATTTTAGCAGATATATTTACCAAAATTACACAAAAATATCTTGAAATTCTAAAGAGTAAATTTATTCAATAAAATCGGCATTGGCTTCAAACACGGCCTCGAGATGACTTCAGAATCTCCTCCATCTCTTCTGGATGGTCTCCTTGTTTAAATTAGTGAATGCTACCATAATACTTGCCTTCACTTTATCTTTGGTGTTACAAGGAGTTTTGTTGTTCTCTCGCTCCACTGTGCTCCACACATAATAATCAAGGGGATTGCAGTCTGGGGAGTTAGGTGGCCAGATGTAAGGGATAATGTGGTCACAGAAATTGTCTCACAGCCATGACTGGTTTTTCCAGTTTGTGTGGAATGTTGCAGAGTCCTGTTGCCAGACATAAGTTCTTCCAGCAGCCACCCACTTGAGCCAAAGCAGCACTACCTCCTCAAGACAATGTATGCTCCATGTTAAGTCTCATCAACAAATTTGTGAATTCTTTTCTCATCAGAATGATCAGAGTGACTTTTCCAATCTGTCATAATCACTATTAGACTCAGCTAACTCTTTCTAAATTCTCTGCATTATCCTCAGATTGACGCCCAAACACACTGAAATGTTCATATTGGAGATTCTGGCATCAATGTCAAGAAGTACAGCATGCCTTTTCCAAATTTCTGGCAGAATGAATTGTCATGGTGCTCTTTTTCTCGTAGAAGGTGCTCAACTGACCCTATTATAACTGTGCAGTTGACAAAATCCCAAACAAACAACATGCATGCACAATATTAAAAATATAAAGTGGCGACAATTTAACCATCGCACATTATAAAGTTGTATCATCAGCAAAGATACTCACAAATGATCAGAGTATACACTTAGGCAGATCATTTATGTAAAGTAGAAGAAGGCTTGGACCAACAAGCGAGCCTTGGTGGGCACCTCAGTTGACTCAACATTGATAACTACCTTCAAGGACTTATTAATTGAGAAATCTCTTCTAGGGATTCCATAGCTAGCAAGCTTGTGCAGTAACCCTTTATGTCACACCTTATCAAAAGCCTTTTATGTCACACCTTATCAAAAGCCTTTGAAATATCTAATGTGATATTCCTTGAGATGTATTTCTTGTCTAATGCCTCACTGATTCTATGAGTAATAGCAGAGTTACAATCTTAGCAGTGCAGCTGATCAAAATCTGTAGTTTGCCTTTTAAATAGTTGTCCCTATTGATGGGATCGGCAAAACCTTCTTGTTCATTATGCCTTCAAAAAAAAAGTTTGCTAATGACACTGAAAAGGTTGCTGAGTCTATACTGTGAGAGGATGAGCACTCACCTGCATTCCTGAAAACAGGTTATATGCTTTACACACACATCCCACAGAATTGGGAATGAAACAAGGAAAGTCATAAAAAGGATGGCTTTTGGCATCTAAGGTTGATTTAGGGGCAAAGATGATGGTGAAGAGCTTCATCTTATCTGATGAGTATGACATTAATTCAATGACATTTATAATAGTAAGCACTGATGCTTAGCCTCTATTCTGAATTTGGTTGGAGATCTTCTATAACACCTGGGCCCCAAGTTGTTTGCTTTCAACCCTGGCCTGGACTGCAGGCAGTTCAGAATGCAACAAGTGTATTACTGCATCATTCCCTGTGATAGCTATTGAGGTAGTGGTTATGGAGGCCTATATCGGTAGCATATTCAGGGGTGAACCAAGGGTGGCTGTTTTGTTTTTTGCTGGGATCTTTCTGGGGTATAAAACTCTCCATTCCAAAATGGATCTGAGATATGAGCAGCATTTTTGGAGGCAATATGATTGAAAAAGGGTGAGAGTGGTGTTTTCACCTGAAGCTGTCCCAATCTGCTTTTGTGTACTGAAAATCTTTCTATGGAATTGCACATCACTAGATATCTTTGGTTTGGCATCAACTTTGACACTAGTGAATGATCTGAAGTGCCCAGAAGGGGTAAAACTTCAGATCTTTTTTCAGGGAAGGATATGAGAAAAAAAACAAGAAGGTTTGCCCGATGTCCTGTTAGATCAGGAATACAGGTGAGTTCTTCAATGATCTGTGTCAGTTTGTAGGCAACACATAAATCTCTGCAGTATCTGCCTTTTTCATCAGTTTTGTCTGAGTGGACTAACCATGCTTTGTGGTGAATATTGAAGTCACCACAAATACAAAATCTAACTGAAGGATATTCAGTGTGAATATGAATCATCTCAGCTATTCAGTCAAACTTTACAGTTCTCTCATCCTGATTTTGACACAGAGTAAAAGAAAAAAATTGCACTGTGGACAAGCGCAATGCAGAAGCACATATACTAGACATCAGGGTCATCTTTTATTTTATCTCTGCCACAGGGAAACCCGTCCTTTATATAGATGCTGAGTCCATAGTGATTTTTGAGGGTCACATTTAGCTATTACTGTTGAGTAGCCCGGGATTGTGAGTTCCTACACTGAAATACACATATAATAAATAGGCTACAAACTTACCTATGAATAAGAGTGGATTGATAGAGTTCGTAAAGTGACATGAAGTTTTTAACTGAATTTTGATCTGAAATTTTCATTGCATAATGTTTAGTCATTGTATAATATTTAGTGTAATGTTATGTCATCAAGGAACATACATTGTTTTAAGGGCATTGACAAAGAATCAGATTATGCTGAAAAACAGATTCTGTATTTGATGGCACTCTACATTTAATATGACAGTACTATGGAAATTGTCTTGGTATGAGTATTGGTAGTGAAGGCATCAGGGGGAGACAGCTTATTGGATATTTCAGCTTTGTGTGTAAAATTTGTGAGATGTTGTGTAGCCATTTTTAAGAAACAATATATCTTCCCAATGCTTTTTCATTATTTTGCAACAGACTTATTGATATATACATATGTTCATTCAAGGGTATATATACTGTTATATAGGAATAGTGTCACTTGAGTCCAAACATAGAACACCAGTGAACAAACACAGGTGATCCCATTATTGAATTAAGTAGACTACATGACCATAGAGGAAACACATATATGGGAGGTAGCATATGTCTAATAGATCATCATTTCTAGTCTATCCTCTATTACTATTCACATCTCTATTTTTATTCTATCCTCTATTACTATACGGACCACTATTCTTTACTCTATTCACTTTACTATTTCTCTATTCAGATCACTATATAGTGGTTACTTTCCAAGCGAGTATTTTCGTGTAATTACTATTAGTATGAGTGCTATTCAAAGGTGTCTGACACTAGCATTGTTCAACAGCGTACTATAGTTGTATCTGCAATTACAAAGTCTCTACTACAACGAGCATTACAAAAGTGGCATCACAAAAGTGGCAACAAGTGTTCATTGACATCACAAAATATACATAGATACATTATCTGTAATGAGGAGAGTAGGAACGGTCAAACAAATGTCAGCAAACAAGAATAAAAACTATAAACTCATAAAGATTACCGGTAAGTAAATGCACACAAGTAGGTTTATCAAATAAGTATTTCAATAAAACATATATTTTGCTGATTTCTTGTTGAGTTCCTTTCTTTATCAGACCCAAAGCCCCAACCACAAAAGGAACAGGTTTAGTTTTTATGCACAACATTTTTTTCTACGTTCAACTCCAGGTCTTTATATTTGCTAATATTTTTCATAAACCTTCACAGAGATATTTCTGTAACTTGGCATATTCTGCCAACCAGTGAAAAAACATGTTCTTTTCTGTCTTTGATAATAATGCAATCTTTTTTGGATTGTTTGATCTGTGTTGATAGAGAAATTCCAAAGTATGGTAATATCTGCTTCTTCAAGTACATATTCAACATAATATTCATGCCAGTTTGTAGCTCCTTTTTCTATTTCATATTTCTTCCATTACATATACTGACCTATCCTGTTATGATGGTTTTTGTACATGAGTGTGGGCATTGGGCATCCTGAGATAAGGTGATCAGTAGTTTCAATGTATTGGTCATAGAATCTATATTTTGTGTACAAACTATTATGCAAGATATAAGTTTTCTACTCGTGTGAAAGCATGATCTGGTCCTGTGCAGCAAGACTAAACCCTTCTGTCTCATCCTCAAGTCCTGAACTCTTTAGTGGGTTGTAAAGTGATCTACCTCAGTATTTTTTTGGAAAGAAATTGGCTATGTTGAGACATTTGGATCCAGCTTTTTTATTTCTTGTTTGAGTTTTCTTGCTGATTTTATGGTAAACATATCTACCTCACTTTTATTTTCTCGATTTAACCCAAATTCTGTTGCATATTTATGGACTTCTTTTAATACAGAATAAAGCTTTTTACTTTTGCATGTCCCATAATGATATTTATAAAGTCCAATTTTTGAAATTTTGAAAGACAATTCCAGTATAATAATGTCACTACCTACCAATGCTCCTGTATCTGTCTGTATTTACCAAGGAGCATTGGTTAGAGTTAGGGTTAGGGTTAGGGTCACTACCTACCAATGCACCTTGGTAAATACAGACAAGTATCTGCCTGAGAGTGGTGCACTTTAGTGAGTTGTCTGAAAATGTTTGCATCAGTTTTCTTGAATTAATTAGTTATTATTAACATTTCCTTTAATTTATGTTGTATATACATTTTGTTCTGGGTCCCAACCAGAGATGTAAGGTCAGAAATGGCATCATATTTTCCAATGATCATTTTTGTAAAAAAAAAAGAAAAATCTAAGATCACACACAATTTACATAGATAAAGCTCTTCATAAGGTATGAGCTGTAATTGTGAGTACAATTTTTTGTATTTCTTTAAGGCATGAGCTATCAGGAAGGTCCTCAATAAGTCTATCACAACCTTTTCTAATCAATCCGAGGGCTTCAACTACAACTGGAATTACTGATGCCCTGTTCTTGTGATCTTTGATCTCGATGTCTGTGTGATTAGCTTTGATTGTTCTGTCTGTGTGTATATTTTAAAGTCCCATAAAATTGGTACATGTCCTATCTCTGTAATCAGAGCTGGGTGATGATGTTTTTGTTGTTGTTAATAATAATAATAATAATAATAATAATAATAATAATACATGAGTTTATAAGTAAACATTGGTTTGGTTTATTATTGAGTCTGTAAGTATTCCCCTAGAAGATAGCTCATTTTTCAGGGGTCTCTTCTGTAGATGTAGTTGGTGTATTCTTGTATTCAGCCAGTGGAGAATATATATATATATATATATATATATATATATATATATATATATATATATATATATATATTATAATACAATGTTTCTTCATTACATATATGATTGTCGTTCTTCATTTTCCCCTTTCTTTTATATCTGTTTATTACTATGAATTATTGATGACGATAATTGTATGGCTTTCTTTTGCATTCTTCATGAGTTATATGAGAATTGACTTTTCCTAGGCTGGCTATCACCCAAGTTTAAGAAACCCAGATTAGCCTGATATTTAACCCATAGCCGGAGGGATAAAAGTCAGATATATGACTTTCCCAAGAGCATTGGCATGGAAATGAATGGAGCAGACTATGCCAGAATTTGAACTCCCCATTCTTCACACTTCTCTCCAGTCCTTTGAAAAACAGTAGAGGTATATAATTTGTCCCATGGTTAGGATTGAGTTTCAGGTTCCTTCTAAAGTCTACTTCAACTCTATACTTCTAACATCTTCACCTAAACACAGAAATTTTATTTAATATTTATTTTTTCCTCAATAAGAGTGAATGTGCTCACCTATTGTCTGGTTCAGTCCTGCTTGATCTTTTGAACAGGAGTCGAGGTTTTTCACTTGTTTTCTTTTTAGGATTGTGTTTCAGGTTCCTTCTAAAGTCTACTTCAACTCCATACTTCTAGCATCTCCCGCTAAACACAGAAATTTTATTTACTAATGTTTTTTTCTTTTCTCAATAGGAGTAAATATGTTCACCTATTGCCCAGTTCACACTTCTCTTCAGTCTTTTGAACAGGAATAGAGGTTTATTGTTTGTTTCCTTGTTTAGTATTGGGCTTATGGTTCAGTCTTGTCATTCCCTTTTGATCCCTGTGGCTCTTTGGATCTTGCTGCTGTTGTTACCTTGTTTGATTAAAAATGAAAAGAAAGCTATCTCATCATCCTTTCAAGAATAAACATTTTTTCCCCTACATTCACTACTAGATGAGGAAGACACAGGTCAAAGAAATTTTGTGTAAGATATCTCATCAACTGCTCCCAGTGTGTTACTCATTTGTGGAAAGACTTAATTTTAGATATAAAATATTCTATATGGATACATGTTTATCATAATGATTATTGATTTGTAAATTGGGAAGCTAAATCCAAATTCTAGCCTTGTTTTTTGTGTTCCCTTCTGCTTAAATGCCCTTGGGAAATACATGTATCCATTTCTTTACCCTCCAGTATGTGCCGAATAACAAAGTAATATATACTCTAATTTTTGTTGACAATGTGCCTGAGAATGATAATTCGGAATTCTAAACCATGAATAAGGCAATGGGAAATCACTCCACCATCTCTTCCAGGAAGTCATGGCAATTTAAAATTAATAATGAAAAATATGTGGATAGTCATGATCGATTATATCCAGAAGTGTCATGGCTTTTTAGCAGCATCTTCTACAAATCATGGTAACTATTCAGTGTTCTTAGACTATTTTAGATTATATAATAGAAATCAGATTAAGACCAAGAAAAGCTGCTAAGAAAGAAGTATTGAAATAAGAACACACATTCTGATTGATTAGGTAAAGACCTACAGTTTACAAAGAAAAGAAATAGCAGAGATTTTATTGCAGAACAAAAATCAAACATTTTACACATCTCATTTGTCTCAGAGCAATTCTCTCAATAAATGCACTTATCTGCAATATTAGATAATTCCACAAAACTCACCAGGGAAAATATATGCTAAACCTAAAATTGGAAAAGTCTTTTAATACTTTGGAATACAGAAGAAAATGGAAGAAAGGAGAGTACACATTTTTGTCATCTTTTTTCTCTAAGCAGTTCTTGCTGAACTGCTTGTTTTTCATTTACAAGCATAATATCTCCGGTGATTACAATGGAAAAGGGGATAATCGACTACTGCTTACTCAGCATGCTTAAAAAAGATGTAACAATTTATCGCCTGCTTAACACTTCCACTGCTAACTACGGAGATCTTCATTTTACTTATCTTGCTCCAGCTGGCTAAGTACGAAAACCTACGTTTTTTGCATTCCGCTGGTATGAGTGCCCCGTTGCGCCATCTATTGTAAAATCACAAAGGACAATGCTTCAAAAGATATCATGTGTATACCCATTACTGATCTGGTAAGTCATTCCCAGGTATATTCATGAAAATAGAATGCTGTAAAACACACTGGTGCCAGTTTTCTGTGTAATAAAATATGTAGGTTGAAATTTGGCATTTTCTTTAAAAATGGCTGGATGGATGGATGGGGGCAGCACTGGGCAAATGAGTAGCAGTGCAAGTGTTAATAAGTAACATATTTTCTAATTGAATTAAATTTCCTATGGCAGAATTACAGTTAGGGTTTTTATTTAATCATTATATTAATTTTGTCATTATTGTTTAGAAAATTTGATTCAATTGTTATGTTTAGAGTTAGGAAACTTAATTCAGTTGTTTCATATAAAAAATTTAAGAAGCTAAAGATAATTCAATTGTTTTAGTTAAAATAAAAAAAACAAAAAGTTTTGGCTATCGTTCGTTTACTAAATGGGCGATAAATTACTACTGCCTTTCCTTAAGTGGGTGATAAATCACTGATGCTTTCTTAAGTGTGCCCAGTAAAGTGTAGTTGAGCCAAAAGGGATTTGGTTCTCAACAACTTTATTATAAAATACAACACACCCGTGACACTCCTTTATTCTACTCACACCAATTTTCCACACTTTCCGACTTCTCTTCCATTTTCAATGGCCTCTACTACCAGCAATGAGAAACTAAGCTATTACAACAGAGACAACTTTGTTCTATTTGACTACAAATGATGCTGTGTTAAAATTATTTTTGAAACGCAGTTACCTGGATTGATCTATCTTTGTAAATTTTAATTCACCTAACTACAAGATAAACCCCAAATAGGGAAAAGTGAAGAAATAAAGAAAAAATTGAGAAAAATATGGATGATTGAGAAAAATCTGAATCTCCACTTGAAACCTCCAACTCCACACACCATTTATTATGAATATCACAAAATTATTACAACTGTCAAACTGAACATTCTCTAAAATTATTGGTCAAAAGAGTTCCCTTTTTCCTCCGTGTAATATGTCCTTGCATTTTTTTCCTTTGTTGTGCAAGTTGAGAGCAAACATTTTTCAGCACAAAATTGCCTGGCTTTACCACCTCAGCCAGATAATTTTCCAATACTGATGATATGTCCACACATATAGGGAGCAATATATGTTTCCAAGTATCTTGTGACTGAAGAGAATCAACAGAGAAATAGGATTGCATAATATGGTGATAGTAGGCAAAATTAACAGCAGCAATCTGTTATCATTTGGATAGCTCTCCAATTGAAAGAATGGTCTTTGCAAGATACCACAGAACTGCTTTGGTCCTGATCTCTATCTAGACAAGAATTAGTCTGAGGCATTGTGAAAAGTCGATGTCAAAACAAAGCTATGGTGTCGTATGAATATTTTTTTGAAGAAAAAGTGAAGAAGATGGTTACTTTTCCAGAGTTCTCATGATTTGGCAGTCAATTTAGTCAATGTATTCTTGGTTCAGCAAACAGAGAAACATTTATAAGCATTCATAATTTATATATACAAGAATATTTTCAACACATGTCAGCATGTTACAATGCTCACAGTTTTTGGTATTCTTAAATTTATCGCTAACATTTTTTGTTGAGATTTCCAAACTATATGTTTCATTCAATTTTACAAACCAATTGATGAAATTTGAATAAGCTGATTTGTTTGGAAAAATACTTTGATAAAAACCCTAATTTGTTGTTTAATAATTTCTTTAATTTAATTTAATTTAATTTCATAGGACTTCATGGGAAAACGTATTTTTTCAGAAAATATCTTTTTTTTCCTTTTTAACAGCAAAGAGTACATTCTTAGGATTTCTTACTCTTAAGCATGCAACATACAACTAGCCATGCATAATTATTTCTTTTTCGAGCCAAATCCCAAATTTTGAAGTGTTTGACCTGAGATTTGTTTGTAGTTCTCACAAATGCATTGTGAACTGGAAACTGGATTCTTGTATATAAAAAAAAATATATTTCATTTCTATTAAATAAATGTTTGTTATTTTAATCATTAAATTGTTTTTAAAATAGTGGGATTATTACATATATTAAATAATAAAACTTTTTTCCAAATCATTAATAAAATTTATTGTACTAAGTTATGCACTTTCATAAAACCAACTGTACTTTCTACTCTCTTATCTGCGTGCACTTCTCCCCCAAAATTTGTTTTTCAATTGGTCAATGTATAACTATTTTAGAGGGTGTGGCAGATGGATGAACAGATGAATTGACAGACAAACAGTCGCAGGATTTTATTATATCTATACATATGTCTGATTTTAGAATCAACAATTATTTCTGAATTAATGTATTTAAACAGTCTTTAAATCAGTGGATCAGAACTTCAGAAACCAGTGCCATGCTGTCCAATCAAAAGCAGATTGTTCACCCCATGCTCTGTTCATGTTGGCAGCAATTTGAGAAGCATTACAACCAAGTTTCAACTAACTTTTTTTTTCATTTTCAAGATGAGAGTGTAGAAAGAGATAGTTATAGTATTAGCAAAGAGGGCATTCTAATTATTAATAAGGAGTAATATAGTTTGGGACAACTATTATAATAATATCTTAAAACATAATTAAACTGTTTATTCTAAAATCAGACATTATTTTTTTTCGAATAACCTAATATATATAAGGTTGGAACATCTTTTTGCACATCTAGACTACATTTTTTTTCAAGTATACTTTGCACATTTATAGTGATGTGAAGAAATAGGTATAAAATTGTTGTAACCTAGAGAAGGTCACTGAACAGAATAATCACATGAAGGTTGGTAATGAACAATAATACTTAGGACACGAACAACACATATAAGATTCACCAGAGGTGTACAGAAGAAGTAGTCAACTGCTAGAAGAGAGTCAAATGAATTCCACAATGAATTTCCAAATGCAGGATATCTACCAAACAAACCAAGGGTTCACTTGCTTTTGTACATCTTGATTTTCAATTAATATTTTTATTCCAGCTTGATAAAAATGTTTGAAAGTGCTTGTAATTGGTTTATTAAAGGTTTCCCTTAAAGAATATAAAGTTTAATTAAGATTTGTTGATCATCTGGAGAAAAAAGAAATTTAAAAAAATATTATCTTAGGGGTTCACTACTTACTTTTGCACAGCACTATATATATATATATATATATATACACAAATAAATAGAAAGAACAGTCAGATTAATAATCCACAGTTTTTTAGCATTTATTTTTTTAAAAAGTGCTTGATACAAAGTAGAGCATAATATTAAAATTTCAATGTTTAGACAAGCATGAATTATATACTGACACCTAACCTCTAACCTTGATTTTTTTTCACTTTTCTACTTTAACTTAGATCAGTCCTTTAGTTTCATCAAATAAGACAACACACCTAAAAATAATTTTGGAAAACGTATTCCCCCTCCTATGCAAACTCTTCTATATAATATTACTTTGCTTTCAAAAGGAAATCATTTTTTTGGAAGTTATTCAATATCACTTGAAAATGGAACAAAACATTGAAATTTCTGTGTCGCAATGAAAAAATATTCTTGAATAATAATATGACAATATATATATATATATAGGGAATGATACAGTAATTTCTCCAAAATATATATATATATATCCAATATTGAGTGCTTTCTAATAAGTACCATGCATATAATATATAAATAATAATATATATAATATATATATATATATATATATGTGTATATATATATATATGTTCATATTTATATATACACACACTTTTCACACACACACACACACACACATATATATATATATATATATATATATATATATATATATATATATATATATGGGGAAAGATACAGTAGTTTCTTCAAAATAAAATGAATGCAGACTTGAATTGTGCATAGGACACATTCTCTTTATTAAAGACTCAAAGCCTAGGCCAGTAGATGAAAATATGGTTACACAAACAGATGTATAGACTAAATATAACATATAGAGTAGTAAGAAAGACATAAATATATATGTATATATTTATCATTTCACTCTCTCTCTTTCTCTCTATCTTCCTCTCTTTCAATCACTATTTTTTTTATCCACCTATACACTATTATGATTTCAGATCCTTACCTACCAACTTGAGACATGGCATGTAAACTTTTTTAAAAGATGCAATCTGTAATACACAAAACACTCTATACCAAAATGTCTGTAGTGAGGGTCTCCAGATGTAAGAAGGTCTGTCACATTTTCAGTAACGTCTTCTAAATCTTTATTCTAGAATTGTATCCAAGATTAAAAATATATCATCAAAAGGTTTCTTTTTATTTACTTGCTTTTATCATTAATTCTTTTTTACAAAATTTAGCCAGATTTTATACCCGAGTATATATATATATATATATATACACATATACATACAGTGGGGAAATAAGTATTTTATCCCTTGCTGATTTTCTGAGTATACCCTTGCAAAAATGGGAATGGTCTATAATTTTCAGGTTAGGTCCATCTTGAAAGTGAGAAATAGAATATAAAAACATTCTAGAAAATCACATTATATTAATTTTTGAACATTTATTTCTTTTTTATTGAAAAAATAAGTATTTCACCTGATAGCAAAACATAACTCAGTATTTGGTGAAGAAACCCTTGTCGGCAAGCACAGCAGCAAGACGTTTCCTGTAGTTGGTTACAGATTCCAGGGGGCATTTTGACTGACTTCTCTTTGCAAATCCTCTCCAAATCCTTAAGATTGTCCCTGCACAGATTCTCTAAAGGATTAAGGTCCAGAGACTGACTAGGCCACTCCATTACCGTAATATGCTTCTTCTTGAGCCACTCCTTTGTTGCCTTAGCCATATGTTTTGGGTCATTGTCATACTAGAATACCCATCCATGAACCATCTTCAGTGTCTTGGCTGAGGCAAGATTTTCATCCATCTTTCCCTCAACTCGGTGTCATCATCCTGTCCCCTTAGCAGAGAAACAGCCCCAAAGTATAAAGTTTCCACCACTATGCTTAATGGTTGGGACGGTGTTCTTGGGGTTCAAGTCAGCTTTTTTTTTCCTCCAAACACGGCGAATTGAGTTGATGCCAAAAAGCACAATTTTAGTCAACTCTGACCACAGCACTTTCTACCAACACCTCCTCTGAATCATCCAGGTTATCATTTACAAACTTCTGATGGGCCTGTACATATGCCTTCTTCAGTAGGGGGACCTTTTGGGTACTAAATGATTTCAGTCATCTATAATGTAGTGTGTTACTAATGGTCATTTTGGTGATCCCAGCTGCCTTGAGATTATCAATATGCTCTTGTCGTATAGTTCTGTGTTGTTTCCCCACATTTCTCATCATCAGGTTCACTCCACACTGAGAGATCTTGCATGGAACTCCAGAGCAAGGGAGATTGATAGTCAATTGGTGTTTTTTCTATTTTCTTATCATCACACCAACAGTTGACTCCTTCTCACCTAGCTGCTTGCCAATCATCTTGGAGCCCATTCCAGTCTTGTGCAGGTATACAATTTTGAATCATTGCTGGACTATGGAGGTTGAAGTATTTATTTTTTCAACAAAAAAGAAATAAATGTTCAGAAAATAATATAATGTGATTTTCTAGAATTTTTTTTTATATTCTGTCTCTCATTTTAAAGATGGACATACCCTGAAAATTATAGACTGTTCCCGATTTTGTAAGATGGCAAACTCAGAAAATCAGCAGGGGGTGAAATACTTATTTTCTCCACTGTGCATATATATATATATATATATATATATATATATGTATGTATGTATATATAAAGAGAGAGAGAGAAAGAGACAGAGGCACACACAGATATATATATATATATTCCTATATGTTACAATCATTGTGCAATTACATGACAATATATATATATATATATATATATATATATATATATATATATTGAAGATGACAAAACAAAGTGGAAAAGCTATAAGCAACACATTTCAGCAAAAATGTTTGTCCCTCCAGCTTTTTCAGGTCAAAAGGAAAGAAAGACAAAATGCGTTGGAATTTCTGAGGATATGTGACGGCCTTAAATTCAATTACCTTATCACATGCAATGCCAAACTCATTAAATAATTTAGACTAGTTTTTCTACCTATTTTTAATATGATCTCCTCATATTCATGGATAAACTTCTTTGTATCCTTATTAAAGTAAGAAAGAAAGTTACCATATTGTTTCATATTCATTTATTCTGAGTAGTTTCAACATTAGCAAAATGTCATTTTCAGTGTCTTGTTTTATCAGGGTCTTGTTTTATCTAAGACAAATTTGTTGTGTTTATCTGAAAATTAATTTTTTTTTATTTGGGAAGGGAAAAATGCTAAGCTAATGTACTGTATTTTTTAAAATGTTATGGGGTAAGCACACTCTTGCAGTAACATGTAACTTAGGTAAGACAGGTAACTAAGTTGTTAAGATGTTTATCTTTTTTTAAAAACTATTTGAAGCTATTAGTTAAAACCTAGATATTTTTAAACTATCCACTGCAAACATTTTAAAACATCTGTGCAGTATTCATAATTTTATTAAAGGTAGGTTTCAGTTTTTTTATATTAACTTGTCTAAGTTATTTAATGAGATATGTCTTAATTAAAACATGCTGCCAAAATATACACAATATATATATATATATATATATATATATATATATATATATATTTATATATATATATATATATATATATATATATAAGTGAACATAGAAGTCAACACTTAGAGGTGACAGTCTGTTTCATGCTAGATGCAATCATCAGGCCACAAATGCTCTTATATATATATATATATATATATATATATATATATATGTATAAATTGTGGAATAATCCACGTTATTCTTTCACCCCTTTCAGAACAATCCATTTTACACCCACGAACCTTCCATCCAATCAGAACTCCAATTTTAGGAAGCTCATTTTCTCATTGGTCAAAAGCCTCAGAAACTGTAATATTCACGTGAAAAATCTTTTTGGCACTCGATTGCCTCTGAGCCTAAATTTCCTCTCTCAAATCTATAAATAAAGAATTTTTAACCACTTCAATCAGTCAGACCTCCATACCGAGAGAGATGCCCATCAATTTCACACCAGTTAAAACTCTGACTTTGCCGCGCAAAATATTCTCTGACTCAACAACCTTTGGGCACACTCTATCTCTCTCTAGAACATTTCTCAAACTTCACTTACTATACTTTCAAAGTGATATTTCTCACTACGTAACAAGTATCAGTAACTAACAATCTATTTTTCTCAAGCAGTTAAAGGTATGCAACTTTGAGCAACTTTGAATATTTGTATAAACACACTTACGTATACACACTAATGATTCAACCTCAACACTGAACATTTTTGTACGTAATCAAACAAACAGTTTAATTCTGTGAACAAATCCAATCAACACCTGCAAACACATCCAAACATTCACAATAAAACATAATACACAATTAAATAAAACTAATCCTCATTTATCCATCAAATCTTAAATCCACTGTATATTAAATTGTATATAAATTGATGTTATTGTTATGCATTCAACCTTTGTCTTGTTTTCAACTTTATTTGCATGATTTGTTCCAAGTATTTGTTCTAAATAATTGTTGTGGACGAATGTTGTAGAACACGACCTTGAAATTCCTTCAGATCAATTTAAACACATTCACCAGTCTGCAACAATATATATATATATATTTGAATATCCAAATGCTAAACAATAATAAAAGAAAAATAAAGAAAACTTGGGTATGCCAGTTAAATAAATCATTTTTATTTACAAACATAGGCATATGGATTCAAAAGAGTTGAAAAAATGGAGTAAATATTTTTAGTTGATTTGTCATTGGGTGGTTAGTTTTTACACAGAAAAATTTGTAGTTTAGAAAAGACTTTTAAATAATTGGTCCTCAGTCAAAGTGAATGAAAAGAAAGTAATCTGAATACAGTAAAGCCTCGATATAAAATCCCTCGATTTGAGGAATATAGATTTTAAGGAACCACATGTGAATTACATAGGAAGTTGTGAAATGACTTTGTTATTTCTTACTGAACAAACTTAATGGCACAAAATTAGATAAATGCTAGAACAAATCTGTCATCGAATCTGTGTTAAATTATTAGGTAATTTTATACAGTTTCACATTACATTGATTATTTACATACTGATACTCTTGGATTTAACAAAATGACATTCATTAAATACAGTGTGTACAGAACTTGCTGCTTCTTTACAAAATGAGAGATTTATTGTATGTAAGGAATACAGTCTTCCTTCAAATTAATTCTTAATCAATGTTTTATTGCAATACTATCAGATTTAGAGAAAACATGCTCCTCCAAATTAGGTCTTTAAATTGCAATAACGGAACTGAGACATATGTTTATATTGGTATTCTTTATCTATAAAATATTTCTTTGAATTTGGTAATGCTAAGCTCTATGGTGTGTGCTTGCACAAAAGATAACGAGTAAGTATGGAGTAACTCTAAAAATTACTCAGACTTAGAAGCATCTGTGAAAATTGTTTTTTTTTCTATTAGAATAATCTGGTGACTCATAATTGTTAATTTCATGATTGAATAAACTCTTTGCAAATTCTACAACTATAAAATATTTGTGGACATTCTCGCTGTTGCATCATTAAATATTTCGGTTTAAGAACTTTAAAAAACTCTAGCAGTAAGAATTATAAGCATGAATGCAGGTCATTATTTAAACAAGTAAGAAGATATAAATAAAGATTAAAAAATTGACAACGGTTTCCATTTCACTTAAGCAGATGTTAAATGAATGAGAGCATTATCACTTCCTCTATCTTCCTTTTCTTTCTTTCTTTCTTTCTTTCTTTCTTATGATTACACATGATTCCTTTTTCTGATTAAAACCAAACAATGTCTCTGATATATCTATTTCTTCCTTCTTAACTCACAATGGAAACAGAATGGTCCATTGTTTATGTGAGACAATAGCAGAACATGATGTATATGCCAACTGACTTGCTAACAGAGACACATACAGAATTATTTTAAAAATGATAAAACAGTAACTTCCATTTAATGTGCTAATAATTAACTAGTGATAGGAAAGAATTCAGAGGGAGTAGAGCTTGTGCATTTTTTCCAAAGGGAATACAAATAAACGTGATACATGTAGACTTCAGTGGAATTTGAATTGATTCTATTATTTTGAAAATATGAATTTTATGAAAGAAAGAAGAAGAAGAAAGAGTAAGAGCAGCTTTTAATATTGAAGACATTAAAATAATGCTCGTATCCAGATACATTTAAAGACAGTAAGACATAGATTTCTCCATTGTTTGGTTCAATTACATTCACTCATAAAACTGAAGATGACAGCTTTGTAATTAAATGTTATTGCAAATTTCTGTCATTGGACATAAAACATAATCTCTGACTAACCCAGCACGTGCAAGCAAGAGAAGAGTTCAATAGTGTGACCAACTTGGACAAAAGGTCTCACGTCGAAACTGTCAACGCAGGAAGAAAATTATACTACACGAATTAATATTCAGAATAAAATCAATGTTTATGAATATGACTTGGGAATTTGAAAAAACAAAATTGAGATTGTTTTTAAAAGTAAACGAAGCAGTGATGCAAAAACAGGGCAGAAAGAATCCATAAAACAGCTTTTTCCAATTAATCCAAAGGATTCAAAAGCAGAGTGCTTTTTAGGAAGATTTTTGGAGAAAGAATTTTGTTTGTTTCTTAAATTTTCTCATCATCAGCAGCAGCAATAGCTGTAGCAGCAGCAGCATCAACATTATGATCAATCTCTGAATCACCATCATCAACATCATCAACAGTAGCAGCCACTGCAGTGGCAGCAGCAGCAACATTATCATCAACCTCCACAGCAGCAGCATTGTTAACAGCAGCAGCAGCAGTAGCATCATCATCAGCAACAGCTGCCACAGTAGCAGTAGCAACATCATCATCAACCTCAGCAGTAGCAGCAACATCATCAATATCATCAACATCAGCAGCAACAACATCATCATCAGCAAGAGTTGCTGCAGTAGCAACATTATCATCAACCTCAGCAGCAGCATCAGCAACAGCTGCCATAGTATCAGCACCAACAGTATCATCATCATAAGCATCATCATCAGTAGCAGCAGCAGTAGCAACAGCAACAATAAGTTTTCTCCCTCCCAAAAGAGCACAGTCTTCTATGTTCTCTCTCACATATAACATCATAAGTGTAACCAAGTGCAATTGCTGCAATTTGTATTTTTGCTTTGCAGGTAAATGAGTCAGTATCAGAGAATATCATGTAGTTGAGTGTGCATCTACCCTAGACCTCAAGAGCTTGATTTGCTTTTTTTGGTTATACCTGGAAGATTTCACTCATGGTTTTATATTCAGAATTGTCCTTTTGTTAGACTGGCTGCCAACCAAAGCTTGACAACTCAATCAACCTCTTTTACCTAACTACATAAGCATTCCATACTGCTTATAATTCATTATCACTAAATCATGTACACACACACACACACATATATATATATATATACCATTTTAAAAACATGAATTAGTCAGCACATTCCTGCCAGTATGAGACTAGGTAGTTTGAGTCACTCTTTGAGACTACATCAGCGTTTAATTTGACTATTTGCCAGCACTTGCTTGACAACTGAGACTGTACAAGTAAATATGTTAACAATTCTTTCATAGTTTTTTACAGAGCCCAATCTACTCATCATTTATATCTCCTCATTAAGTTGCATCAACTGGCTCTGTGAAAACAAGGAGCATTTCATTCATTCCTTCAGTCTCTTAGGAGGTTCATGGGCACTACTTTTCAATTTATACTCACTTGGAAGTATTTGTAAATTATTTTACCAATAAATATATCAAAATCATGTTCCATAATTTTCCCTCCACACCTCTTTTTTTATTTACTGTGAATTGTCCTTTTTTATTCATCATAAACTACATCAATGTTTTCCTTCTGATAAAGTGCTAGCTGAAAGGTGTCCTAAAGGTAAAAATGCCTTTGTTTTTTTGAATTAGCATTTATCTTCTGTGTTATTAAGTCCCTGTTTAAATATCTATCTATCTCTCTCTCTCTCTCTCTCTCTATATATATATATATATATATATATATATATATATATAAATGAAAATGAAAACTTTTCTTAGCTAACATGTTTCATCCCTGAGGATTTTATTTTGCAACATGTATTTACAAACAGAAGTAAAGTAAATACATGTTGAAAAATAAAATTCTTACAGGGGAGGAAAAATATTGGTAAAGAAAAGTTTTCCTTTTCATCTTTATTCATATTCTCTCTTTACATATTTATATCTAAATTTTACACACACTCATTATATATATATATATATATATATATATATATATATATATATATATGTATAGTCTCAAAATTTGCATTCAACATTGAAACTGCATCTAACTAAATAGTCCTATTTATAGTAAGCTCAAAATGTTATCAGAAAGACTAAAACAAATGTAGAAGGACATGTACCTGTGTTTGAAAAAGTGCACCACAAAGATCTGCTAGTGCTGCTAAACAATCTTGACATATTCAGCAAAGACATTAGAATTATCAAAAATCTCTACTGGCAGCAAACTGCTTGCATACTGTTTCAAAAAAGAGTTCTGCAGATAAGCAAAAATAGAAAGGGTTGTCAGACTTCCATTGGACTTATTCAGCTTATACAGCAAGGCAATTCTGAGAGAACTAGGAATCCTACCAGGATTCATCATTGGTGGCCACAATCTTAACAATATAAGATACGCAGATGACACAGTGTTGATAGCAACACAGAAAGAAAACTACAAAACATCCTACAAAATGTAGTGGAGGAGAGCAAGGAGAAAGGACTAAGCATAACCTACAAGAAGACAGAATGCATTGTCATCCACAAAAAGATGAGCCTAAAATGCAAATTACAGGTAGGAGATACTAAAATCAAGCAACAGAAATTTAAATATCTGAGAAGTGTTCTGAGAGAGAACAGAAAGTGTGACATTGAGAACCAAGGACATATTGGGATGGCCAAAGACGCATTCCAAAAGCTGAGCAGAGTGTTAAGAAAAAAGGAAAGTTCTGTTGGAAACAAAGAAAAGAGTACTGAACTGTTATGTGATATCTATATCATTCTAATATTTCATTGTTAAGTAGAAGAGACCTGTCTTCCTGTATGTCCAGCAAATTCAGGACAATCTTCTCAATGATGAAGAAGAGATTTGAGACAAAAGAAATATCGTTCTACAGAAGAATGCTAAGGATACCATAGGCTGAACATGTGATCAACAACAAGATTTGGGAGAGAATGGAAACAAAGAGGAAACTTATGCTTAACATCAGGAAAAGGCAGATGAAATTTCTGGGACACATAGTGAGGAAGGAGGTCCTGGAAAATCTGATACTCACAGGATGTATAGAAGGAAAGAGGGACATGGGAAAGCAACACTAACATACTTAATGGGCTTGAGCAGATGGATGGCAGATCAAGGTCTGGTAAAAATAACAAAAGACAAAACTTATTAAAAGATACAATGGACAGGAGGAAATGGAGGGCCATGATCACCTACGTCCTAAAGGGACATTGCACATAAAAGAAAAAGAATACATGAATTGGACATATGTCTACCTTTTTGTTTCATGTCGTACACTGTATCTATGCCTTCCTTTCTGACTCAAGTTTTAGACTGGAACTATGTCTACCTTTTTGTTTCATGTCGTACACTGTATCTATGCCTTCCTTTCTGACTCAAGTTTTAGACTGGAACTATGTCTACCTTTTTGTTTCATGTCGTACACTGTATCTATGCCTTCCTTTCTGACTCAAGTTTTAGACTGGAACTATGTCTACCTTTTTGTTTCATGTCGTACACTGTATCTATGCCTTCCTTTCTGACTCAAGTTTTAGACTGGAACTATGTCTACCTTTTTGTTTCATGTCGTGCACTGTATCTATGCCTTCCTTTCTGACTCAAGTTTTAGACTGGAACTATGTCTACCTTTTTGTTTCATGTCGTACACTGTATCTATGCCTTCCTTTCTGACTCAAGTTTTAGACTGGAACTATGTCTACCTTTTTGTTTCATGTCGTACACTGTATCTATGCCTTCCTTTCTGACTCAAGTTTTAGACTGGAACTATGTCTACCTTTTTGTTTCATGTCGTACACTGTATCTATGCCTTCCTTTCTGACTCAAGTTTTAGACTGGAACTATGTCTACCTTTTTGTTTCATGTCGTGCACTGTATCTATGCCTTCCTTTCTGACTCAAGTTTTAGACTGGAACTATGTCTACCTTTTTGTTTCATGTCGTGCACTGTATCTATGCCTTTCTTTCTGACTCAAGTTTTAGACTGGAACTATGTCTACCTTTTTGTTTCATGTCGTGCACTGTATCTATGCCTTCCTTTCTGACTCAAGTTTTAGACTGGAACTATGTCTACCTTTTTGTTTCATGTCGTACACTGTATCTATGCCTTTCTTTCTGACTCAAGTTTTAGACTGGAACTATGTCTACCTTTTTGTTTCATGTCGTACACTGTATCTATGCCTTCCTTTCTGACTCAAGTTTTAGACTGGAACTATGTCTACCTTTTTGTTTCATGTCGTACACTGTATCTATGCCTTTCTTTCTGACTCAAGTTTTAGACTGGAACTATGTCTACCTTTTTGTTTCATGTCGTGCACTGTATCTATGCCTTCCTTTCTGACTCAAGTTTTAGACTGGAACTATGTCTACCTTTTTGTTTCATGTCGTACACTGTATCTATGCCTTCCTTTCTGACTCAAGTTTTAGACTGGAACTATGTCTACCTTTTTGTTTCATGTCGTACACTGTATCTATGCCTTCCTTTCTGACTCAAGTTTTAGACTGGAACTATGTCTACCTTTTTGTTTCATGTCGTACACTGTATCTATGCCTTCCTTTCTGACTCAAGTTTTAGACTGGAACTATGTCTACCTTTTTGTTTCATGTCGTACACTGTATCTATGCCTTCCTTTCTGACTCAAGTTTTAGACTGGAACTATGTTTACTTTTTTGACTTGTGTTGTAAATTGGATCAATGCCTACCTTTTTGATTCATGTTGCAAATGGAACACCTTAATAGTAAAGTTATCAAATGAAAGCTAACAATGGCTCAATTTTTTACTCAATTTTTAAACTAGACCTTGGGGTGCCTTCATAAACTGAACTTATATCTTCCTTTCAATTAACCACTGTGATTTTTATCATAGACTGTAACTTATATCTGTCTATATTTCTGACATGAGATAGTGTAATAATTTACATTATTTACATTGTTCTGACTGTTGTCTTCATCTTTATTGTCATGTTCACAACATTTCAGCTGTTGTATGCACCAGCATTCTTCAAGTGACTGGAATTTCAAACTGAACTCTTAATTTCATCTACCAGAGTAGATTGTTCTAGTTCCACGTGCCATACCTCTTCCGGATGTTTCAGTTATCTCCCTTGAACTCAACTGTCCAAGTTTTTTGTTCTGAACTCACAACTCTTTTGGTCAAATCCCTTGATCCAACCAATACTTTTATCCACTGGGCCATGTGTCCTTGAGGACTAAATCTTATAGTCAACAAAACCCAGGGTTTGATTAATGAAAAATAATCGTAATGTAGCAAAAATTGCATTATTATCATTGAATCCATTAAACGTTCACCCAAACCCAGACAATTTTTCTTTTTTTTTTATACAGTAAGATCTCTTATTTATAGACAGGAATTGTATAATAAAAAGTGGGGAATTAATGAAATTTCTTAACAAAAAAAATTGTTTAAATTCTTATCCATGTCAGTGTCAAATATTTTATGTTATCAAATAAAGTGTGACTTTATATTCCCATCACATATCATTACTCAAAGCCAATAAGCACACATGCTTTGCTTCAACAAATTGATAATGATTTCATTAGTAAGTAGAATATATCAGACTATTAGTACAGGGATTGTACTAAAAGTTCTTGGTGTGGCTCAATTCTAAAAATCAGCATTTTTATTTTGAGAAAACATTATAGTTCAGATTTTAAAAATGGAATATGCTGAGAACATCTCAGCACTCATTCATGCATCACTTTTATCTCATGTTAACTCTCACTTGATAACTTTACTATCAATTCTTTTGGTTCACTGTGTCATGATAGACCATTATTTTTGCTAGAATCTTGCATATTTATAAGTCTACCAATCACCCATTTTTTTTAATGTTGCTGCCATATCTGGTCTAGTGCTTCTCTTATATATTTAGAGATTCTTCATGAAATCCAAAATGGAATCTGTAATACCATATCAACTTTATTCACTTTTCCACCACCATCGTACAGCTTCCCTATGCCTTTTCTATAAATACTTTCATGATAAATGTTCTGATGTACTTTCCACTATGGTACATAGACTTTATGAATTTAAATGCAGTACTAGATTGGTGGGTAGGTCTCATTATTTTACAGTTGAAATAGCCAAATGTAACCGTAAGTTCTATGCTAAAAGTTTCTTCTACTGCACTTTTCACTGGCAGAGCACTCTTCTGAATTCTTGCTTCCCAATCAACTTTGATCTTCAAAAAGTTTAATGCAATGTCAATCGTTATCTTCTGTCTTCTTAATTCTTGTTCTTTTATTATTTTTCTCCTTAATAGAGTTTTTTCTCTCATATTCTCTAACACTCAGTAACACCTTGCAACTTAGTGGCTTTATCATCTTGCCGGAGTTAGTACAGATTATTTCTGTATTAAATATAATTGATGCAACTGCAAAATGTTTTTTTTAATATACCTTCATTAACATAAAGTTTTAACTTTCACTAGATATTTTTTAATATTCTAAAAAGAAAAAAAATCATTGCATGCAACAATAGGATTAATTACAGAAATAAAAAATTTTAAATGCAAAATTATTTAAATATACCATCATTTTTCAACTTTATCCGTCAAGTTAATATAATTTTTGCATATTTTTACATTTGATAATTTAAAAAATGGAATTATTGTTATTACATACAATATAAACAATTTCTAAAGAAGTAATAGAAATTTTATTTTTTGATCCAGGAGATTTTTAATACATTTTACTGAGTGTCTATGTTTGAGTAGAAAACTATGATTATTTTAAACAGTATATTTATTTCGATCTACTGGCCTGAAAATTCAAGAAATTCTACTGAATAAAAACTGCACCCTCTGGAAAGATTTGAACCTGTGTCCTCTTTTGCAGGAGAAACCATCGTTAGATCCAAAGGGGTTTACACAGACTTGGTGACAAAGTGTCTAGGTGATCCAGGTGGGGCTGGATATTGCCCTATATAGAGAAATCCATCCCAAATTCTTGAAGGTTCATATCTGATCAGTTTTGTATCTGAAAATAAACAAAACAATTTTTAAAGAAGTAATGGATTTTTTTTACTTATTAATCCAACAGATTTTATCACTTTAAACATTATTTTTAATATTATGTAATAATGTCGTTTTTTGACGTATTTTTTAATGTAAAAAAAAAACATTATTACATCATTATTTTTGCACCAACCTAATATATACTCATATTTGAGTAGATGCTCCCTTTATTTTAAACAGTATATTTATTTTCATCTACTAAACTGAGTATTCAAGAAATATTATTAAAGAAAAAGATGCAACTTCCAGCAGGATTTGAACCTGAATACCCCTTTGCAGGTGATTATACTTACATCTACATCTACTCAATTACCGGTATCCACAAAAAAACAATGTTTAAAGTGATATAGATAATATATAAATGAGATGCAGAAATATAATCGATGCAGTTGCAAAATTGTTTTAAATACAGTCATTTCTTATGGTAGAGTTTTTCTATGTGCCATGTTCATTCTGGACATGTGTGATCATGGCTCTCCACAACTTCCTGTCTTTTGTAGTAAAGGTTTGTTTTTTTTTGCTATCTCTCCTAACCCCCTGTTCTGCTTTCCTCTATCTCTCTTACCTTCAAGATGTCCTGTGATATCAAATTCCCCAAACTGCTTTTCCTCATTATATAACTTAGAAATTTCAACTCTCTCATCCTGATTCTAAGTATCTTGATGTTTACCATTTTCCTAAAACATCATCATTGCTCACGTGTTCGGTCCATGGTATTCTCAGCATCCTTCTATAGAACTACTTTTCTGTTACTTCAAGTCTCTTCTTCATCTGTAAGAAAATTGTCTAGCATTCAATGACCTATAGAAGGACTTATAATACATAATAGTTCAGTACTCTTTTCTTTCTTTCTAACAAAATTTTACTGTTTCTTAATACTTTAGAACAATTTGCTCGAGGGAACTTTGAGCTTTAAACTTAACCTAGCTGCTGATTAAGTTGCATCTGCTGCTGCTGTCATGTTTTGACTGCAGCTACCCATGTTTTGATTGAAACTTACTGTAATTTGTATTTCTTTATTTCTTTATTGTATTGTATTTATGCTAGGCCTACTAAGAAGATCTTCATAGCCAAGCATATTTGCTTATTCTATCAGACTTTTAACTCTCCAGTGTTCTTCCGTGTCCAGTATTCTCACTTCATTTGTATTGTGCTAACAACAACAGAGATAAGGACAACAGCTTGAATATAAATAGTGTAACTATTAGCATAGTCCTTATGGTTGCATCTAGCAATTTCAACTTTAAAATGATGGGACCTAGCTGCCAATCTAGTTCTGCCAATCTAGTTCTAAATTTATTAAATCAAGGTACCAAAGAGGAAAGAACAATTACCATGAATATATTTATAGAAAAGGTGCAGCAAGGCTGCATTATGGCACTAGGAAATAACTGAAACCAAGATACCAGGTCAGGATCAGTAATAGTACAGATTATTCTTTGGATTTTATGAAGAATTTCTAAATACATTGCAGAAGCACCAGACTATATATTGCAGCAATATTAAATGCATAGATGAGTGATAGATTTATAAAGGTGTAAGATAGATTCTGGTGAGAATAATTCTCTAACATGACATGGTGAACTTTCCTAACAGCAGACCTTCAGTGGAAAACATTAGCCTGAGAAAGCATAATGTCACTCTCCCTGAGATTAGGATTAACCATGCTGGTATTAGGTTGGTGCAAAAATAATGACGGTATAATGTCGTTTTTTGACGTATTTTTTAATGTCATAAAACAACATTATTATGTCATTATTTTTGCACCCACCTAATAGAAAGATGTAAAGAAGAGCAACTTAATTTTGGAGTTGTTAAAATAAGCAAGCCCTACCTTACCCCAGTTAAAAGCAGAATGTAGATAATCAGTTAGCAATTGATTCAATATAATCCTTCCACTTCATGTCTGCCAAAAAATTTAACCTGAAAAGGAATAATGAATCAATCTTCTGTAGGATAACATCAGCCAAGCTGATGAAAGGCAAAAAAAGGTTCTTTACAAGAATTAAAATTTTATTTCTTGTACTAACATATGCACAGACTTCATCAGTCAACACTAATGTTTTCCTTATAATATAGTCTTAAAATCTCAAATTCAACATAGATACAATGCTGTGCAAAAGTAAGTGAACCCCTAAGATAATATTTTTTCAAGGTGATTAACAAATGTTAAGTAAACTATTGATTCATTAAAAAAAAAGCGTTTATTAAATCAATTACAACCAATTTTTAAATTTTTTATCAAGCTGGAATATAAATATTAAAAATTAGTATGTGCAAAAATAAGTGAACTCTTGCATTTAATATTTGGTGACAGTTCATTTTGACGTTACAATGTCAACCAATTATTTTTTTATAATTTTTAAGAAATTTCTGGCAGTAGTGAGTGCTGATTTTTGAGTATTCTTCTTGAAAAAATTTCCACTATTGCTTGATCTTACCTGCATGTATTGCCTCTTTAACTTAAATCACAGATTTTCAATTGGGTTTAGATTATAATTCATTTAATGAGGGTGTTTTTTAATAAATATATAGTTTAATTAAGATTTGTTTGATATCTTGAAAAATGAGACAATTATTTTAAATATTATCTTAGGGATTCACTTCTTTTGTATATCAGATAATTAGGGAAATATGAGTAATTATTTTGAGAATCTTATATTGCAATGTCAGAATTGAACTTATTTGGTTCACTTTTATAAATATTACACTGCCAATATCAGATTATCAATTTTGTTTTAAATGTAACATTTTCCTTTATATTTTAAAAAATGATATTTAAATATATAATTTGGGAAGTGTTTATTTGTCTGTCCAATATACCAATCCAAACGAAATAACTTTCAGATTTGTTACAACCCACAGGACATAGTGATGGCAAGAGACATGAAAAAATATGAGATTATTCTACTTATGAGAGCCTTTGTGCAAAAGGATGTCAGAGCAAGATAGAAAGGAGGATGTGAAAGGGTTAAAAATTATTTAGAGAACCAAATGACAGGAAGTTGAGGATAGGCATGATAACCCACATTCTAAAGTGACATGTCATACAAAAGAAGACCATTTGATCAAATTAGACCAAAATGGAGATTAAGTTGCAAAGAATATAAATTCTGCTTGTGGGAACAATGCTCTTAACAAAGATTTTGATTGATAATTTTGCAAGAATAATTTTTATTTCTGAAAAGCAGGAGAGAGTGTGACCACAAGCAACGCTGATGAATTTTTGAAGGTTGTGGTTGGAAATGATTAGAAAAAAAAAAAAAGCAATCAGAAAATTTGATGCAAATTTCAATATATCGATTGGAAATATTTTATATCATTTCAGAGCAATTAGCAAGAAAAAAGAAAGCTTGATAAATGGGTTGCATTTGAATTTAATGAGAAACAAAATATCAGACAAATGGAAACTGGCATTAAACATGTTCAGCAATATAAATTGATTTGTTTTTTGTATTCTATGATTATTTGTGATGACAAATGAATTTGCATATCTTCCCAGCCACTGGATTTGGGTGACAAGTAGTAGTATCAATAGAAACTAATCATTCTTGCAAGGTTATGGAAGATTGTTTTGTTGAAATGGAGCCATTCAATGCATAGCAGATTCTATAAAAGTGGCCAAGTAATGCAGATATAAAGGGTGTTCCAATAACTTGGACCAATTTTAAATGTGAATTACGTTTAAGCATCTAACAATTTTTTCTATTTCTTTCAGATTTAAGAACTTAAGTCTTTGGCAATTTCAACCATGGAAAGAACAACAAACAACATTGAAAAGTTATCAAAGTTTATGAAAATGGACGTTCAAACAAAAATGCGTTTCGTGCACTCCCCGATTTTTGGTCAGCATAATCTACCAACTGAGAGTGCAATTAGAAAAACTACTTGTAAATTCAAACAAACTGGGTTGGTGGCAGATGTAAAAACACTACTGCATGCTTGTTTACTTTGTTCAATTGACAACATTGCTGCAGGGCATAGGAATTTGGCTGAAAATCCAGACACCTCTATTCGTCATTGTGTGCAGGAATTGAACCTCTCCACAACAATGTTACATCGAATTTTGACAAAAGATTTGTCTCTACACGCTTAAAAAATTCAAATGACACAAGAACTGAAACCTGCTTACCTTTTGGAGCATTGTACATTCATCAATTGGGTGCACAAGCAAAGACAAACCGATGAAGATTTTTCACAAAAAAATCCTCCTTAGTGATGAAGCCCATTTTCATCTTGGTGAATTTGTTAATAAGCAGAATTGTCTCATTTGGGCTTATGAAAATCCAAGGAAGATTGTTGAAAAGCCACTGCATCCACAAAAAGTCACTGTTTGGTGTGCATTTTTTGCTAGTGAAATCATTGGGCTGTATATTTATAAATTTGAATGTCCATTTTCCTAATAGGCATCAATATCTTTAACATGTTGTTCAATTGTTAATCTTTCCATGGTTGAAAGTGCCAAAGACTTAAGTTGTTAAATCTGAAAAGAAAAGAAAAAAATTATTAGATGCTTAAACTTAATTCACATTTAAAATTGGTCCAAGTTATTGGAACACCCTTTATATGGAGATAAAGACTTACCAAATACTCTAGAAGTATTGAAGATGTGTACATTTAAAAACCCACACCAATATGAAATCCATCTGAAATCCCTTACCATTGCTAAATATATCTGATAGCTCACACCAATGCTAAATACATGTGTAAGTTCATACCAAAACAAAATACAGTTGAAATCCTCTACCAGTATCAAATACATTTGAAGGTCCACACTCATACTAAAAAGACCATTTCAATACAAATTATGCTTAAAGGTCCACACCAATACTAAATGTACTTGAAAGCCTTTATCAATACTAATTATACTTGAAGGCCTACATCAATACTAAATACATTTGAAAGCTCATATCAATAATAAATACAATTAAAATCACATACAATACTAAATATATTTTAATCTCATGCCAATAATAAATACATTTAAAAGCCAACACTAATGCTAAATACACATTAAATCATGTACCAAGACTAATTATATTTCAAATGGCTCACACCAATACCAAATACACTTAAAAGACTACACCAATACTAAATAGAGTTGAAATAACATATCAAAGGTAAAACAGTTGAAAGCCCCCCAGCACAAATACCCTTTACAGACCATACTAATAGTAAATACACTTAAAACCTGTAGATGCATTTAAAAACCCATACCAATACTACAAACACTTAAAAGATAATACCAATGCCAAATACATTTGAAAGCTCACATGAATACTAAATGCATTTAAAAACTATATTAATACTAAATACACTTAAATGCCTATAGCAATACAAAAAAAAATGAACAGCAATACAAATTCTAAATACATGCGAAAGTCCATACTGTTATTAGGTATAGCTGAAACCCACATCAATACTAAACACACTGAGAAAGTCCACACCAACAATAAATACATTTGAAAATGAACTGTATAACTAATACAGGAGAATGCCCATATTGATAGAAGATACATTTGATAGTTCACACCACTGGTAAATGGATTTTAAATCCTGCACCAATATTAAATTCCGTTGAAGACTTACACCAATACTAAACACACTTGAATGGCCATACTAATATTAATTACATTTGAAACCCATACCAATACTGAAAATCTCATTTGGATACTATATTTGAAATTGACTTTCTTCCGAAAATGTATCAATGTAGTAAAATTCAATATTTACTAGTGCTTAGCTTTCAGATGTAGACCTTTCTCATAAACCTTGATGTAAACAAATTTGAAATAGTGCATTCAACACTCAACATGTAATCAGTAGATGTAGTGATATATAATAGATAATAATATAATAGATATAGTGAGTTAGATTCTCTGGCACAGATCATTGTCTGGAGAAAAGATAGGATATTAGCAGCAGTAGCAGCTGACTAGGGACTATATAAACTCATGCCTCAATAGAAATTCTCTCTTTCTTTTTTACCTGTAGCCTTGAGCACTCCCTACGGCCTGCAATGTAAGTAATACTTTTCTTGTTTCAAATGTAGACAGATGAACTCTCCTGCCATTGTAAGGTGTACTTTTCTATAATCAAACCTTTGTTATTTTATTCCTATGAAATAAATATTGATATGTCTTCTTAAGATAAAAATAAAATTTAATAGAATACAAAGTGTGAAATTTTGCTGTATAACATTGATGGAGTTATATTCCTTCCCAACAATGTATGCCTAAATTTGTAGTGGATGCATTTATTTAAAAATTGTAATGGAGAGGTTGAGAAGTTGTAAAGGAAAAAAACTGTTTATTCCATACATATTCCAACTGCCATCATCATAATCAGATCAACGTTTTCTTTTGTACTCAAGTGTATAAAATCAATCAATTTTTAATTTTTGACTCAAGTCTCTGAACTGGATTATCTTTATCTTTCACTCAAATATAAAACCTGGATCAATGTTTATCTTTTGACTCAAGTGTATAAACTGGATCAATGTTTATATTTTCACTTAAATATATAATCCAAACCAATGTTTAACTTTTGACATAATTATACAAACTAGACCAAAGTATATATTTTGCCTCCAGTGTATAAACTGGACTAATGTTTTCTTTTTATTTCAAGTATAGAGATTTTCAAAGTGCAGCTTAGATGTGGCACAAGGCCGAAAGTACGGGGCACCCATTGAGGATTGAACTCACTATTCAATTGTAATTGTTTTAGCAAAACAAGCTTGCTAGCCATTACACCACCTCGAGATTTTTATTTATTTATTTTTTTTTTTAAGCATTTCACCCCAAGCAAGGCAGGAAGCCACTAGGATGCAAGGGGTTACAGAAAATTTAGAGCAAGATCAGATAGGAGTGATAGAAGAAATGATGAGGGTAGTGGATAGATCAAGGCAACTGGAGATTTCGATTGACATTACACTTGAATAGCTGGAGATTATAGCTCCCAGGGAAACAGGAATAGGGAAGGGAGTTCCACAGGCGAGAGGTGTGAGACATGAAGCTATTGAAGTAGAAGAGACGGCTACATTTAGGAGTTTCAACAGTGAAGGGGTGAGAGCGGGATGCCAGCCTCGTATGGTGCTTGAACTCATGACGTCTGGGAACCAGCGAATACAGCTCCTCAGAGAAATTTCCATGAAAGTATTTAGATGCCCTTTTTATTTCAAGGATATATACCAAATCGATGTTTATCTTTTATCTCCAATGTATAAACTGAACAAAAGTTTACTGTGTCACTAAAGTATATAAATTAGACTAATTTTTAACTTTTCCTTCAAGTTTATACACTGGACCAATGTTTAACTTTTAACTCCAGTGTATAAACTTGACTATTTTTTTCACTCAACATAACAGGTATACAATTTTCTATTGGTGATGTTAGCAATTTCCTGAAATTGTTTCATGACATCATTACACCCCCTGAGTAGAACAAAAGCCAGATTGGGTTGTGAGTTGATTTCCATGAAACAGTGAGAATTTAGTTAACAATGTTCATTAGTACTCATATTATAATGAATCCAACTGTATATGTGTGAGTCTTGAGGACAATCTTTTTGTATCCATAGTGCATTAATGCACAATACAGCACACTTTTTGGGGGATACACTTCTGATTCCAAACTTCCTTCTGAAATTTAGGAAGTTGTTTTGAAATTCAGAAACATGATACACTATTTTCAAAAGTTCAACCACAGTATCACGTAATGTTTTCTTATTCTTCAGTTTCTCCCTTTATAGTATAGTATAGTATAGCTCCCTTTTTAACTTCCTTTACATTTGGAGATAGACATTGTAATGCTTGTTTGTATGCTAGTGCAGGCTATATTTCTGTGGGTAATTTCAGCTTAGTGTTGTCAGTGTAGAAGTGTAACTTGAAAATATTTTTCAGACCAGGGCATCTTTTTTTTATTTTGGTTTTGATTGTATCCTGAGTTTTTGCTTTTCTCCCCATTTAAAAATAATGTCTATGGTAATGATAATATTAGCTGTTTCCCTATAAGGAAACATTTAACATTCTTTAACCGATTAGCTGATACTGTTTTCAGTTGAAATTTATAAAATCTTTCTCTTAAGATAATTTTTCAAGAAAACAGGTTTCTCAAGTCCAGTAGCTGTTATCAATCTTTCCAGTATTGATGGTTGGATGTCATTCCTGAGCTTTTATTTTAAGTAGTGTGAAATGTTAAAATCTTGATTATGTTGTTATTTTTATGTGCTATCCACTTTAATAGTTACTGCTTTTGGTATTCTTCAAGTTATATGATTTCTGTTATTTGATACAGTTCTTTCTTTGTGAATCTGTAAGTTCACAATGTTCAAAGAAGGTTAATCTCTGCCAAGAATATCAGATTTCACTCACAAGTTTTTTTTTTCACCATTGATCGTAGGAATTGGTTGTATACTGCTGAAACTTTAGATATTTCTGAGTGGGTATGGCGCTATACATGACATCCTCGGTTTCATTAATTTTCAATTTTCTGAAGATATTGTTTTCTTAGAGCATTAACTAGTATTCTCCTTTGCATTTTCTTCCACTACTCTTTGTTTCTTCCTTGTGCCAAACTTTTCAACTCAAAATCGTCATCCAACAAGAGGATCTTTTTCTGTCAAGATATTCTTGGAATTGTCTCATGTGCTTTGATTAGTCTATGTTGTTATGGTTAAGATTTAGGGACAGCAATTTTGACAATAGTTTATTACGGAATTCTATTTTTACATTTTCATATTTAAGACTTGGAAGTTATATCTAAGTGTTTTTTCATGGTCTATCTGAGCAGAATACACATTTTGTTTTCTGGTGTTGTCAGTTTTGCTACCAGAACTCTGTGATCAGATTAAATGTAGGAGTTTGTGACATCTGTCACAAATTACCTAAGCCAAGAGTCTGAGATGTTGAAGTCAATAATCTTTTGGTTACTCTATCTGGTCTCTGCTATGTGATCTGATGTTTCATGGATGGTCATGTTTATATATAAGAATAAAGAGTTTCTTAATGGCAGTAGTATCAATAGAATGATAAAATCTATTTGAAAATTGTGATATGGGGTCTGGCAAGGCACAACTCTTTTCTCAACAGACTCAGTCATTATAGTAGTGTTCAATACTCAGTTAAACAAGTCACTGCAATAGTATTATCTTCTCACTTTGACAATTACCTAGGATTGCTTATCATGAATGGATCAGTCCATTTATGATATTTAGCATGGTAAATTGGTTGTCTATTTCCATGAAGAGGCATGGCAGGTGGAACTACATCAATCTACCCAGAGGGACGAAATAAAGGGTTCAGTTTGAAATTACATTCACCTGAAGAAGGTCAAAGTGTACATCAGATGAAATTCATCACAAACCAAGAAGTACCAAATTTATAACTATTTAGAATGTAATAATTAGGGGAGAAAATAATTCCGATGATCAACCTTTGATTTATAGGATGCAGAGTAGTTTTGGGAGATATTTTATGTCACTTTCTGCTTATAAAATTTGAGTTAAATTTATTTTCAAATGAAAATTCCAGCTAAGCTTTTCTATTATTTTTATTTTAAAAATATTCCCATTCACATGTCATTGTTGTTGTTGTTGTTGTGATGTAGGGATTGATGACACAACACTTAACTCGACAGACTCAGTCATTATAGTAGTGTCCAATACTTAGTTAAACAAGTCACTGCAATAGTATTATCTTCCTCCTTTGACAATTACTTAGGATTGCTTATCATGAATGGATCAGTCCATACATAATAGTAAGGATGAAGAGTGGCTCTTACCACAATGATAATATATAATAAAAGTACATACCATTACAAAAGTTATAGAATTAGTACACTGAAAGGATGTTTACTTAGATTTTTTAGCAGTAAATAAACTAATAATAGATTTTACCTAACAGATGAACATTCTGGCTTTCTGAAATATATCTTAAAAATACTAGATTAAATTATTTAAACCAATGGCATATTTTTACCAAGCCATGTAAAGGAAGATATTATAGGATAATCCAAAATTCACACAACATTTTTTTAATGCTATTTCACTTGAGGACATAGGTGATCATCATTCAACACAGGTTCCTTTTCTTTATTAACTGTGAATTGACATGACCTCATGGAAAAGATAGTGACATGCTTTCCTACTGCCTCCTCTTTTGTTTGCAATAGAGTCTTCCTTCTCCAAGACTGATTGCCACCCAAGGCTAGAGAGTAAAGTCTACCTTGCTACTTAATTTATAACTGGAAATAAGTGCTATTCTATATCTTCTTTTATGTGCGCTATCCCTTGAAGACATAGGATGTCATGATTCTTCATAGATGTTTCATTATTATCTATGAATGGACAGGCAATCTTAGAAACAATATTAGAGTCCTTTTTTTGCTGCCTTTTCCATGATTTGGAATTCAGAATTTTCTTCCTCTTTTTAGATAGCTTACCAACCAAAGCTATAGAACCCAGTTTACCCTGTTATTTAATCCAGCCCAAGAGCATGGATCCGTCTCTTCTCTCACACCTATAGATTACTTCTGCTACTACTACTACAACTAATACTACAGATATCACCACTACTACTACTACTACTACTACTACTACTTCATGTAACTCCTGAAAGATGAGTCCTACTGGAGTTGTCATCTTTATTCTGATTTCATAATATTTTAAAAATTGAAAGATATATATATATAAAAGATAGATATATATAACTTTCTATACATTGTAACTCTTGGCAATGTTTGTCTTTTTACTATCTCTGCTATTAACTGTTCTGCCATCCATTTGCACAAGCTTGTTACATAGATTACTCACTGTTTCCATATCCCTGTTGCTTTAAATATGTTCTATGAGTGTCAAATTCTCCAAGTCATCTTTCCTCTTTATGTGTTCCTGAAGTTTCAACTGCCTCTTTCTGTCCTTTTTTGTTTGCAGCATCATTCTTTAGAATCACACAGGGCAAAGGCTCAAAACATCCTCATTGGCATTGTATTCCATAGGCAAGAAGGATATTCTATTGAGACACCTTCTTCCCATGAACCATTTGTTTATGAAACATAGTCTTTCCCTGATCACTACAATCTTAATCTCTTCAAGTGTTATCTATCCTACATATCCTCATAATCTTCACTTGTTACCACCACCTTTTCTTTCATCTGTAAAAAAAAAAATCAGTAATGCTCTCCTTTAGTAGCTCTTGGGTGTTATATTGTGTGAACGATAGGGTAAAAAGTAGATCTCTGTTGCCTCGAGTTTTTTCATCTTTGAGGAGATTGTCCAGCTTTTACTGGGATATAAGAGGACTGATATCGCATAAGAGTTCAGAACTCTTTTCTTTGTTTCGAATTAAAATTTCTTTTTTTTTAATACATTGCTTAGCATTTGGATGGCATTTTTCATGATTAAAGTGCACCTTCAGATTTCTGTGCCACATTTTCAAATGTCTTTTAAGACACTTTACAGAAGAGCAAATAAAATAAAGCAAAAATGAATACTCTAAGAATTCAAACAAAGACTACATTTGGTGATTTTAGTGACGCTACATCTCAAAGATTTAATCATCATTTCTGATTAATTGATTTTGACTGATTGCATTATCATCATTAGAATTTAACTAGTGACTGGACTATCGATCTGAAAAAATTGACAGAAATTAATTCTCAAACCACTTTGCAAATGAACTGATTCATAACAGAAACAAATTTACAATAACTAAAAATATTGTCGAAAAAAAAAATATGTCACCTTGAATTGTTGGACCTGCTAGGTAATCTTGACAGATCTGGGAAGGATAGAATAATCCAGAACCGAGGTTGGCATCAAAATGCGTGCATTTGGTTAGAAAATAAATTCAGTAAATATACAAAAATAGAAAAGTGTTGAAGACAAAGATAATTGAACCAATGCAGTGAGGTAATTCTAAGAGAACTGTTAGGTTGGTGCAAAAATAATGTCGTTTTCTCAGATAAAGTTGAACGTCAAAAAACGATATTATTTTTGCACCGACCTAATATAACTTCTACCAGGATTCATTATAGTCAGTCACAATATTAATAGCGTAAGATATGCAGCTGACCCAGTGCTGATGGCAGACATGGAAAGGAAATTCCAAGAATGCTTACAGAAAGTATTGAAGGAAAGCAAGAAGAAAGGACAAACCCTCAACTGCAGGAAGAAAGAATTCATGGTTGTTAGCAAAAAGATCATGCAAATTACAATTTGGCAGTACCAAAATGTAAAAAGTACAACAATTTAAATATCTGGGAATTGTTTTACAGATAACAGAAAGTGCAACAACGAAATCTAAACACACGTTGCGATAGTAAAAAAATAGCCCCCAAAAGCTAACTAAAGTATTAGGTTGGTGCAAAAATAATGACGTAATAATGTCGTTTTTTGACGTATTTTTTAACGTCAAAAAACGACATTATTACGTCATTATTTTTGCACCAACCTAATATTAACAAACAAGAAAATTTTTATTAGAAACAAAGCAAAGAGAACTGAACTATGATGTAATATTAGTCCTCCTTTTTATCTCCTTGTAGATAAAGAAGAGACTTGAAACAATAAAAATGTGGTTCTACAGAAGGATGCTGAGAATATCAAAGACTGATAATGGGAGCAATGACAAAAATTTAAAGAAAATGGAAAGAAAAAAGACACTTATACTTAGCATCATAAAGAGACAATTGAAATTTGCAGGACATTTACTGAGGAAAGAGGGTTAGAAAATTTGACACTCACTGGACATATTGAAGAGGGACAGATGGAAGCAGTGTATAACCTACCTAACAAATTTTTGTAAACACTTAGCAGAGCAAGTTTGAAGATTGATTCCTGACAGAGTGGGATAAGATTTCTTACAGATCAAATGGCCATTCAAGAGAAGATATCTCAGTTTATTCAGTTGAGGAAAAAGTAGATGGTTTCATGACTTTCCCAAGGGCATTAACACAAAAATGAATGCACAAAACTAAATGGGAACTTGAACTCGGCTCTCAAATTCTAATTCTCACTTGCCGATAACCATTATGCTGCTTGCATATTCTCTGATGATCCCATTAAAAAAAAATCAAATACTTTTACCTATCGATATTTAATTTAGTCTAACTGAATGTCACAGATATGAGAGAACTCCATGTTGTTATTATGCAAACTTATTTTAGTCCAAAGCAAGATGAGTTCCCTGTATGGCTTTAATAAGTTCTTGAATTAACCTGCTATCCTGCTATATTTACAAGAGCCAGATTAGGCTGAAAATGGAGTGCTGCTACAATATATGGGCAGGAACTACCCAGTCATCACTTTCCAGTTTCAATAAAATCTAAGAATGTCTATGCTGCATTTTGCATGATGAAATATCCAATCTGCAACCCCTTTCCCATAGATAAAGCATTGCTGGCCTCTTGCAACTCTGTAACTATTTCCAAGGAAAGTGTTCAGTTCTTACCTTACTATGACCTCTGTCTTTCCTCACACATTGTAGTGAACCACTTTCATTCCCTTTGTATTCATTGGTGAGATGTAAGTTCCACTGAAACAGGTTCTTCCCATAAACCGCTACTTTGTGGAACTGATTCCTGCCACCTACAATTATCAAAGTTTTAAATGCAATGACAATCGCCATCCTTTGTCTTTGTGAAACCTGTTCTTTTATTGTTCATTCTTCTCAGTAGAGTTTCCACATTCTCTTCCATTCCCAGTAACTGCTTGTGTCTTAGTGGCATTCTTGCCTTGCTAGGTGTGAGATGATTAAAAATAAAAATATATATGTGTCCTATCTCAATATATCATATGTGTCCTATCTCAATATATCATATGTGTCCTATCTCAATATATCATATGTGTCCTATCTCAATATATCATGTGTCCTATCTCAATATATCATATATGTACTATCTCAATATATGATATGCATGGGGTGCATCTACAACGTCTTGTTGCAGTTGTGCAGACAGAAGACTGTTGGTGATGAGAAGACAATGAGTGGTGCAGGACTCCAGAAGAAGGAAACCATTGCTATTACACTTGCCCATGTGATGTTTTCCCATCACTCCCTTCCACGCAACATATAATCTCTACTGACACAGGTGTTAAAGTCTTTGAGAAAGATGAGCATATATACCCTGGGCACAGCCGAGATGGTGTATTTCAGATCCTTGTAGAATCTTTTATCTCATCAAGGTTAGTCATAGTGAGGGCATACATGCTGATCAATGTGGCAAAATTCGTCCTGGGGAGTGGCAGGTGGACGGTCATCAGGCGATCATTGATCCCCTCAGACGAGCTGCTAGATCTCAATATATGATATACGTACTATCTCAATATATGATATACGTATCTCAAGGCTGAATAGATTTTGAATGTCATTTTCACATATCAATGGAAAGTATGATATTCAAGTTGCCTTATGTTTAATGTTTTTCTTCCATGTTGATAACTCAACATGATTAGCTGAATGAAACAAATACTGCAGAGATGAAGTCCATCAATTCTTCATATCACTTCTTTCTTTATTTTGACTCTGCTAATAAAATTACTTTTGAAAATATAAAAAATGAACAAAGCTATTAGATTATTTCAGTTGTTATTCGTTCTTCAGTTATTATATTTAAACACCTTTGAAATAAGTTTTTAATTCAAATGTACAACTATTTTTTTTAATTTTGAGGAGTGAAAAAAAGTATCTTCCTTATTCTATAGTGATGAAGTGGGAGAGAATAATAGAATTAATACAGTTTCAATCCCAAAAGAATCAGAATGAATAAAATTGTTGATTGAGACTGTTCACTTTGTAGATTGTCTTGGAATTTTTTCTTCTTTTTTCAATATTTGTTGATCTGATAATTGAAAAGAGAATAAAAGAATATGTGAATAACAGAATTTATTCATTCTTATTACCTAAGTATTCACAAATACTTAATGATGCAATTCATGAGTTTCCACATTTTCTTTTCATTTCAACTGCACCCCACTTTTTTCTCTCCTCCCTCATCTTTTCGGTTATTGGATGAAGAGGAACTCTTGTGAAAGTGGCAGTGAGAAACAAAGCAGAAATTTTTGTTTCTTATAAATTTCTCTCAATTTCTAACTTAAAGAATCACTTCATTTACTTCTGCATTGAAGAAAATAACACAATGGGAAGAATGAAATATCCTTGCATTCGAAAACAAAATGAATGCAAGGGCATTATGCTGTCAGTAATTGTTGACTTTCTCCCATGGCAATTTTAATAAGAATTTACATTTTGGAAAAGAATGGAATAAAACATCTTTTCAACCTAACTTTAATTTTTTTTCTCTAATCAGTATCACCCCATGCAAGTAAAGTAAAGGCACTAAGACACAAGGGGTCACAGTGTGTGGAAGAATTAGGAACAGAAATATTAATAATGAGTAGAAAGAGGAAAAAGTAATCAGGAGTTCAGTAGATAGCAATTGATATTTTTTGCAGATTAAATTTGGCTGGAAAGCATGGAGCCAGAAGGGAGTTACACAAGTAAAAAGTGCAAAAAATGAATCTGTTAGCATAGAATTTACAACAACATCTAGCCAGCTTGACTGTAAACTGATGACATCGTGACGTCAGTCTAGTATTGCACTTAAATTCAGCATTATTCACACAATTATAATAATAATAATAATTTTATAGATAAAGTCTTGGTAGCATAGTGATGAGCTTATCCAAACAATCATCATGGACTTTTCAAGTGTTTTTTCACACTTACAGGTCAGAAGTTTTCTTTTATCAATATCTGTAAATTATACTATGTATAATAGACTTCCTCTACCACCTTAGTACAAGTAAACTTCCATAGAGTATGTGGCTATGTTCCCACCATGCTATCATTGCTTCTGTGGTGTTGTTATCATGTAGGCTTTTACAGGTGGGAAATTATCAACTTCAAATCCAACTGATTTGGAATTTTGAGTTTTCTTTCTCTTAGGCTAATTACCACTTAAAGCAAAAGATTACTGTCTGCTTTGTTATTTAACCCATAGAATGGGGAGAAGAAATGTGTTTATGTCTTTCCTAAGGGTATTCCTGAAAAAAATGAATGTAACTACCACTGCCAGAATTTTAAAACATCATGTCAATCCCACTTTCCAGTAAACAAGACTTATGTTCTTAGGATAGACTCTTCCATTTTCCCCATTCTCAGTCTTCTCAGACTCTCTCCCTTTCATTTCTTGTAACCCCCTGCATTCTAGTGGCATTATTCCCTTGCTTGGGGTGAAATGATTACAACAAAAAAATTAAATATGTAATGGTTCAACAGTTCAGTTTAGTTTAAAGATGAGCTACTAGACAACAACACAGATTTTTTGTTCTCCCAATAAAAGGCCCAAGAGCCATTCAAGTTAGAGAATTACTGTGTGGTGTTGTATAAGCATAAGAAAGGCCAAGAAGTAATGTTCATGAGACTAGGCAGGAAAAATAATGGTTAACTCTAGACTTGAAGAGATCAAGATTGTCGTGATTGGGAAAACATCTATTCTACAAAGCAGTAGTTCTTGGGGAGAAATTCTCTGAATGGAACTTTCTTCTGACTAATGGAATATGAATGGAATGAGGATGATTCATTATTTTGTAAGTGGCATGATGGGTCCCAGTTGTAAAGGTCATGAATGGTGGCACTAAGGAATATAACTCCCCAGAACACATACCGGGAAATAATTATGTGCATAATGTAAATGCATTCCTAATGATTGCTGTAAAAATGTGACAAATGAGAACCCTACCATCTCAGAGATTGTAATGATCCCAAACCTTTTTGAACCATTGTGCCCTCAGACACTTGTGAATTGGCAGCTGCCCATTGTAGTAAAATGCTACATTCCTAAACACAAGGTGCCCACATGTCAAGATCACTCTCTTGGTGTTGTTGGTCGAGTCTAAAATAATGTGAAAACCAACAGAGTTTGGCGCAGGCATAGTTGTAGGTATTGCCGGAAAGTGATGTAGCAGACCAGCACACCATGTTAGGGGATACACTCTAAAATAGCACAGTTTTTACTTCTTAACAAACTTTTCTCTAGGAGATACCCAGAAGGCAGTGGTGGTTTTAATTCACAGTTTTCCTTTTGATAGACTGGTTGTCACCCAAACAAGAGAGTCCAATCTGCCATGCTTTGGTACCTATAGCTGAGGTAAGATAGATTAATGCCTTTTCCAAGGCCAAGGCAAGCCACCTGATTGGAGGACATCAAGTAACCTGGAGAGGGATGGCTTCACCAGGTGAAAACACCCAAGACATGCCACATGATGAGCACAGCAAGAAACTATTAATGGAGACTCACATGAGCACAACAGATTGAGGAAAATGGTGGACAGCCCAGCATGCTAATGACTCTTTCCAGGATTAAGGCCAAAAGAAGAAGAAAGACAGAAAATATTGAACAATTATTAGGTTGGTGCAAAAATAATAACGTTGTTTTTTGACGTATTTTTACGTCATTATTTTTGTCTTTCTTCTTCTTTTGGCCTTAATCCTGGCAAGGATACATTCATTATTATGGTCTGTCTATATTTCTGAGATGAGGTATTATGTACATTATTCAGACTATTGTCCTCATCTTTGTCACCATATTTATCCCAATGTTTCAGCCGTTGTACGCTCCGGCCTTCTTCAGGCATATGGTTGGAATTTCGAACTGGAACCTTTATTTCTAGTTCCACATGCCATGTTTGATGGATGCTAATTTCCCTCTGAAAGTTCTCCACTGCCTTAACCGGGTATTGAACTCACGCTCTTCAGGTCTTCAAATCTTTATCCACTGTGCCATGTGTCCTTGAGGACATCTGGGTATGAATTTCTGGGTATTATAAACCTAATGTCTTCAGTAAACTATTTTTACCAGTGCTCATATTGCAATTTTGCTGTTATCAATACATGTTTTTACCAGAGCTCATATTGCAACTTTTGTTGTTATCATTGCTTTTCTCGGCCACTCCTTATTACTGGTTCCCATATTGTATTTATTTCTATGCTTGGTCGGTTCAGGAGATTTTTGTGGCCTAGCATATGTGCTGATTCCTTAAGTTTACAAATTTTCCAATAGTGTTCCTTGTCTATGATCTCAGCATGATCCCGCAGAGGGCGGTGATCTCCTTTCTCTCTCCACATGTGGTCAGCCACACCTGATTTTTCTACTACCACTCATGTTACAGCTTTCTGGTGTTCTTGAAGCCTTACCTTGAGGGGGTGGCCTGTCTCTCCTTTATATTCCTTTCCGCAGCTGCACGGGATAGCATACACACAGTCTTTAGTCATGTTCTCAACTATGCAGGGGTCTCACTCAGGAGAGATATCTGCAAAGTGTCGTCAAGCTTTTGAAGGTTGTCCTGATGTTACATGGACCACAGATCCTTTGTATTTTCTCTGATATCCCCTTCACATAAAGCAGGAAGACTGTTTTCTGAGTGTTGTTGTCCTCCTCCACTTGCACCCACCTATACCAGTTTTTGAGGGCTGCTGCCATGTACCCAGGGTAGTTTTTATGTTGAAGGGTACTATTTATAGTGACCAATTCTTTATCTAACATCTCTGGGTCAACACTTATGACTTTTGCTTGGTGTTGTAAACAATGGACGATCCCTTTCTTTATGCTGTATGGTTGGTGGGAGTTGAAATTGAGATACTGTCTGGTGAATGTCGGTTTACGGTATACATGGCACGTGGAACTAGAACAGTCTACCCCAGTGAGCGAAATAAAGGTTCCAGTTTGAAATTCCAACCACCTGAAAAAGGCCGGAGTGTACAACGGGCGAAACGTTGTGATAAATATGGCGACAAAGAGGACAATAGTCCGAATAATGTAAATAATATTCATTATTATTAGGTTGGTGCAAAAATGATGTCGTTTTCTCACATAATAACATATCTGAGAAGACGACATTATTTTTGCACCAACCTAATATATTAGGCTATTTAGGCAGAAATTAAAAAGTCATGTAATTTAAAGTCATAAAAACAGTTATATATTTGTTTCCCCTTTTAATAATCATGGTTGCTTAATGTCCTGGGAATGATGATAAACTACATCTGCGTCCTGGGTAAGACGGTAAACTACGTCTAGCAGCAAGGCCTTGGATCAGAAGGTTTTGATGAGCGTGGAACCAGCTCTTAATTGCCGGTGATTCCAGGTCTGCCCTGACCTAGGGTGGTAGCACCTGTTAGGGTCCTAGCTATGTGCAAATAGTTAACCCCAAAACTGGGGCAAAGACACTATGAAAGTATAAAAACAGGTTTTAATACCAGAAAAACTTTGTAAAACATTATTTCCAGCAATACATTTTTGAAGAAAAATATTACCTACAATGTTTTTAAAAAATAAATATTACTAGCAATACATTTTACAAAAAAAAAATATTACCAGCTATATATTTTTGAGGAAAAAATATTACCAGCAATACTTTATTTTAAAGAAATTATTACCAGCAATACATTTTTGAAGGAAAAATATTACCAGAAATAGATTTTTTGAAAAAAAAATTACCAGCAATAACAATTTTGTTGGCATTGAGGTTGATAAGCCATAAAACAAGCCAAGCCAAACCAAGCCTAGCCTAGCAATGGTTGCTTGTTGGCTTGGTGAGTCTTTTCTTCATCATGCCAATCTTGGAAATCTAATAGAGACAACAAGCCTAATTTCCCAATCTATGTCAATCTTTGCACAGTACTTTCTTTTTATCAACTCTAATGCTGAAAGCCCAATTTTGCAGTGGTAGGTCTTCACAAATGTAATTAATTATCATTCCTTAATCTTTAGCACTTAGAAGAAAATCTTCATCTTCATCTTTCATTGATATTCGTAATCCAATTAATTCCATGATGGCAATTTTTTTTCAATGTGTTATTAGAAGACAACACAAGACACTTTTCTAGCTCTGGAAACTTAATGTCAGATGGAGATTTGACCCTAAATGATTCCTGGAACCATGTGAAATACTCCATATTATCAGATTTGAAACCATTTGCTTAGCTGAGATAGATGTCCTCCAAAAACAAATTTTGTATTGTTATTGAAATCAATTTCACTGGTGGCCAAAAAACAACTGCAATAATGGGAAAACACTTTTTGCCACTGTTGTTAGATTGCCAGACATGAATGCCAAAGAATTACTTGCAAATGGTAGATGACACTACCAAAGCAGTATAAAAGAAAAATGTGCAAAAGTTTTATTCTCTTGCATATTAGTGGCATAATTGCTTTGCATGGTGTGTAATGATTAAAAAGCCTTTCTGGAAGAAATGAAAATTAGATTCAGTGAAAGATCAAGCTATGAGGGTCATTCGAAAAGTTCTAAGACTCACCCAGAAAGAAGAGTCATAACTGAACATTTTTGTTGTGACAACACACTACCACTTCTTGTAGAACTAGAAAAACTTATTCAGATTTCTATCTTAATTTCTGTTCAGGTGAGTGTTGTCCAACAAATTTAAAAATGATCAAAGCAGAGGCCTGAGCAGTCATAATATATCTGCAAATGAAAGGTGTGACATTCAAGAAAATCCATGAGGACATTGTACAAGCACTTGCTGAGGACTCTCCTTGATATGCAGCTGTGAATAGTGGGTTGTGGAATTCAAGCAAGGCAGGGACAGCCCAGAAGCTGACCCTTGATCAGATTGTCCAGAAACCTCAACAATGGATAAATTGATGCCATTCACTGTATGGTCTTGGGTGATAGACATCTTAATGTCTAGTAGATAGCTAAGTACATAGGCATTAATTATAACTGAGATTTTAGTCTGCAAGATGGGTCTCAAGAATGCTAAGAATAGAGAAGAAACTAAAAAGGGTTGACATTTCTAGAACACTTCTGACGTGCTTCCAGGCTGATCCTGTAAATTCCTTCCACAGATAGTAACTCAAAATAAAATCTGGGTTCACCAATTCATACCTGAATCAAAGATTCGAAGCAAACAGTAGAAACACTCTGGTTCTTCACCCTCAAATAAGTACAAGCAGACAGTGTCTGTTGGCAACATAATGGCTTCTGTTTTTTTTTTAATTCTGAAGGTTTAATCATGATAATCTGGAAAAGTGAGAAACTATTAATGGATAGTATTATCCATCAGAATTAAGACAACTGAAGGACGCAATTAACTCAAAACACAAAGAGAAGCTGAGGGCAGGTGTGCTCTGGGTCCAGGATAATGCACCCATTCATACTACTTAGGTTGCAGTAGCTGAAGCTGCCACCTGTGGCTTCTGAATTGCTACCTTATTCCCCTTACTCACTTACTTACTTCTTTCTGTTTCCTAAACTCAAATCCCACCTGTATGTTTGCCATTTTGGAAACAATGATGATATTATATATGCTGTGGAAGGGTTTTTGACAGATTGGGATGTCACCTTTTTTTGTGATAGGATTGCAATGCTTAAGCATCATTGGACCAAGTGCATTAACATCAAGGGGGACTTCTGGGTGATACTTAGAACCTACTGAATGACCTTCATATATAGGAAAATATTAGTTCATAATGCTTTTTATTTATGTATGCTTAACTGAGTCTTAATTAAAATAATGAATCATATAATTTAAATTCATAAAATTATTTACACTATTTACATTTTCAGACTGTTGTCCTCATCTTTATTGTCATATTTACAATGTTGGAGAGTTGAGTTACTAAAGGGGGTAACTAAATCAGAGACATCCAGAAAAGTTGTGGCACATGGAACTAGAACAATCTACTCTGGTGTGGAAAATAAAGGGTTCAGTTTGAAATTCCAATATATACCACCTGAACAAGGCAGGAGTGTACAACGGCTGAAACATTGTGAATATGACAATAAAGATGAGGACAACAGTTTGAACAATGTAAATAGTGTAAATAGTTAAAATACCTCATCTCAGAAATATAGACAGATATCATGAAATTATATATTTATTTATATTTTAATGAGCATGATTATAAGAGAAGATTTATCTAAGTTAAAAGAACATTGAGCCTGGTCAGTACCTAGATAGGTGACTGCTTGGAAATACCAAGTGATGTAAGCCCTTAACAATACACAATGGGCCAGTAAATTAGGGAAATGGTGCATTCCTTCCCATGAACAGCAAAAGATGGAAAGATCTGGGGAAGGCCTACATCCAACAAAAAACTCTCCCAGATTGACTGAGAAGAAGCAGATGATGAGCCACAAATCTCAGAATCCCAAGAAAAACAACCACCATAACATACTGTTCTACATCAATCATTGTACAGTACTTTATACCACTGAAAGCCCAAGTTTGCAGTAGTAAGTCTTTTCAAATATTTATTTTTGTTGATATTTGTAACTCAATTAATTCTATGATGACAAATCTTTTTTCAATGTGTTCTTAGAAGTCATCATAATAAAGTTTTCTTCTTCTGCATATGTAACATCAGATAGAGATTGAACGGATTTTTGACCAATATGAAATCCTCCATATTATCTTTATGTAAGCAGTTTTTAAATTATTTGCTTAGTTAAGATAGGTGTACTTCAAAAAAAAAAAAAAAATTGTATTGTTATTGAACTCAACTTCCTCGTATCACAAATGGCTGTAATAATGAAATACTAATAACCATCTTTGTCACTAGCTTCATTCATTTTTCTTTTGCATTTATATAATATTTGTTTGCCTTTTCATCTGCAATATCTCAAACTGTTAACGCAAGTGCAAGGGAGGTGAGTAGCATTATCTTTATTGCACTGGAAATACCAGTTGTTTTGATAATGCTCTATTCTTTGTATCAATAATGAAGAATAAACGGTATCTCTGTGTAATCTAGGAAGATCAAAAGCAAAACCTGATTGGGACATCAGTTTATAGATGAGCAAATGGATAAACTATTTTTTTTTTTTTTTAAATTTCATCTCAAGCAAGACAATAAAGTCACTAAAACACAAGGTGTTACTGAGTGTTAGAGAATATGAGAAAATATTATTCAGGAGAGAGAACAGTAAAAGAACAGGAATTAAGTTAAGAAAACAGAAGATAATGATTGACATTGCATTTAAATTACTGAAGGTCAAAGTTGACTGGGAAGTCAGAAGTAAGAAGGGGATTCCACATGCTAGAAGTGTGATAGAAGAAACTGTTACCATAAAACTTATAGTTACATCTAGTTATTTCAACTGTAAAATTATGAGCCTTTGCTGTCAACCTAGTATTGTGCTTAAATTCATAAATTCTAGGTACAAAAGTGGAAAAGTCATTAGAACAATTACCATGAAAATATTTTTCAGAAAAGACACAGGGAAGGTATGTTATGGCAATCTGAAAGTGTCCAAATCTGAGATGCCTGGTCAGGACAAATAATATTGCAGATTCTTCTTTGCATTTTATCAAGAATCTCTAAATAAATAGCAAGAACACCAGACCAGATGTAGCAACAATATTTAAAGTAAGAAAAAAAGAAAAAAAAATACATATATATATATATATATATATATATATATAGATAGATAGATAGAGAGAGAGTCTCACATATGAATATCTTCTAATAATAGCAAAGATTTAACAAAATATAATATAATATATGCAATGTATAAACTTACATTAATATAAAGGTCTACTTGACATAAATTTGAAAATCCTTTTTATTTGTATATGTTTTATATTAACATAATAATTGGAAAAAAGTATTCACATGATAAAACCTAATAAAAGCAGGGATTTAACAAAATATTTCATAATTTTTTATTAGCACTGATGAATATTACAAGATAACTATTGAACATTAAGTGGGGTATTGGTCTACTATTGTTACGAAGTAATAAATTGATCCCTTCAAAGGATCGTAAATAATGTATTAGGTTGGTGCAAAAATAATGACGTTTTTTGACGTATTTTTAACGTCAAAAAACGTCATTATTTTTGCACCAACCTAATAATTGGAAAAATATATTTAAATATACATATGTGAAAATTTTCTAATAGTAGCAATTTACTAAAACATAATAAGATGTAACATAAGGCCATATGTATGAATCAAACTCACTAGTCAGTCATAATAAATCTTAGTAAGACATGCTTGCTAACCATTATACCATATCAAAGTGCTTTCGAATAATAGTGATGACTTATAAATACATATTGTCATTGTTTTTATGATATTGGAAAACTAGTTCTAATAATATTTTTCTGAATCCTGAAACCTTTTCTTTAATATGCCATCTTCTTTCAGGCTGTAATCGATCATGGCTCTCCATAACTTCTCATCTTTTGTTGTTCTGAGTACCTTTTACCTTTTTCTAAAATGTTACTATATAATATTCTCAGAAAGAAAAAATTAATTCAACATATGCATGGCTTAAAAGTTGTAAGAATGGTTATGCATGGTGATGTAATGGAATAACCTGTCACCCCCATGAGTAACTACACTATAGGTAGTAGCTACCTATAAGTAGCTGTATGGCAACGGACTACAGAGAGTTGCTGGGATCTGTTATTCAGATCTTGGCTGCTGTGGAACTCTCTACCATCGGGGAGAGAGGTACCTGGACGAGGCTATGCAGAAAGGCAGGGTCTTGTCCAGGGAGGTAGATAGACCTGAACCCGTTTATGCTGGGTTATGGGGAATTTTTGGCTGAGCCTATGGGCTTGGATTGCCCCACATTAAACTCAGTGTTGTGCTACATCCTTTCATTATGGGGATGCAGGTAAATATCAACTAACTGGATCTGTTGAGTACGACTCAGACTTACACAAGATCTACCAACCTTCCAATAGTAGCACTCACTACTGGATTGACTTGCGACGACCTTGTATATAACTGTTGCTTTTATTCTTATTGTACTGTTTTTTTTACAATAAACCTTTACGTATTTTATCCACCTTGTTTTTCAAGTATATATTCCTATTAGCACAGAATATAACACATAGTTCCAACAAATAGTTAAGATACAAAACCAGCAAAAAGGATTTGACGTTATTTATGGTCTGTTAAAATACAAAAAGGTTCCAAATGAAAGAAATGTACTGTTGAAGTTTTGGGGTCTGCATGAAACATCTCTCTATATATGCATGAATAAGAGTGTGGGTTTACAAATAGAGAAACAAAGGATTCGGATAAAACTTTGTCTGATTTGTTGAATGCACTTAGTTGGTAAAAATGGGGAAGCAGTTGGTGTTAGTCCTTTTGAAGTTGCCTGTAGCAAATGGATCTTTCTGAAGTGAGTGCATCCCATTGCAACCTAAATTCCTTCCTTTTCATTCTTTCATTTAATTGAACATTCATGTCTTTTTCCATTCACTGCATTCAACAGTTAATTGTATTGTTTAATGAAGATGACTTTGACAGCAGGTTTCCTGCAACATCTCTAATCAACATGTTTATCACATCTATAACTGATAATTGAAGCAGATCTTCAGCTAGGATATAAGGCTTCCAGCTTATTGTTCCTGTTATCATGTTACAAATGAAAAAGATTAACACATTTATACATGATACTCAACTATATGGGTACATTTAAAAATCAGCTTTGGTTACATGGCCTAAAACATTTAACTAATATTGATGATTTGGAACTCTTTATTATGGTACAATAATCAGTTCTGAGCTCCAAACATAAAACATTAAATTAAAATATTTTTGTACCATCTTGATGATTTGAAACAATTCATTATGGTAGAAAATCAGTTCTGGCTCTAATAATGTATTATACTAAGATATCTTTGTACCATATTGATGATTTGCAACTCTTTATTATGGAACAAAAAGCAGTTCTGGACTCTGACTATAATACATTAAACTAAAATAATATTGTACCATATTGATGATATGGAACTGTTTATTATGGTAGTAATATCACTTCTGGGTTCCAACCATAATAAATTAAACTAAAATAATATTTTACCATATTGATTATTTGGAACTCTTTATTATGGTACAAATATCAGTTCTGAGTTCCAACTATAAAACATTAAATTAAAATATTTTTTTATATTAATGATGATTTGGAAGTTTTTGTTATGGTACAAAAATCGTCTTTGGCCACCAAAGTTATAATATTTTTTAATCATCTAGTTTAGTATCAGGCATATATTTTATTAACTAAGGATAAGGATATTAGAAAATTATCAATACAGCAATAATATTTATTTAAGATTAGTGGATGTAAAACCGACAATGAAGTCTTTAAAACTTTTTGTATGAGAAAAGTATAAAAATATTATGTAAGTACTAGTCATAATTCTTTTTTGCATTAATGCCCAAATTATTTTAAGATGTAAACATTAAAATAATGAACAGATTTCAAAAAAACATTAAAAATAAATAACTTACTCAAGCCAAGTCAAAATATACAATGTTTAATGTTATTAATTCCCATGACTAAAATTAATTAGCTGTTCTTTGTTTGATTAAAATTGTATTATGAAATGTATAGCTTCAATGTGTTCAGTGAATGCATTGGCAATTATTGAATAATCTTTGTAGAATTTGTTTATCGTTAACAAAGAAATTAACTTCCTACAGAAAAAATGCATCTGCAATAAAGAATTCAAAACAATTTACATCCAATGGAGTCTTCCATATGGCAAAACTCTCCCATGGATTCCAAGATATTAATGCATACTAGTTAGCAAGAAGATTACATCAAAGCAAATGTTAGATTACAGTTTTAGATGATATTCAGTTCTATCTAAGCCATTTGCTCATTCGGGAAATCTGCAGTTTCATCTCTACAGATGGATAGTCTACACCTTTAACAACTTCTATATATAAGTAAACTGAAGACTATTTACATTATTCGAACTATTGTCCTCATATTTGTCGCCATATTTCTTACAACATTTCGGTAGTTGGAATGTTGAACTGAACCCTTTATTTCATTCATTGGGGTAGACTGTTCTCGTTCCACGTGCCATGTATAAAGGATGTCAGTTACTGTTAATTCCCCTCTCCAAGTTCTCCACTGCCTTAACTGGTATTGAACTCACACTCTTTGGGTCCTGTCACTGGATCTAACTAATGCCATGTGTCCTTGAGCGTACAACAGCTGAAACATTGTAATAAATATGGCGACAAAGATGAGGACAATAGTCTGAATAATTTAAATATTGTGCATAATACCTCATCTCAGAAATATAGACATATACTGAAGCTTATTGTAAAAAATCATTTTACACTATTTACATTTGGACTATTGTCCTCATCTTTAGCGTTGTGATAACAATGCTTCAGCCATTTTCCCCTTTGGCCTACATCAGGTGTATACCGATCTGAATAACCTACAGGGAATTCTGCGGGTTCATTGTTCTCCTTCTTAATTTAAATAAACTTTCTAATTTATATCATTAATTTACACATATTAAATAAACATATTCTTTTTATTTAAAAAATTTCTAGTCTGAGACACCCCTCGGATGTTGCCAAAAGTGATACACTCCATCCATCAAATAAACCATGCATATCTCATTTACCTGAGAGAAGATCTAGCCCTTAGGTGCAGATCAGCAGCTTTACTAGATGCCCATGACATGTAAATAGGTTGTCAAACCAACTGCACCTTGGATATTTAGACAGGGGACAAACCAAGTGACCAGTAGATATATAAGCACCCACCAGAGACGGAAGAGAAGATAATAACTTACATGAGAATATAGAATTAATATTTGGAGAAAACCCCAAAGACACACACCCATTTGCTGACAGTAATTGATAATGTTCAGAGTTGAATAAACAGCCATTATATATATATATATATTTAGAGAGAGATTTAATCTCATGTTTTCTTTAGTCCATACAACAGGGTCATTATAAATTTAATTAATAGCTTGATCCTACCACCACGTTTCATTTAAGCCAGTGGTTTCAAAACTTTGGACCACATTTTCAGAATTAAATTTTTTATCTGATAAAAAGTCCATTTAAAAATTAAAAACTGAAAGAGTATTAAAGGGCGATAACCATGAATTCGAAGTCAGAGCATTATCATTGATAACTCTCTCCTCCAATTTGCAGACTCTAGTTACTATTTTTTTAATACTTGATATAATGCAAAATTATAAATGATAAAATTGGTCAATAATTATTTATAACTACTTATACTCAGACCGATGCGTGAAATAACAAGCAATCCATAATAATATTTAAAATTTGGGAATAATATTTATTTCTGGCATATAAATTTTTTGAAACTCTTTGATTGTCTTTCAATCATTCCAACTCACCTGCTATCTTCTTCCACCACACCTATGGAGTGTGCTGCACCATATGCGAATCGCTGTGTTAAACTAGGGTGAATTTGGAATTATATATATGCAATGATTTATATGCCTCCTAGAATGTTGGACACAACTCTACAAGCATACAGCATATTAAACTTTGTTGATAAATATGTTTCAGCAAAATACTGCGAACGTATTGGTGCTTCCTGAAACAAGAACGTATGAATCAATAAACAAATAATTATACAAAATTAACATTTAATGGCCAGCTACTTGTTTCCAACTACATCTAACCTGTAACAAAATCAACAATTTGAACAAGCTCAAGCTGTCAGTCACAATGATTTGTGACTTTCTGCTAGTGCAGTCATCGATAGATTTGGAAGAATTCAGTCTACCCAATTTCACTCATTAGGCTAGGATCAACTGATAATATGGCTTTCAGATACCTTCCATTGAAGCCACAGACTGTGATTGCCTCAGAAGGTCAATAACATATAGATACCACCTTCCTGAAAAATCGATTATAGTGAGATATGAACGCAGGTCTCTTAGTCAGAAAGTGAATGCTCTAACAATTAACAACAACCTATTCTATAGGCTCAGCAAAACTAAAAAAGAATGAATACAAAAACGCGTGAATTAAGCCATGTAGGTAGAGACATCCATCTTTTATATGTATGCATGTGTTGGAGTTACCTCCTCCTTACTTTCCTAATTGTCCCTAGGGCATGCTCTCCCTACACTATAAATACTGGCAATTTATTGCCTCGTTCTCTTTTTCACTTTACATTTCAGCGGACACATTTAGAAATGTGATCTCTTGCAAAGATCCGCATTTTTGCCCACTTGTGGGAAGACGCCATGAACACACATATACATACATACGAACTTTCACCAATATACAACCTTTTTACATTCACATACAAACACAAATGTTGATGCCTTTGTCACTTGTAAATTTTGTCATTTAATACTTATATTTGCTGATATATATACATCAGTGTTGTTCGTTTTCTTTACATCTTCAGTTGGACTCAACTTGAGTCTGCCATGCTCTTGTAATTGGACCTTGTTCTAGCAGGAATAAACAGCACATGTTCCTAATATAGCGACACCCAAACCCACACGGTCTTCTATACATGCATGAAGAGATTTATGTGTGAGAAACTTTTGAGAAGAGTTCTTTATCTGTTTGGTAGAATTATTACTTAAGAAAGTTCAGGGAATTGTATACTATGTAATATCCTGTGTTATATTCAAAGGAAAATCAGATATGTTTGTGATTGAAAAGACTCCTAGAGGAGAAATGTCATGTCCTATGTCTAAGATACTTATGTGGGTAAAGAGAAAGAAAGAAAAATGGTGAAATATTTACACCCTTTTTTATATGCCACTTGGCACTGCCATCTACTCTTCATTAGAAGAATCTCTTTGGCAGACAAGTTAGGAAATTCCATACCTTGTTGAAACAGTGATGTTCATTGCTAGCATGGTCTGTAATGTGCCAAGCATCAGCAAAGTTAGTTGTGTCTGTGTATCAGCGAAGTAAATTATGATTGACTGAAATTATTAAAATAATCAAATATTCTGGGATGGGGAGCTACGGCAGATATTTTCTGTATCGTTGCTCATGATACATAAAAAACAAACTCTCGAGAAAAGCATTGCAAATCAGGAAGAAAGAAATTGTCTGTCATAAGGAATTAATATAAGCATTGCTGACAGAATTAGGCTTAATTTAATGCATGGTGTAAATGCTTTGCAAATTATTTTATGATAAAAATGCATTACTTATTTCCACTCGTTAGGAATTAATGCAAACATTATTGTCAGAATAAAGTTATTAGATAATGATAAATGCACTAGAAATGAAACTGATAAAATTATAAAAATATTTTGTTTTTCTCTTGATTAACAGTTCAGAATGTAATTATGCTTTTCTGTTCAGTAAAGAGGCTGAAATAAATGTGTGGCTTCATCTGGTGGAAATTAGTTGAAGCATAAGCAAACTTCATCACAGGGAAATAAAATAAAAATATCAATTTATTAACATCAGTTTTCCAGAAAATCAAAAGGTTGATAAGCTGTACAAACAAATTAATCAATCAATCCAAGAAGTCTTATTTGTAAATATTGAATGCATCTAACATTTCTGGGCAAAACAAAGTGGTCAAAAACAAATTGTGAAATGTCAATGCTTCAAAATGCAGTAGAATAAGACAAAACAGGTTTTGCTTCACACAATTTTAAAAAGTTGTTTTTCTCAAGAGTGAGTTTCAACAAAAGAAAAGTGTCTTAAGAACAAATTTATCATGTTCAAGCCTTTTCTTTGTCAGAATCTAAATTTGAGCCCAAGAAAATATATTGTATCTCATGTTAAATGTAAAATAACAAGGACATATTCTGTCATAATGATTTCACCCCAATCAAGGCAATAAAGCCACTAAGATGCAAGGGGGTTACTGAGTGTGAAAAGAATATGAGAAAAGAAAACATTATTAAAGAGAGAGAACAATAAAAGAACAGGAATTAAGAAGACAGAAGACAACATTTGACATTGTATTTAAATTTTTGAAGATCAAAGTTGAAAGTGACTGAAGCCAAGATGCCAGGTCAGAAGTAATAACATTGCAAATTCTTCTTTGGATTTTAAATGTATAAAAGAAGCACCAGACCAGATGTGGTAATGATATTCAATGCATGGATGAATGGTTGACTTATAAATATGTAAGATAGAGGCTGATGAGAAAAATGGTCTAGCATAAGAGTGAACCAAGTTTCCTAGATGCAGAACTAGTAATTGATACAATATAATCTTTCCACTTCATGTCAGAAAAAAATTAGTATAAGAAGTCAAAATGAGTTACAATCACCCATGCTGATGCAGACTAAAAAAAGGTTCTCTGAGAAAATTAAATGGAACCTTTTTCATTAACAAGAAAAAAATATAAAATTAACAAGACATTCGTTGCTTTAGTTAAGTGACTGAAGCCAAGATATTAGATGTTAATGGTCCTAGCTGAGATGCTAGGACCAATAACATTGCATATTCTTCTTCACATTTTACCAAGAATTTCTAAATATATAGCAGGAACATCATATCTGGCAGCCTTATTTTAAGCATGGATGGGATGTGCAACTTATAAATGTGCAAGATAGATTCTAGTGAGAAAAATTCTCTAGGACAACACAGTGAACCAACTTTCCTAGCAGCAAACCTAGTAACTGATTTGATTTAATCTTTCTACTTTATATCAGTGGAAAACATTAGACTAAAAAGGCACAAGAAGTAACTCCCCTGGAGGTTAGCGTCAGCCATGATGGAAGACAAGAAATTGTTCTTGCAATCGACTAAAAGAGAGCAGTTGCATTTTGAAGACATGAAAATTAACATACAATTCCTTGCCCCAGTTGACAGCAGATTGTAAGTCATTTTTTTTTAAATCAGCTGCCAATTTTATCTTATTGGATCAATCAGACTTACCATTAAGTCAGGACTAAGTAGTTGTGTCATCAGATACCAACTTGAGAACTGATAGAACTAAATTAGGAACTACATAGTTCAAGGATTGAACTCTGGGGTATACCTGCTTTAATGCAAAATGATCTAGAAAAATGGGAATTCAAGACAACCTTCATTTTGAAATTTGATAATATAGAGATCATCAAATAAAAAATTAATCCGAAAATGCCATAACCTTTTAACTTGTGAAGAATTCCAGCATTCCAAACCCTACCAAATGCATTTGAGATATCCCAAGCAACAGTCTGGGCTTCACCATTCTTATCTACATCTCGATAGAGACTTTCAGCAATAACCACTAACAAATCAGCAGTTAGCCTAGAGGCAAAAAAAGTGTGCTAAATCCAACAATTGGAGGACAGAAGACATTGTAGGAAGTAAAGAATCTCAGACTTTTGTTCAACATTCCAGCTTCATCTATCATTCCTGCAGAAGAGACTGTCATGCAAAGATTGGATTGGTAAGCAACTCTAGATATCACTACAAAAGGCCTAATTTTTTTCATTAAAGACATAACTATCATTATGTTGTAAGAGAAATGGATGCATATTACAATAATTATTATGTATTAATATAATAATTGGAAAACAATATATTTAACAATGATATTAAACACATACGTAAATAAGAGGCCATTTTTTATGACAAAGTTACATTAGTACTAATATAATTTTTAAGTTCTATTTTATGTCTCTCAAACTGTTTTAAGTCCATCTTCAACACCATCTCTAATGCTTTTGCTACTTAAACTATAAAAATATTGTCTCTGATGATAAAATGTTATGAGAATATATTTAAACCAAACTGGTTCCAGACATTTTAAACACTTTAATGAAGTTCTTGTGTCGATCACAGCATAAATCCCAAAAGGAAATTTTCTGCTCGATTGCCAGGCATTTCAGAAGAGGCAGAAGATTGCAGACGAGTAGATTAAATAATAATCCATTATCATTTGATGTTGATTTCAAAAAGCATTTTTTGCAATATACTCAGGATGATTCATTCAGGCTTTATTTGATCAAATGCAATTCCCATAACCCCAAAGAAGATACTTTCCTTTGATTTGCACATCAAGAATCAGTGAACCAAATACAGAAAAGAGTTCAGAAGAGAAGGAAGACAAATGCAACTGCTATTATATGTAACACAGAAGCTGAGTGTTTGCTGTATTTTGGCCACAACACAAAACGATTAGTTAAACAAACCAGATGCTTTCTATCAGTGATAAGGTCATTGGTTTCGGAGGAATCCTATTTTTAGTATGAGCTACTGCTAAGGATAACTTCTAGAAAGATATTCTGAGCAAGATAAAAACACATTTAGTATAACCAACTTAGGCAAAAGAAAATATTTAGAAAAACACAGAGTTAAAAGAAATAATGACATTACCCTTCAAAACTTTCGATTCAGGGTGAAACAAATAAGAAAAGACAACGTCAATTGTGTAATTTAAGATTAACTGGTTATTGTTCCAACAAGAACTTGCAGGACCCAGTGATATTACATGATAAATCTTGTTATTTACAAAGATTATCTTAATACGGTACATTGTAGAATAAGAAGACAATATTGGAAAGGAGATTATCGCAAGCCATGTTTCTAAATGAGGAGGACTGATCAGGCTAACAAACCAGCATTTAGAATCTTAAGCTTATGCAGTGACCACAGCACTAAATGCATCATGAACATTTGCAATCTCTTCTAAATTACCATATATAATTGTGTATCATGAAACCTTTGAAGACCTAATTTTGAAGTTAATTTGACTACAGTAAATAAATATATATTGTTTGGTAAATGGCATAGCCAGGGCCAGCATTACATATACTAATTTTGATATCTCATTTATGATGTAACCCCCTTAAAATTAGCTTCAAAATTAGGTCTTCCAAAGTCACATGATACACTATATTATATTATATATTTATTTGTCATACAGCTTGATTAACGCTACTTAAAAATGCAACCAGACATAAATAAAGAAGACTACTAGATAATCTAACACATGCACACACATTCACATCTTCAACCATATCCTACATAGATCAACTAGAATTGTGATACACACACATACAAAAATTATATATATAAGCATTACTTGACAAGACAAATACATTTGAGGTCAGCTTAACCAATGAAAAACAAACAACACAAAAATATAAAATAGCAGAATTTTCTTTTCTCCTCCATATTTCATTCTCTGATGAAACTTAATAAGAAAATGAAACATGTTAAATTTATAAAAATTCCCTATTATTCTGTTGAATTCTCATACATATTTGATCCCAATTCACATATATATATATATATATATATATATATATATATATATATATATATATATATAGTGAATTCCTAAGATAATATTTCAAAAAATTGTTTCTTTTTTCCAGATAATTAAGAAATCTTAATTAAACTATATAATCTTCAAGAAAAACCTTTATTAAATCAATTACAACCACTTTTATAGATTTGTATTAAGTAGGAATAAAAATATTAATTAAAAATTAAAAATTAAGATGTGCAAAAGTAAGTCAATTCTTACATTTAATATTTGGCAACTGCTCATTTGAGGCTACAATGTCAATCAGTCTTTTTATATAATTTTAAGAAGTTTCTGGCAGTAGTAAGTGCGGAATTTTTGACTATTCTTCTTTGCAAAACTCCAACAATTTCCCATTATTACCCGTGTTTCTTGCATGTACTTCTTGCTTTCACTTGAATCACAGATTTTCATTTAGGTCATTCGAAGACTTGAAATTTCTTTTTAAGAATGCATTATTTTGTGGATTTGCTTTGATTCAGCTACAGAGAAGCATCTGTTTAGCAAAGTCCAAATTACTGTTTATAAACAATATTTTATTGTTTATAAACAATTGTTATATCCTTGTAAGTTTATAAACAGTAATTCAGACTTTGCTAACCGGACGCTTCTCTGTAGCTGAATGGTAGAGCATGTCAGGCCAAATGATTGTTTCCTTATAGGAGTACAGATTTGATACCTGTTGGAGAATGTATATTGTATATTAATGATAAAATATAGTTTCAAGTTATGCTATATTTATGGGCTAAACTGCTCAATATCAGGGATAGAGCATAGGAAAATTTAAAAGTGTACATTGCAGTCAAAACCTAGAGGCAACAGTCTGTTTCATGCTAAATGCAATTGTCAGGCCATGTGCATTGTGTTTTTGCTCAACTATTTATATACAGAGTCTGTTGTATTGCATTGTGGGTAGACTATTGTATTATTCTAACGGTTATTTTGGTGGTAGTAACAGTTGTGTTTCAAATTATTCTAAGGGCTATTCAATGTGAATAATGTAGTTATTGGTTATTTATAGTACTTTTTGTTATCTTTTTTATTATTGATTGTTTATGGTTGGTTGTTATTAATACATATTCTTGCGTTTATCTGTATGAACATGCTTTGTTTATAATTTGCTTAGTTTATTTATTTGCATGAATTAATTTATTTTATTTGTTTTTATTTATCTTATTTTATTTATTTATTTTTGTTTATTCTTGTTCATTTACAGTTTTTAATTTTTAAGTAACGTAGTAATAATTTGTTGTTAATTTGTATCTGCATTTTGAGATGAGTTCTGATTGTTTATTTAGTAGTAAACAATTTATTTTCCTATCCTCAAGGTCCACAGACATGATTCTTTATTTAGCAGTAAACTATACTCATTTATTTTATTAATACGTTAAGATTGTTTAGCAGTTTTATCAATAGTGTTTGTAGACCTTGAGGACTTGAAAATAAATTGTTGCATTGAAGACGCTGCTTGAAGCTGCTTGAGACTGCTAAAAGGTCATGCAAAAGTATTGAGCCAATGAAAGAGCTAAGATTATAAAGACATGATAATATGCAAATTTTTAAGCAGGAATTGTTCCATCTTATTAAAATGAGTGCAAATTGCCTTAGCAACTCAATGTAGTTGAAAATGTGTATTCATGTGTGGTTTTTAGCATCTTGTGTGCAACTAAGTGATTCTCTTTTGTATTAGCTGCAAAACCAAACAAACCTTCATTTCATTTCAGGCAGGCAACAGACACCACCAAATGCTTGTCAAATGCTACCACCCATCACAATAAATACCCACAAAACATGACCATTTTCTTGATATAACACCATCAACCTGATGATGGTCTTTTTAGTCAGGTACATCTCTGAAACTGAGTTGTAAGAGGCTCACTAGTTTCCTGGGGTGCTCCCATAGAGTTGCATCACCCAAATATTTATCATAGTGATCACCCACTAAAGGTAGGCAGATTTCATCTTCAGCTGTTGATGATGCTGTTGCCTCATCATCCATTGGATATGCACCTGGGACCACCTGCATAGCATGTGAATGGGATTTGAGCCAGTATCACCTCTACATTACTACAGACTAGTCTGGCCAAATGCCTCTATCCTCTGTCATTTAGGACCTGTGGATAACTATTGATGGTGGATGGTACTTTTTTCAAGCAGGTATTCTTGGCATATATTTCACACTGCATAGATCAAGCTATGTCAAATATCCTCACAGTTTCAAAAATGGAATATTCAATTCATCTGGCATCTACTCTTTCATGCTACATTCAAAATTCAGTTATTCACAAAATATAACAAGTCACTTGTATCTTAAGGCTGCTATCCAATTCATGTTGCTGACACCTGCTCAGGTACATTTTTGCTTGTTCCATACCCACAGAGCCTACCTGTGGTTTATACTGCAACTATGTGGGGAGGACCTTAATTACAGTTTTTGGGAGAGAAAGTATCTAGCATGATCAACAGTCTGAATACGGCTAGTATGCTCAAATTCTTGGTCACAGTTGTGGCCCGTTTAGGGGCCAGAAAGAAAGACACGGAAGACAAAGGTAGGTTGGAAAAGTATATTGAAGATATATACAAAACAATAGTGTTAGTAATAAGGAGATTAGCACTGTGTCTACTACTCCACTCCACTCCACTTCACACTCTCCTCTCTATCTGACTCTCGCAGTTTGTATTTATGAGAGGAGGAAGAGTTCATTATACTGTAGGAGGGTTTACCACAACAGTCATGATGACTTGAAGAGTTTATGCTAGCACAACCATCAATATCTCAAAAGAGTTCTGTCTACCCAATTTTACCCACAATGCATCAGTCAACCTGTGGTATGCATTTCACATTCCAAAGGTGCCACATGCTAGGATTGCCTCCCCCAGACTGATAACAAGAAGTCATTTTCCTGATAAATTGACCATGGTGAGATTTGAACCCATGTCTTATGGCCAGAAAGCAAATGTACTAACCTCTCAGTGAAGTGCCCATAAACTATATACATATGTATATAAATATACAAACATGTGTGTGTGTGTGTGTGTATGTGTGTGCATAGAGAGAAATGAAGATGAAAAAATTACTTTATATCCTTTTCATAATTTATTTGGTATTTTGTACTTTAAAAATAAATGCATTGACAGCTACTTGCCAAATCATTAAAAAGAGCAAAATATTCTTTATGGCTCATAAAATACAAAACATGATTAATGAATGCTGATTGTTTGCACTCCAAACCTTTTATGGGAATTGTAAAATGGTGTTCACTCAAAAGATTTTTTACATCAAACAGAAAGCCAGTAGTAAATCAGTTCAGTAAATTTTCTGTTTGAATTCCTTTTGGTGTTCCTTTAAAAAAAAAAGACGATTCAGCAACAATAAAACACATTTTGATGCATTGTTTAATAATACAAACAATCAGACTTCTATGATGAACATTAGAATGCTAATTGTGAGAATGTTAACCCATTAATGACAGATGACAAGACTTTACATCATTGCAGGCAAATGGCTCAAGTGTGAATCACAGAAATTTATGTTTCAATTAATAAATTAAACAATGCTTTAAAAATTCATTTGACACTGGAAAACTGATTAGTGATAGTAAATAAACAGAGATCCAGTGCAAAAAGATGTTTAATTTTATGGTTAGGGTTAGAGTTACAAATGTTGACAAAAAATTAAACAATTTTCTTGATAATTATAAAATTAAAAAGATAAACTACTAGAAACTAATAAAAATTCAGCAAATATTTTTTTTGTTCTTCTTAACTGATTTATATCTGAAAAAATGTTATTTTGTCTGAAGAACTATTTAAATGCAAATGACCATTCTCAAAACTATAGAAAACATCAAAATATTCCTTCTTTGCATGGATATTTAAATTATCAAGGAATGTGACCCAGTTATAACAACTATTTAAATGTTAATGACCATTCTCAAAACTATAAAAAATATCAAAATATTCATTGTTCACGAGGATATTTCTGTCTTATCAAGGAATGTGACCTAGCTATTCCCAATTAGTCTCCTGTTTTGCTTTGTTTTTTTTTCACACAGGTTCTTTGCATATCTTCTTGGAATATTTTATGAGTGGAATGTTAAAATATTTTTTAATACTCAAAATTCTATATCACCCACCAAAATTTCGAATCATCTACAATTTTCTGTTTTAGTGGCTCATTGCCCACACAACAGTCGAAACTGCTTACCAATGGGAAATACTGTGCATGTTGGGAAAAGTAATAAAAGTTGCCTCAGATTAAAATCTATAAATTAGATAAATTATTCCTTTCTATATAAAACCTATATGGTTAGGAGCATACATGTTGCATATATTTTCTGTATATGCAAATGCTTAAATATATGTGCATGTATGCGTGTGAACACCTTAATGGGCATAATGAATATGAATGAAAAAATAAAAATGCAAGTAAAATACACTCAAAGCATTTTTCAAATGGACAAGAAAAAGCAACATTTTGCACTCAAAATTGCAGCAAAAAATCCTACATACAAATGCCCAATTATGCATTCATGTGCATCCACTGTCTTCACAATCTCTTTGCAAATGCTGCTTTCTCTTTTTGTGTGCATGGTAAGAATTGAATTTTTGGGAAACCTTGGCATTTCAAGATTTCAGCTTCAATGAATAATAAAATGATTAAAAAAATAGGAAAATAGATAATCATAGATGTATATTTCTCTCTTCCTCTCTTATATATATATATATATATATATATATATATATATTGCACAGTATCCGAGTCATTTTCTATGCATGTATCTCTCCCCATTCTTTCTCTCTCTCTTTCTATCTCTCTCTGTCTATATATATATATATATATATATATATATATATATATATGAGACATATTTCATAGAATAATTTGAACAAGTTTTGTCTACTTATTTTCAGTTGGATCCTTTAAAATTCATGCAGAAACATTTTGGCATCATTATTAAAGGAAGAGAGAAAATTGCCGTGTTGAGCCATATTATTTGATTGTGAGTACTTTCATCATCATCAGGGTGTTCCTTATTTCAAGAGTATGTTTGAAAATAAGTAGAAAAAAACATGTCTAAATTATTTAATGAAACATATCTCAATAATAACATCCTGGCAAAATATATGCAATATATATATATATATATATATATATATATATATATATTATACAGTATCCAAGTCATGATATATGTATATGTAGAGATTTATTTCTCTCTCTCTATCTATCTATCTCAGCAAAGTTACCGCAGGGAAAATAAATATTTCATCCCCTGCTGATTTATGTGACCAGGTGGTATATAGACTAGTCCTATTACTCAATTATTATTCCTAATCAAGTACTTATTACCTGTGTAAAAGACACTAGTTCACAGAATCCTTCAATGAATCAGAATCTAATCTCTCCATAATGGGCAAGATGAAAAAATTGTCTAAGGACATCTGGGACAAAATTGTATATCTGAAGATGGGTTATGGGTGGGTGTTTCAGCATGACAATGACCCAAAGTATATGAGTAAGGCAACAAAGGAGTGGCTCAAGAAGCAGTACATTAGGATAATGGAATGGCCTAGTCAGTCCCTGGACTTTTAGAGAATCTGTGGAGGGAGCTGAAGCTTCGAGTTGCCCAATGACAACTTACAAACCTTAAGGATTTGGAGAGGATCTGCAAAGAGTAGTAGGCCAAAATCCCTCCTGGCATCTGTAAAAACTTGGTAACCAACTACAGGAAACATTTGGCTGATGTGCTTGCCAACAAGGGTTTCTTCACCAAATACTGAGTTATGTTTTGCTATGGGGTGAAATACTTATTTTTTCAATAAAAAAGAAAGAAATATTCAAAAATTAATATAATGTGATTTTCTAGAATTTTTTTTATATTCTACCTTTCACTTTCAAGATGGACCAACTCTGAAAATTATAGACCATTTCTATTTTCTTAAGGTGGCAAACAAAGAAAATCAGCAGTGGATGAAATACTTATTTCCTCCTCTATATATAAAATAACTTTTAAATCCTACAGGATTTCGGCCTACACATTTGACACTCCCAAAGTAAAGACTCCTATTTATTTCCACATAAAGCAACAACAGATACAGGGGAGTAAAATAGCACCAGTGGATAGAATAGTTTTCAAACCTGCATTTTTCACCAAGGGTTTTCTGAATTACACTTTCCATCATCCATATAAAGATTATTAAAAAAGGCAAATTTGAAAAAGAAAATTATGCAAGACAATCGTCAAAAGATCCACATACAAAACTATAAGCAATTCTTCTTTATGTTCTGTGTCCCTTCAGAACGTTGGCGATAATGGCTCTCCACATCTTCCTATATCTTGTAGCTCTTAATAAATTTTGTCTTTTGGTTATTTCATCCAGACCTCGTTCTACTCTCCATTTATTCAAGCTCATCAAGTATGTTACGCACAGTTTTCCTCATTCTCTCTTTCCCTCAATCTGTCCTGTGAGTATCAGATTTTCCATGTCCTCCTTCCTCATGTAATGAGGAAGGAGGACTTGGAAATGCCCCAGAAATTTCAACTGCATCTTCCTGAGGTTAAGTATGTTTCTTTTTTGTTTCCATTTTTGATAAAAAATCATTGGTGCTTACATATTCGGTCCATGGTATCCTCAACATCTATCTGTTGCTTCAAGTCTCAAAACCGTATGGCTAAACCTGAGTCTCTCACACAATTTCCAGTGTATTTAATCTGTCAAGTGTATTGTAATAGAGAAAGGTTTTATAAATCATTTATTTATAAAGATAATTGACATTAGTAATGGGTGTTCAGTCAAAGAATGCCAAATTTTTCCTTATAAGGAAATGGCTAATGTAACTATTACTATTAATATTCATTCAAGCACCATGATTGCTTCTCTATAGGCCTCTCTAACATTGTTTTTATTTTCTCTTTAGAATCTAGCACTTTGTAACTTCTTGGATTTTACGACAGTCTGAATACTTTGAAACATGAGCTTCATGATGAAAAATAATAATTTCAAAAATTTGTTTTTTTTTTTAAATTTCACCCAATACAAGGTTCAAGAGTCACTCAAAGTAGAGATTTACTGGATGAGGTGTGATATAAGCATAAAATGAACAAGTAGAAAGTTAAGATTACAAGGATATGGCAGATAAATAAATAAGGATAAGATTGTAGAGTTTGGGAACACACCTATGCAGTAGTCTGCTCCACAAACTAGTGGTTCCTGAGAAAAAGCTTTCAGGGTAGAAATATATAGGAAATGAGAATGTTGAATCACCATAGCATTAAATGTAAATGTCTGAGCTGGTGACACTAAAGAACGGAGCCTTTCTAAACATTTACCATGGAAATAGCAACACAGTAATTATGGATTGCAACATTGTGTCTGTAGGAAAAAGGTTAACTTTCTTAAATAGTTGTTGACACATTAGATTTGCAGGATGTAACCTTATGTGAATCATTTTTTGTTCATTCCCACAGTAGATTTTCAACCAGACTGAGTTGATATGCCTTTTCTAAAGAAAAGTTTCAATGCACTTTATTCTATAGCAAGTTGAATTATCATCCATAAGAATGACTTCATCTATAAAACTATTTTCTGTCAATGGAAAGATAAAAATGGCCAAACATTTCCTCACACACCTGTGCATTGACTGCTAAAGAAATAATTGCCATCATCCCTGGTTCTTTACCTGACATGCAAACCTTAAAATGACAGAGCACATAGAAGCAGTTGATATATCAGCTTTACAAGATGGAGCCTTGTCAGGGGTCATTTTTTTTTTATTCCCATCACATATTTTAAAATGAGATCAAAACTTTTGTTGGTCATGTTTATATGCCTTTACTAAATCCTTTAATACTTCTTTATTTTGTGACAAGATGAAATATCATCCTGAAAAATGACTTCTTCATCGCCAAACTTATTTTCTATCAATAGAATGATAAAAATGGCTGAATATTTCCATGCACACCTGTGAATTGTCTGTTGAAAAAAATGATTGCCATCTTCCTTGGTCCTTTACCTGACATGCAACCCCATCATCATAAATGATGGGGTAAATTTTCTTGTTTTCTTCAATCTTTCTTTTTTATGTGTTTATTGGGATGGCATCAGTTCCATTACCATCATTTTGGCCAATACAGATTCATGATTCATTATTGAATATCACTTTCATCCAATCATCCATGCTCCATGATTGCTTCTCTTTTGCCCACTGTAACTTTGTTTCCTTTTCTTTAGGTGTTCATGTTGGTTTCTGTTAAGCTTACCTCCCTTATGTAAATCTCATTTCATTCAGCCTATTTCTTCCAATTCTGTCGCAAATATTGATCTTTATTTCTGCCTATACTTTTTAATGTTTTGCTATGCATTTTTCTATTTTCAATGCGTATTGCTTCTGAGTTTTCTCCCTTGACATCTTCTGTGGACTACTTGTATGTTTTTTTCTTTTATAATCATCATGTTTCTTTTATATAAGCACTGAATGTTAGACACAGCTTAAAGATTATACCACACGCTTTCTTTATCACTAATATATTTTTTATTTCAAATCTCTTTTCAGACGATTACATTTCTCTTCTATGGCCTTTCTCTCCCTCTGGCAGCACTCTTTTATTCACTAATGATTGGCTGACAGAGGCAGGTAAGTTATATGTCTGTAATTGCTTGACATGGTTCCTATTTCAATGTCATTTTGACTGAGACTTCTGCTTCTGGTCATCCATTCCTTCCTCCTGGCTGCTTTGTAGCAACTGAATGGGGCAATTGTAAATTTCTTTAGTCCAATTCCTCTTTTCTGTCTGGTCTTAAAGCTTTTCACTTGGAAGTTTTCTGAAAGCTGTTTTGTTGGGCAGACATATTTAATTCTATAGCTACTCTCTCATCTAATACAAAAAATATTTTTTTATAGTAAGTACTTTTTTTTCAAATGAAGTAATTTTTTTCCAAGTATTTTATGAGTTTAATATTTTTATCTTCTGCTTTGGTTCTTGTATGATCACCAAAGTTAAACAAAACTGAACCTTATCAGTAGCTATATGGGTGATCATTCAGGAATACCAGGTGTTGTAATCTTGGATATAAGGATTGTGTAATAGATAATGGTTTGAAATTGGAATTTGGTGATTCAAGTTAGGTTCATTGTATTCACTTTTGTGAAAATACTCTTGGCAAAGGTATGAATCCACGTCTTCTCCCCCCACTTATGGGTTAATTAGTAGGATTTGTATTAGTACATTCTTATTATCTCCAAAACAGTCTTAAAATCTAAAAAATATTTCCTGGCTTTAATTAACCTTGTTGAAAGGTTGATAAACCATAAAAGACAAGTCAGTCAATCAATCAATCATTCCTAAAGAGGAAAAAAGGGATCAACATTTACTCCTGTTCAAAAGACTGGGGAGGAGTGTAAACCAGACGATAGACGAATCTATCTACTCCTAATGAGAAAAAAAATAATAAATTAAATTTCAGAGTTTAGGCAGCAACATTAAAAGCATTAAATTGGTATATGTGGATTTTGTATATTTACAGGGTGTGATGGATAAATTTTCATCTAAATTACATAAAAATGAAAATAACACTAACATCAAATTTTAACAGATACATTTACCAAAATTACACAAAAATATCTTACTAAAGAGTAAATTTATTCAATAATCTCCCATTGGCTTCAAACACAGCCTCCAGGTGACTTCAGAATCTCCTGCAACTCTTCTGCAGAGTCTCCTTGTTTAAGTTGCTAAATGCTATCATAATCTTTGCTTTCAGTTCATCTTTGTTGTTACAAGGGGTTTTGATGGTCTATTGCTCAACTGTACCCACACAGGGGGTTGCAGTCTGGTGAGTTAGGTGACCAAGATGTAAGGGGTGGTGTGGTCTTGTGAAATGTGAAATTGACTAATAGCTATGACTGGGTTCTCCAGCTTGTGTGGCATGGTGCAGAGTCCTTTTACGAGACATAGGGTTTTCCAGCAGCTACACTATTAACATAGGGCAGCACTACTTCTTCAAGGCCTTTGATGTAGGCCAGTGTGTTGAGTCTGAGGCCCTATGAGATGAATGGAGGCATAATGTTGCCATCCCTAGTGGTTACTCCAAACACCTCCATAATCACCGTTAGACTCATCCAAGTCTTTCCAAATGCTCTGTACTGTCCTCAGATTGACCCTCAAACACTCTGAGATGTTTGTATTGGAGCTTCCAATGTGCTAGAGGGAATTGCATCATCGTGCTCTTTTTCTCACAGACAGTGCCCAACTGACTCTACTATATTGTGCAATTGACAAAATCAAAAACAAACAATGCACATTCACGAAGTTAAAAATATAAGATGCTGACAATTTACCCATCCCACCATGCATATATAAATAAATGTTATATATATCTATGTATGCATGTAAGAGTATATTTATATATATGATCAGAGTGTTCATATAAGAGTTTGCGTATCTGCATATATAAGTGTGTGATTGTGTGTTCAAATATATGTATGCAGATGTTTAGTATGTTTATATATATATATATATATATATATATATAAAAGTGAACATTGAAGTCAACACTCAGAGGAGATAG